>JAQPPZ010015469.1:0-302563 GCA_028583015.1 Wollemia nobilis
AAAGATATCACTATAAACGGTTTATTCTGGGTTTCTTTATAGTTAATTGTATTCTAAGTGGTTTAAGGGCTTCTCTAAATTTTTCACATTAAATATGTTCTCTCTTAATTATTACACTACAATGTTATTCAGATGTTGTTGGTAGACTCCTTTAAATACATAATAAGCTAGCCCATCTTAGTGTTGCTTCGTTGTAAGGACTGAACAATGTTTAAAAGTTGTCTGGTTCATTCATTAGCAAGATAGAAGATACAATGCTAACATCAATCACGTGTATGACCCTCAGACAAAAGAGAACAATACTATTTTTCAAACATTCCAACATGTTTTCATTCTAGTGATTATATTTGCATTTATTATAGAAAATTTAGTCTAATTCATCACATACATCGATTACCAAATGAGTTACAACTCATTGAAAGAGAGGGTATAACAAAATAAAACAAATCAGTATCCCAATGACCATATAATTTGGATGATCTGACCTACTTTGTGAATTTCCTAGAAGTGAACTTAATGCCGGGCAATGATCAGCATGGGTGATTGAAATTATCTCAACACAGCCAAATTGAGGCCACTCTTTAACAAAGTAACCTGCTCCAGGTTGTTGGTAAAAATACTCTGATGATAGTGTTTATGAATACAATTATCAACCAACATAATTTACAAGTATGATAGGGTCCCAAAAACTTAAATTGTCTGTCATGCATTCTTTAATTTTCTTGATAATACTGAGAATCGTCTCCACTAGTAATATACTCATGGCAGTTTAATTAGTGTACACTACAATTACAGTAGGATTAAATATAAGTGAGTTGGACAGCTAACATGTATCTTTAGAGAGTTTTAATAGTTCCAGCATGTAGAATGGAACAACACGTTTAATGAACATATCTTTCTCATGGGGCTTTAAATAGATAAAAACTATTTATAAGATATATATGTATGTATGCTGAAGAGCAATCTTATACTAAGAGGGTGAAGAACAAAGACCACTTTTAGTTGCACAAAATAAGCGTATAGGCTATCAGCCTTGGCCATGTTAGTATGCAAGCAATGCGCCAATCATCACACATAATAGAACATAATTTGCTAACAGTTCCACCCAAATATGAGCCTCCTAGGAGAAGATATTTCTGAGTTTCTCAACAGTCTCATAGGATCTGCTTCCCTATTGCTGTTTACATGGACACACATCTACAAGGATTCCTTTTAATCCCTAATCAAGTTTGTGGATCCTTATCCATCGGAACCTGAAATCCCTTAGGGTGTTCGAAACAGGATCTCTCTATCCACGAGGAGAAGTCCTTCTCCTCATAGTTGGTGAGTCTAGAAGAATACTGCCTCCCTACATTGGAGTTGTGATATCCTCCATAGAAGAGGACTTTGTCCTCACTACCCTAGCTAATGGATCATATCCATCGAGACTACCTGCTCTTTTGCTTTCACTTCACCTCTTAAATATTATCTCTCATATCTATCTCCCAATCTGTACCCAAACAAATCTTCGATCTAGCACAAATTTACTCAATCTCCTGGCTCAAATATGCTACTAAACACAATCCTTCAATCTTTAAATTTGATCAATCTTGTCTTTGAGTTGCACTAAATACATCCTTCGATCAGCACAAATCTTGCTTTTAATCACTTTTAATATCTCTGCATTACCACAAAAATATATAGATAATAGTTGGAGATTTCTAATATGTTTCAACCAGTCTCAATCACTTTTCAATATCTCTTTCAACTCACTCCAACGCACTTTCAAATCAACTCAAACAACTTTATTCAACTGAACCACCTAGGTGAAACACAACTTGCTTTCAACCCCTAAACAGTGTTTCACAACACTTTCAATCAAATCTCTATGGAACTCAATCCTTGACTCCAATATGATTTCAAACTCACATGTCTTCAATTACTCAAGTTCTTTACTATTTAATCAAGCACAAGAAATTATCAACATTTCCAACAATGCTTATCAAACAGGTTTCTATCAACCTTCATTCGTGAAAAAACCTTCAATCAATGGACAACTCTAAGAACTCAAACTCAACAGTGCTTATCAAACAATCAACTTTCCAATAATACAGCATTCACAATATCAAGTCAACAATATTTTACTCAAAGGAAGTGTAACCCATAATGCTTTCTTTTATCTGGAGATATATCTTTAAACCGTCTTAATACAATCAAATTTCTTTACACAATATCTATAGTTGGTGCTTTAGCTATCTTAGGTCTCCAAGGAAATAATTTTCAATATTTATTTTTCTATACAAAATATAAATATCTAGTATTTATAAATCTTAAACTTGTATAAGTCAACTTATTTCTATTACAACAAAAATACCACAATAATTTCCTTAATAAACTATCACTCCATCAACTTTATATAGACAAATTTCAATCTTTTACCAAAATTAAAATTCAAAATATTTTAATTTATTTTTTTTTATACACTTCCTCAACAACCATATAGCTTTAAAGCTACAAAACCCTCTAAAGAAATTTATAGTTTCAAAACCTTTGGGAGAAATAAAAGTGTTGACACAGCATACCTTTCAGACCATTTCTTATAAAACATCCTAAAAGAAAAAATCGGAACCCGAATTATTATCCAACACCTGACTCAGGCTTTTCAGGCTTCTACAGTCAGGGCTACAATGCCCACTGAAACCTTGACATACATTTCTCTTTATTCTCTCCACAAAAAGCATAACAAAAAACAAACTCTCCACTAGCAAAACATGGATCTTTATGGATCAAACCTCCGATCTTCCTTGCAAGCCTTAGCACTAATCTCAAATGGTGTTCGAGGCTCCACCGTCAGATAGATTGCTCTATCACATTAGGCCTTACACCTTATGTCCGCTCCAATGTTTTGAAACATGAACTTCTCTTTCTCCAACAAATGGACTTAATTTTTTATTCAAAGGTATGCAGTGAGGACTTGGAAATGAAATTCATCTCCTATATTAATACACATGTGCTTCTTGTTTTTCTTTCACGGGCAAATTTTGGTTAAAAATTCAAAATAGATATATCTTATTCTAATTTAAAATCTTTTGCACCCACATTATTAATTTCACATAAATTAAAATTTTAATCAAATATTAAAATATTTTAGTTTAAATTAAATATTTTGTAAACTCCACATGGGTCTTTTTAACTTGAAGAAGACTTTAAGCTTATACTAAGAGGGGGGGGTGAAAAATACTAAGATCACTTTTTATATTTCTTTCCCAAACAGCAATATCCAATATTATCAATGGAAGTATCAGCAAGATGGCAAATTCAATGCCAAATCATCACACACAATAGAGACACTAGTTTCTATGTGGTCTTCACCCAATGTGGCTACTCCAAGGAGAAAATATTTCACTAAAATTTTCTCAACAAATATCTTGGGAATCCTTCCCTATTACAATTTTATGGATCTATTCTAAAGGAGACACCAATATCATAATCAATTTTATGGATCATATCCATAGGAGACATAATACCCTTAGTTGGTTTGGCTGGGATTCTATCACAGGATAATTCCATCCTTTGCTCTAGTTGGTGATCCTCTGAAGACTCGCCTGTTGCATGACTTGTGATCTCTCTCCATTGAAACTCTATCATCACTCAAGGAATATCTCCATGTCCTCTACCTAGCTGGATCCTTATCTAGAGACTGTATCCTCTGCTTTGTCACCTCAAAATCTTACTCTACAAGCTCTATCTCAAATATGCTACTAAACATAGTCCTTTGTTCTAGCACAAATCCTTAATCTCTATCTCAAATTGTACTAAACATAAATCCTCCCTGAGTCTACTTTATAAATCTTCTCATTTATCTTTGTCTTTGATCTACACTAAAATATAGTCCTTTGGTCTGTACAAATTTGCTCAATCACTTTCAATATCTATTTTTACCACAAAAAATATATAGAGAATAGTTAGAGACTCAATATGTTCAACAATGCTCAAATCACTTTCAATCTCTTTCAACTCACTCCTTTTCAATCAACTCAAACAACTTTATTCATCCAATCACTAAATGAAACACAACTTTCCAACCCTAACAAGTGTTTCACAACACCTCAATAAATCTCATTATGGAACCTCAATACTTTGACTCAAAGATGATTTCAAACTCACATAATGATACTCAAGTTCTTTCACTAACTTTAATAAAGCCTACATGAAACACTCTACATTTCCAAATAATTCTTATCAAAGTAGGTTTTACAGCATCTAAACCTTCATTCTGAAAAACCTTCATCAATCTACATGACTGGATATCTTTCAAAACCAAACTCAACGAATGTATCAAACAATTCTTTTCACTTCAACTTACTTATTCACAACATCCAATCAATAATATTTTACCGATGGAAGATGCTTTTAAACGTTTTATTTTGATGGAGACATACCTTCACTTGTCTATACAATCAAATTTTCTTTTCCAATACTAAAGTTAGGTATCCACAACCTATCTGAAGATCTCCACAAAATAATTTTCAATAATTGCATTTACCATACAAAATATCAAATCTGCCTAGTACACTTATAATCTCCAAACTTACATAATATAGTCAACATTTCCATTATAACAAAATACATAATTTTCTTAATACACCTTATCCACTTAACTTTATAAAATAAATTTCAATCACCAAAATTAAAATTCAAAATGTTTTAATTCACTTTGATCCATAACTCCCTCAAAAACCTTATAGATTTTGAAAGCGCAAAACTCTAACAGTTTTGAAATTCAAAACCTTTGAGAAATGGGAAATGTGTTTAGCATACCTTTCAACTATTCTACCCATAAAACGTCCTGAAGAAAATGGAACCATGACTTTAGCTTCCCATCCAACACCTAGCCTCAATCTAGGATACCAAGTGGGCTCGTGCCGTGAAAACTTTGGATGCATTTTTCCCTCTTTTATTCTCCTCTACAAAAAATACTCAACAAAAAATGGTGCCTCTTCATAGAAAATGTCAATCACATGGATAAAACCTATGATCCCTTCCTTTGTAAGCCTTTTTAATCTCACGCCACTGATTCTGCCAGCTAGTGATTTATATCCACATTACTAGCCCTTCACACACACCTTAGTATACCTCCAATCACTTTGGAAATATGAACATCTCTTCCTCCAATAGATGTAGTGCTCGATTTTTCATTCAAAGGTATGTGTAAGCGAGGACTTAGGAAATGAAATTTATTTCCTATATTAATACACATGCTTCTTGTTTTTTATGTCGATAAATTTCGAATTTAAAATTCAAAATAGATTTAAATATTTTAAATTTAAAATCTTTGCTCCCTATTTTTAGACACCTAAAACATGTCATGTTGATGGAGACTACTCATGGGCGCACAGACCATATGAATGACCTGGACCTTTCCAAGACCAAGATTAGTGGTTTTAACCACTCAATTTGGGCTCTCGGCCTATTTAGTGCTAACTACGACCGACACCGTGGTTAGAAAAAATCCTGCATCTAACCCTGTTTGACCTCTATGGTTGAGAAAATCTTGCATGCTAACCATGACTAACACGTGGTTAGCACTAGCAAACTCAGCAACTAGAGTCGAGTCAAATCAGTTCTGCCAATCAAATTGCAACGATTTTCAAAGGGGTTTGGGATGGGGGAAGCATCGGGGAAGCTTCCTCCCAATTACCAATTCTTGTTCTTGGATTCTCCATGAAGCTAGAGCAAGGATTTTGGTATTTACTCGTGAAGACCCCAATTTCGAGAGCAACCATCCGGAGAACAACTCAATTGCATAGCGAAGCGCCCTTGATTGGAGAGCAATTTCACATCCCCTTTGAGGAGTAACGAAGTGTTGTCCAATTAACCAAAGACAACTGTGCATGCATCAATGGATATCTTAAGAGCTTGAGGAGCAAGCTTGACAATTGACATACTTCCATTGCCAATTCCACCTAATGCGCCACCAATTTAGTGTTCCAAGACACAGGTGACCCTTGATCATCAATTCCTTGGAGGATTTGAGAGTTGTTGGCCCTGGTTTCGGAGAGAAATACTTTTCATCTTAACTACCACTGTTATCCATAGTTAATAGCTCTCACCGCACCTCAAAATTGTGACTAGGGTTTGATGTTCTCTTTCCTCCATTTTAGCATTATATTTCTATTTCTAGTCATGCATTTAGCTTAATTTAGCATATATCCACATTTAGCAGACATTTGACCGTTCAATTTAGGATTTAGAGGTAGATTTACTTCATTTCCTTGCATTTGTTAATCTAGATTAGTTTCATGCAAGTCAAGTTACTAATTCTTAATTAGAGTGCTTCATAGATAGATCTATGCTTATTTTACACACTTTATTACAATTTCATCATTTCTTGCATAGATTGATAGTTTTACATGCTTTCTTGATTTTATGTCATTCATTATGCATTTCTCCAAAATCCTCATCAAGGAGGCCTCCTTTGTTAATAATTTCTTCTTGTTGTTTCTTGATCAGAGGACATGGATTTGAAGGAGAGATAAAGCATCCAATTACTTCCTCAACACAAAGAAGAGGGTCATAGACACCCTAGAGCATTTCGTGTCACCCTAAGGGGAATTTTGATCACACATACCCTTGATAGGGATTAGAAACTATTGTAATTGATGTATCAAATGGGTATCCCTAAGAGGGATGAATCAGTAAATTGACCTCCATTGAAATTAATAAAGGATTCCTTGTATTCACGTTATTTTCGCGTTATCAATTTATGCATTGCCTATTTGTGTATCTTTCTTCAATTGCAATAGTTAGATCCAAGATGAGCCTTTATGGTGGTTACACTATTATTAATTAAAATTAAAATTTTAATCAAAGATTAAATTTTTTAATTTAAATTAAATCTTTTGTAACCTCTCATGGGTCTTTTTAACTTGAACCTTGTTTTTCTTCACCTTGTTATTTGGTTCTAAATATTATAATAATATAATATTATTATTTAATTTAAACTTGCTTCTCTTTCCTTGGGTCTTCATCCTTTGGGCCTTTTTAGGCATATAATATTAAAAATAAATATTATATATTATTCCTTTTCAAGACCTTCTTGCTTTTGGAAAAACCACTTGATGTCTTTAGTGATGATGAAATTGAACCAATACACTTTTGACATCAATGAAAACAAAACTACTCAAAATTTCTAACAATCTTCTCCTTTGTCATTGATGACAACACTTTTATTTTTACCATTCCTTTTTTCCTTTTCTAAAGCTACTTTCCTTGAAACGCTCTCCCCCCCTTGAATGCTCTCTCCCCTAACTCAAATCTCTCCCCCTTTGTCATCAATGGCAAAGGGCTACTTTGGGACTTGGAGCTAAGAATAAAAATCTTAACTTAGTTCCTCTCTCCCACCTCCTCTTGAGGTGGTTAATTTTTGGGCTGGGTAGTTTCTACTCCAACATGCTACCGATATTTACCTTTGTCTACTTTCTTCCTCTTTGATTCTTCTAATTTCTTTGAATATTCTTGTTCCTACTTATCTCTAGAATTTGTTCTCTACACCACCTTGTTGTATACCCATCATTATTGCACTTATAACACTTAATGTTGTTATTTCTTAAGGGTGCAAATATCTTAGGTTTTCTCCTGGTGAAGCCATATCCATTCCTATCATGAACCCTTGCAATTAACTATCTTGTGACCAAACTAATTACAAGAGTAGCAATACCCTTGAAAAACTGTCTGCTTTCTAAAATTTCCATATTCCTATCTTTTATGTGTCTTGCACTATGTAGCCTTGTGTCCAAACCTATGACATGAGAATCATCGTCCATTGAAACTACCTTGCCTTGACCCCATTGGTATCTTAGTCTCTTTTACCCCCGTGTTGCTTCCTATTCTATTTGTTACTCATTTGTGCATTGTTCCTTTTCCCGTTGAACTTTTTACTGTCCAAATCATCCTCAGAAGTCTCACTCTCTCTTACACTCTCTTCTTTCGAAGCTTCTTCTTCTTTGGATCTTGAGATTGACTCCTTTCTTTATTTTCTTTGTACCTATTCAAAACCAAGTCCTATTTTGATTGACGAAGATCTTTTTACCTTGATAATCTTATCCAAGTTCTTTGAGCTTCTCCCAAACATGTGTAACTTGTCCTTAGACTCTTTGGTTTCCTTCCTTAGTGAAGCTACCTCATGCTCTAACCTTTCACATTCTAAAACCTTTGCTTCTAACTTCTCTTTAAATTTCCTTGTCTTAGCTATTGAGTTGGTTAGATCCTCTATAATCTTTCCTTTCTCTTCATCACATTCTTGAAATTTAAGATTCAGTTTTGAGTTTTGATTTCTTACCTCTCGTAATGCATCAAGGGTAGAAATGAACTCAACCTCAAGATAAACTTCTACTTCCTCTGATTCTTCCTCTATTTGTTTGCCTTTGGGATCATATTCATTCATTTCTGATTTATCTTCAATAGGATCACCTCCTTCTTATTCTATTGAAAAATAAGACTTTCTTCTTCTGGACCTTCAAGTGTATATTCATATTAATCTTCACTAAAACGGAATCCATTCCTTGTACAATTATCTTCAATATGACCAAAGTTACCACATCTAAAACACTTGAGAATCATTGGACCTCTCTTTCTAACATTTAATTTTTCTACCTGATTTAAATAGGGTTTATTCATCTTCATTACCTTGAAGAGCTTGCATCACTATCACTTGAAATCTTACTTGCATTGTCCATAAAAAATATTCTTATGCCTTTGGAAAAACTTATTCCTTGTGTACCTTGTCCATCCCTATTTTTCTTTTGGTACCTATGCTTTCCTAATGCCCTATTCTTATGATCCTATTTCTCATCATCATTGTTATTTCCAACCTCTAGACAATCAGTTGCATAGTGACAATATTTACCACAATTAAAACATCTAACTAATTTTGTAACTTTATAATTTCTTAAGTCCTTGTTCATTTTACCATTATTTACTTCTTCATCACTGGATAACTCATTTTTTGAATCCGAATTTTTGCCCTTTGACTTCTTAGTAACTTTGAAGGCTGCTTCTTTTTTGGGAATAGGTTCCTCTTTTATTCTCATCTCAAAAACTGTGGAGAGAATGCCATGTAATTTATCCCTTATCAAAAATTCAATGTCTTAAGACTCTTCTATAGCTAAAATATTTTCACTATACCTTTTTGAAAGTGACCTTAAAATCTTATCACAAACATATCTTTCATCAATATTAAGCCCAAGTATTTGAATGGAGTTAACAACCTCATCCTTCATTTTTAGGTCTTCAAATATTCTCTTGCAATTTTGCAACTTTACCCTTTTGACATTTTTGTTTCCCTCATAGATGCCTTTCAACTTATCCCAAATTTCCTTTTTTGATGTGCAATGCATAACCTTTATAAACTTTGTTTCATGTAAGCCCTTTAAAATTTTATACATTGCTTTTGAATTATTCAGATGTAGGAGCTTACCATATTTATTTGTAGGTGGAGTAGCTTGTGGTATGTATCCATTCTCAACTACTTTCCATATTTCATTCACAAGTGCCATTAGGTGAATCTTCATTCTCATAATCCAAAGCACATAATTTTTTCCATCGAATAATGGTGCTAAATTTCTTGAAGATCCATTCCCGAGAATCCATCTATGTTCTTGAGAGCTTTTTCTTCAAGTTGTTAAACTCTTTTGAAGGAACTCCGTTTCCGATACCAATTGAAGAACACAAGCTTATACTCTGAGAGGGAGGGTGAACAATATAAGACCACTTTTTATTTTTATTTCTCAAATAGTAATATTCAATATTATCAATGGAAATATCAATAGAAGTGACCAAAACAATGTACAAATCATCACACATAATAGAGAAACCAATTTTATGTTGTTCACCCAATGTGGGCTACTCCACGGAGAAAATATTTCACTAAATTTTCTCAAAAAATCTCTTGGGGAATCCTTCCCTATTACAATATTTATGGATCTATATCTAAAGGAGACACCAATATCCTAATCAAGTTCATGGATCCCTATCCATAGGAGACACAAATCCCCTTAGCTAGTTTGTGAATATCTATACATAGGAGAACTTCTCATTTGCTCTGGTTGGTGATCCTCTAGAAGACTACTTCCTCCACTACACTGGCTTGTGGATCTCTATCCACTGAAGACTCTATCCTCACTTAGAAGATCTCTATCCTCACTACCCTAGATAATGGATCTATATCCATCCGGATACTACTATCCTCCCCGCTCCTCATCTCCAAATCTTACTCTCAACTCTATCTCAAGTGTCACTAAACATAGTCCTTTGGTCTAGTACAAATCGCTCAATATCTATCTCAAATCCGCACTAAATACAGTCCTTAGATATAGCAAAAATCTATTTAATCTGTCTTTGATCTGCACTAAAAATAGTCCTTCGATCTAGCACAAATATGATCAATCACTTTTAATATCTCTTGCTTTACCACAGAATGGTTAGAGACTCAATATGTTTCAACAATACTCAATCACTTTCAATATCTCTTTCAACTCACTCCAACACTTTCAATCAACTCAAACAACTTTATTCAATCCATCACTCAATGAAACACAACTTACGTTCAACGCCTAAACAAGTGTCTCACAAAACTTTCAATCAACTCTCACTATGGAACTCAACCCTTGACTCAAGATGATTCCAAAATCACATAACAATGATACTCAAGTTCATTCACTAACCTTAATCAAGCACATGAAAACTTACTCAACATTTCAAACAATGCTTATCAAACAAATTTTTTAGCATCAACCTTCATTCCATAAAAACCTTCATCAATCAATATTGGATATCTCAAAACCAAACTCAACAATGCTTATCAAACAATACTTTTCACTCCAACTTAGCATTCACAACATCCAATCCAACAATATTTTACTCACAAGGAATATGTACCCATACATTTTGTTTTGATGGAGATATATCTTCAAAACTGTCTAAACCACAATCAAATTTTCTTTGCCAATACTAGAGTTAGGTAGCCACAACCTATCTCAAGATCTCCAAAAAATAATTTTCAATATTTATTTAACCATTCAAAATATCAAAATATCTTAGTACTCCTTATAATCTCCAAACTTACATAATATAAGTCAACATTTCTATTATAAAAAAATACACAATAATTTCCTTAATACACCTTATCACTCCAACTTTATGAAATAAATTTCAATCACCAAAAATTAAAATTAAAATATTTTAATTTATTTTACCTTATAACTTCCTCAAAAACCTTATAGCTTTCAGCTTACAAAACCCTCTAAGAAATTTATAAATTCAAAACCTTTGGAGAAATAAAAATGTGTTTAGCATACCTTTCAACCATTCTGCCCACAAAATATCCCTTAGTAAAAATTGAACCCATGACTTAGCTTATCCAACACCCTAGCATCAAGCTTAGCTACCAAGTGGTCTACGTGCCCACATGAAACCTTAGGTGTACATTCCCTCTTATTCTTCTCACAAAAGTGCTCAACAAAAAATGAACGCCTCTCCACTAGCAAAACGTCAATCGTGTGGATCGAACCCACGATCCCTTCCTTGCAAGCCTTAGCACTAATCTCAACCTGGCGCCTATGCTACCACCATCGATTGATTTATCTATCTACGTTACTGGCCTTACACCTTAGTCTACCTCCAATCACATTAGAAATGCAAACATCTTTTTCCTCCAACAAATGCAACACTCGATTTTTTCATTCGAAGGTATGTGTATTCGAGGACTTAGGAAATGAAATTTATTTCCTATATTAATACACATGCTTCCTTGTATTTTACATCGGGCAAAGGTTTCGAATTAAAAATTCAAATAGATTTAAATATATTAAATTTAAAACCTTTGCACCTTTATTAATTTAAATTAAAAATGTAATCAAAGATTAAAATATTTTAATTTAAATTAAATCTTTTGTAAGCTACTCATGGGTCTTTTTAACTTGAACCTTGTTTTTATTCACCTTGTTATTTGGCCCTAAATATAATATTATTATTTAATTTAAACTTGCTTCTCCTTCCTTGGGTCTTCATCCTTTGGGCCTTTTTAGAGAAATAATATTAAAAATAAATATTATATCCTATTCCTTTTCAAGACCTTGCTTTTGAAAAAACCACTTGATGTCCTTAATGATGACAAAATTGAACCAATATGCTTTTGACATCAATGACAACAAAACTACTCAAAATTTCCAACAATCTCCCCCTTTGTCATTGATGGCAACCCTTTTATTTTTACCATTCCTTTTTCCTTTTCAAAAGTTGCTTTCCTTGAGAAACTACTCCCCTTGACTGAATGCTCTCCCCTAACTCAAATCTCTCCCCATTTGTCATCAATGGCAAAGGGCCACATTTAGGGGCTTAGAACTAAGAATTAAAATCTTAGCTTAGTTCCTCCCCCCACCTCCTCTTGAGGTGGTTAATTTTTGGGGTGTGGGTATTTATACTCTCAGCATGCACCGATCTTTACCTTTGTCCACTTTCTTCCTTGACTAATTCTTCTAATTCCTTTGAATATTCATGTTTTTGCTTGTATCTAGAATTTTTTTCTCTACACCACTTTGTTGTATGCCCATCATTATTGCATTTATAACACTTAATGTTGTAATTCCTTAAGGGTGCAAATGTCTTAGGGTTTTTCCTAGTGAAGCCATATCCATTCCTATCATGAACCCTGAAATTAATTGCCTTGTGACCAAACTGATTACAAGAGTAGTAACACCCTTGAAAAATTGTCTGTTTCTAAAATTTCCATATTCTTGTCTTTCATGTGTCCTGCATTGTGTAGCCTTGTGCCCAAACATGTGACATGAGAAGCATCATCCATTGAAACTACCTTGCATTGACCCAATTGGTCTCTTAGTCTCTTTTACCCTGTGCTTCCATATGTTCCTCATTTGTGCATTGTTCCTTCCCTTGTTGAACTTTCTATTATCCAACTCATCCTCAAAAGTCTCACTCTCTCTTACACTCTTCTCTGAAGCTTCCTTCTTTTTTTGGAGCTTGAGATTTACTCCTCTCCTTGTTTTATTTGTACCTATTCAAAACCAAGTCCTATTTTGTTTGACGAAGATCTTTGTACCTTGATAATATTATCCAAGTTCTTTGAGCTTCTCCCCAAACATGTGTAACCTATCCTTAGACTCTTTGACTTACTTTATTAGTGAAGCTATCTCATGCTCTAACCTTTCACATTCTAAAACCTTTTGCTTCTAAATTCTCTTTGAATTTCCTTGTCTTAGCTATTGAGTTGGTTAGATCCTCTATAATATTTCATTTCTCTTCATCATATTCTTGAAATTGAAGCTTGAGTTTTGAGTTTTGCTTTCTTACCCCTCTCTTAATGCATCAAGGGCAAAAATGAGGCTCAACCTCAAGATCAACTTCTCCTTCCTTTGATTCTTCCTCTATTTGTTTTACTTTGGGATCATCTTCATTGGTTTGTGATTTTTCTTCAATATGATCACCTACTTCTTATTCTATTTCCAAAAGAAGACTTTCTTTTTTTGGATCTTCAAAGTGTATCTTCATATTCATATTCATTCGAAACCTGAATCCATTCCATGTACAACTATCTTCAAGATGACCAAAGTTACCACATCTAAAACACTTGAGAATCATTGGACCTCTCTTTCTAATATTTTCTTTTTCTACTATCATAAATAGGGTTTCTTATTTTTTGATTACTTGAAGAGCTTCCATCACTATCACTTGAACTCTTACTTGCCTTGTCTGCATAAAAACTCTTCTTATGCCTTTAAAAAACTTTTTTCCTTGTCTACCTTGTCCATCCTTATTTTTCTTTTGGTACTTGTGCTTTCCTGCTTCCCTATTCTTATAATCATGTTTCTCATCATTATTTATATTTCCAGCCTCTGTACAATCAGTTGCATAGTGACCATATTTACCACAATTAAAACATCTAACTAATTTTGTACCTTTATACTTTCTTGAGTCCTTGTTCCTTTTGCCATAATTTGCTTCTTCATCATTGGATAACTCATTGCTTGAATCTAAATTTTTACCCTTTGTATTCTTAGTAGCTTTGAAGGTTGCTTCTTTCTAGGGAATAGGTTCCTCTTTTATTCTCATCTCAAAAGCTATGAGAATACCATGTAATTCATCCCTTGTCAAAAGTTCAATGTCTTTTTGACTCTTCTATAGTTGAAATTTGTTCACTATATATTTTTGGGAGTGACCTTAAAATCTTATCACAAACATCTATTTCTTCAATCTTAAGCCCAAGTCCTTGCATGGAGTTAACAACCTCATCCACACGAAGTAGATATATAGCAATGTATTCCTCATCCTTCATTTTTATGTCTTCAAATTTTCTCTCATAATTTTGCAACTTTACTCTTTTAACATTTTTTCTCCCTCATAGATACCTTTCATCTTATCCCAAATTTCCTTTGCTGATGTGCAATGCATGACCTTTATAAACTCCATTTCACGTAAACCCTTAAAATTCCATTCATTACCTTTTAATTATTTAGATGTAGGATCTTACCATATTTATCTATAGGTGGATTAGATGGTGGTATGTATCCATTCTCAACTACTTCCCATATTTCATTTCCAAGTGCCATTAGGTGAATCTTCATTCTCATACTCCCAAAGTACATAATCAAAGTTCATACATAGTAGCGAATATTCACAAATTGGGCAAATATTAGGGTTTCCAAAATTGAAAATTGGTGAAAATGAGGACCCTCAACATCGTCCCATTCACCTAAATTTTTTAGGATAAATTATTTCTTAAGGTAAATTTGCCACAATATGTATCCAAACATAGGCATATTTGTACTCATGGAAAGCTCTTTTCAATCCTGATCTAATGGTGGTGTTTTTATGAAGTTATAAGATGATTTAATAGGTCAAATTTGCCCCCAAATATGACATTATATTTTGGGCTTCAAATTCCCCACATTGTGGTGTGAAGATACTCAATTTGATTTGCTTAGAATTCTCCATGATTCACCTTGATTTTGATTAGGATTCGCTATTTTTTTACAAGTACATTTTGAGTCCAACTCCTTATGCATAACCCTGTACATAATTATTCCCATAGAATAGTGGTGTTGAATTCCTTGAAGATCCATTCTGAGAATCCATCTATTTTTTTGAGAGATTTTCCTTCAAGCTATTAAACTCTTTCAAAGGAACCCACTCTAATACCAATTGAAGAACACAAACTTATATTGAGAGGGGGGTGAATAGTATAATATCACTTTTTACTTTTCTTTTTCAAATAGTAATATCCAATATTATCAATGGCAATATCAATAGTAGTAACCAAAGCAATGCACAAATCATCACACACAATATAGACACCAATTTTATGTGGTTCACCCAATGTGGGCTACTCTCACGAAGAAAATCTTTCACTAAAATTTTCTCAACAAATCTCTTGGGAATCCTTCCCTATTACAATACTTATGGACCTATTTCTAAAGGAGACACCAATACCCTAATCAATTTCATGGATCTCTATCCACGAGAGACACTAATACCCCTTAGCAAGTTTGTGGATCTCCATCCATAGGAGAACTCCTTCTCCTCTACTCCGTTGGTGATCCTCTAGAAGACTACTACCTCCACTACACCCGGCTTGTGGATCTCTCTCCACTTAAGACTCTATCCTCACTCATAAGATCTTTGTCCTCACTACCCTAGCTAATGGATTTTTATCCATTGGAGACTATTTTCCTCTGCTCTATCACCTCCAAAGCTTGCTCTCATCTCTATCTCAAATATATACTAAACACAAATCCTTAAAGTATAGCCACAACCTATCTCAAGATATCCATAAAATAATTTTCAATAATTATTTTACCATACAAAATATCAAATCTCTTAGTACACCTTATAATCTCCAAACTTACATAATATAAGTCAAAATTTCCATTATAACAAAATACACAACAATTTCCTTTATACAACTTATCACTCCAACTTTATAAAATAAATTTCAATCACCAAAAATTAAAATTAAAATATTTTAATTTACTTTACCTTATAACTCCCTCAAAAACCTTATAGTTTTCAGCTTACAAAACCCTTTAAGCAATTTCTAAAATTCAAAACCTTTGGAGAAATAAAAATATGTTTAACATACCTTTCAACTATTCTACCCATAAAATGTGCTAAAAAAAAATTGAACCCACGACTTAGCTTCTCCAACACCCTAGCTTAAGGCTAGGCTACCAACTGGGCTACGTGCCCACATGAAACCTTTGGCACACGTTTCCCTCTTTGTTCTCCTCATAAAAGCACTCAATAAAAAATGAAAGCCTCTACACTAGCAAAACGTTAATCGCATGGATCGAACCCCGCATCCCTTCCTTGCAAGCCTTAGCACTAATATCAACTGCCCCTTGCGCTACTACCATTGGTGGATTTATCTATCCACATTAATGGCCTTACACCTTAGTCTCCGCCTCCAATCACTTTGAAATGCAAACTTCTCTTCCTCCAAAAAATGCAGTGCTCAATTTGTCTTTCGAAGGTATGTGTGAGCAATGACTTAGGAAATGAAAATTATTTCCTATATTAATACACATGCTTCTTGTTTTTTACGTCGAAAAATTTTGAATTTAAAAATTCAAATAGACTTAAATATTTTAAATTTAAAACCTTTTGCACCCACTATTAATTTAAATTAAAATTTTAATCAAAGATTAAAATATTTTAATTTAAATTAATTTTTTTGTAAACTGCTCATGGTTCTTTTTAACTTGAACCTTGTTTTTCTTCACCTTGTTATTTGTCCTGAAATATTATAATAATATAATATTATTATTTAATTTAAACTTGCTTATCCTTCCTTGGGTTTTCATCCTTTGGGCCTTTTTATGCACATAATATTAAAAATAAATATTATATCCTATTCATTTTCAAGACCTTATTGCTTTTGGAAAAAACCACTTGATGTCTTTAATAATGACAAAATTGAACCAATATGCTTTTGACAACAAAACTACTCAAAATTTCCAAAAATCTTCCCCTTTGTCATTGATGGCAACCCTTTTATTTTTACCATTCATTTTTCCTTTTTAAAAGCCATTTTCCCTGAGAAACTACTCCCCCTGACTAAATACTCTCCCCCTAACTCAAATCTCTCTCCCTTTGTCATCAATGAAAAAGGTCTACCTTTGGGGCTTGGGGCTAAGAATTAAACTCCTAGCTTGGCCCTTAGCCCACCTCCTCTTGAGGTGGTTAATTCTAGAGTTGGGAGTATTTCTACTCCTAGAATACACTGATCTTTACCTTTATCCACTTTCTTCCCTTGACTGATTCTTTGATTCCTTGAATATTCCTGTTCCTACTTGTCTCTGGAATTTTTTTCTCTACACCACTTTGTTGTATGACCATCATTATTGCACTTATAACACTTAATGTTGTTATTCCTTAAGGGTGCAAATGTCTTTGGTTTTCTCCTGGTGAAGACATATCCATTCCTTATATATTGTTATGCTTTGTATATTGTTGTTTAATCTCTATAGAAAACTTGAATGCTTCTTAATCTACTAGAAGCTTTGATGCTTCTCAATATACTATAGCTATGATTCTCCTCTATCTATCTATAATGTTTTGAATATTCTTCAATTTAGTAGGTCATACCTAAGAACTAAATATGATTCTCCTCCTTTCTAGAGAACCTAATATTAATGTCAGGGTGATTATGAATGTCCCCGAATGACCAACTTGCTCCTAAGTTGGTTCTTTCCCCAAATATTCAACGATGATTCTTATTTTCTTCTCCAGAGAATCCAAAATATGATTAGGGTAACCTTGAGTTTCCTTAAAGGTTCAAATTTCTTTTGAGTTGGCTATTAATCTATCAATATCCAACTATCTTTTGAGTTGGCTATCAATCTATATTAGTTGAGTCCTAGTCTTCACTTAATTTTCTCTTCAACCAAGTGGAAAGACCCCCAGCATCCAAATTAGGATGACTAAATCCTTGTCCCCTCAATATCTTCTCAATTAGACCTTTAAAAATAGATTCCAAATATTCACTACCTTTAAAGTGAACATACTCTAAATTAAATCTATCAAGAATGGAAAAACTTAAATATTGATAATGGTGGCTAATAAAATAAACTCTATCAAGAATGGGCAGAGTTAAGTGGTAGCTCTGATACCACTGTTGGAATTTTAAGCCTTACTACCATATAATATCATAAGTCCCATTATAAATAAGCCACAATATTAAAGTTCAAAATATTTAAAAATGAAGAGTAGAATTATATATGAGCAATTTAATATGTATATCAAGGCCAATATAATAGTGAAAATAACATTCACTTATAATATCAAATATGAATGTAGATGGCCTAAATAATTTATGAACTATGCATGAAGAAAACTTACAATATTAATTGTTCAAAATTTGTATACAAGCTTTATTCACTTTTTTGTATCTTCCTCTTTACAATTGGATAATAGGATATCTTTTCATGGAGCTTTGTCTCCATAATATAGACATAGAAGATGACTCTTCATGTACTTGACTATTGCTCTTCATATGAGAAGTCCCATGACCTTTGGCTTATCATTTTGCCACTTGCATACTAGACTCTTCACTTTCTTCTTATATGTATACTTAACTCTATGACACTTGCACACTTCTACATGACACTTTCTCTTCTACATGCAATCCTAATATAAGACACTTGTACACATCCTCACATTACATATTTTTACACTTACATACATGACATTTGTGTAAATCCTCTCAATACACACTTGCACTCTAACTTACATGACACTTGTGCATTTCTTGCACATTTACACTTACATAAAAGGAAAAATATAAAACACACATCTAAACTGTAGACATAACCCTAATATATTATATATTTACAAGTATACCATGAAGGTACCATGTGGGTACATTTGCATGTACCAAATAATGTAAGTTTCCTCAATAATAGTTGTAGCGATTTTTTAGTCTTTTGGAGGCATATAGAAAAAGGATTCCATTTCCTTTTTGAGGCTCTTGATTCAACTTATTAATGATTATATAGTAGTTCATGATATCTTGTTTCTTCTACTCTTTGTTCGAGTACTCTTTTTGTAATAGTTATTTTCATAAACAGGTCCATACAAATTCTTTTTGGTGATGAAAAGCAAATGACCTAAGAACATGTTGAAGTTTTCAAAAAAGTTGATGTATACTATAAAAGATAAATCTGTACTTCCAATTCTTAACTTATTTGACTATAGAATATTGAAGTAGTTTTTTTTTATAGGGAGTACTATTGAATTATCTTCCTCATATGGAGTCTTAGAAGAAGTATCCTTTGGATATGTGCAAGAGTATCTAATAGTGGTAATGATAACTATGGTCTAGCCTAAGGTGATTCTTATTTGGAAGTATTTTTTACATCAACAAATTTCCATATGATGAGGGGGATCTAGATGAGTCTTGATAAAGTGCAAATGCCCACTACAACATCCATCATAGGTGGAAGATATCATTATTACTAATTTCTTCTCATCTTGTCATTCAGTTTAGATTATGAGGGGGTGTTGAAAGCATAATATCACTTATGGCCAAGGCCAACATTATATAATGTAATCTTGTATTGGCCTATGGGAAATAATTGTACAATTGTATTTAATTTATTATAATATTTTATTATATAAGTTTTATGGATTGGGATTAACCTTATTGTGATTAAACCCACCTTATAACTTGTAATTAACCTTAAGCACTCTTGCTATGTTGGCTTAGGTTAAACTCATTTATGTAATTGAGGTATTGGTATTACTATAAATAACCCCACCACTCCATCCATTATATTAGAGTGATGTGATTCTGATCTATGGATGATATGGTGATTATTTAAGGTGCTTACGAGTTCCAACTATATATTTCTCTCTTTCATTTTTTTGTATGCTTTCTATTTAATATTTAAGTGGATGGATCACTTCTATTCATTTTTAGAAATAAATATGACATCTAACATCCATGTCCTATGAGTCCTCATTCATATCTATAAGGATTCCCTTATACCAAAGTAGGGCCTTAATATTAAATTTCCATGTGGCATAGTTTAGACTATTCAACAAGGGCACATATTCCATAAATTTCCTACAAAAGCATAGTTTCCTACATGTAGTTGTGACTAGAAATTGAACTGTTAATGCAAAGAGACAAGAAAATAGTACAATCTGAAAAAATAGATCAAATATTGCCATGTATAAAAGTTATGGTCCCCAAATTCTTACCCTCAAAATCATAAAAAAAAAATTGAAATCTTTGAAAATTTCAAAAATTAAACTTGTACTTATAGTGAATGGAGTGCCACACCTCACTCTCTAAGTGGATGGAAAAATTCCAATTGAATGTTGACTATATAGAGGTTTGACAAATCTAGTATTTCGTGTTGCCAACCTACATAAGGGGGTGCCACTGGAATGCTAACTATATAGGCCATTGGTAGAGTTTTAACGAACCAATAGATGCCATGTGTCAGCTTTTTTATGCGCTATGAAAACATGATATGCCACTTCAATTTATGACCATATGAGCATTGATAAGGAATAAGAGATAAAATATGATTGGTTGACCTCGGTTTTATACTAAGAATTTTTAATTTTACTATATTGTCCACATCATCATGCCAATTATTCACTACCAATTCATCATATTAATCTTGCACTACCACATATTGACTAGGCATGAAGTTCAAAACTTAGACCATAAATAGGGAGTGTCTTAGCAAGGTGCACACTAGCCACTAAGGCTAGTACCAACATTAATATAATAGTAGGTTGAATTCCATTTAAACAAAGGGCTTATGCTAAATACTTTGGTACTTGGCACCTTAGCACCATGCATTTGCATGAAAGGGGCCCATAGGATTTGAACCCATTCCCTTGTATGAACAACCTATAATTTGGTAAATGAGTAGTATACCATTTTTTAAGGTTGTGTGGAGGGTAGTAGGTGACCTATTACCTCCCTAGCTTTGGGTATAATACCTTTGGATTCAGTTAAAAGGGTATGTGCTTTCCCACACACGTTTTTCAAAACTTTTGTATGCACCTCTTTTGTGTCATCCAAGTAAAATGTGGCAATATAATATTTCCTTTTTTTAACTTAAAAAATTCTAAGAGATTTTTTTTTCAAATCCAAAATGTAATACCTAGAAGCAAAATAAAGAAAAATTCTACATTGGGACCCCCTTTAAAATTTCACAAAGAAATTAGAAATAATAATAGTTTGTCTATATCTACTATAGTTTGCTCTATACAACCTTTTTCTTGAACATAGCCAATGAGCCCATCCTCTCATGCCTATGCAACAAAAAAAAAATGGACCATTTTAGCAACTTTGTAAAATGCCTCAAAGGTCTTTATAATGCATGAAAATATGTCCATGATTTTCTCATAAATAGGAGTAGGCTATATATTTAGCTTCTTCCTTCATTCCTTGGCATCTATGTAGATTGTCCTCTTGTCTATGCAACATATAGAAAAATGAATCTAGAGAAGGAGGGAAAACATGTTTTTTTAATCCATAAATGATAAATTAGGTATATGATGAACCCCAAGAAACTCAATTCAACAATCAATATATCCATCTAGCTAGACAAAGACGGCAAAAATTATTTATATTGAGATTTTTAAGAGAGGATAACTTGTTGTCAACTATTTTTCTTGGAATGAATCTATGGAACTCCAATAGGATCCTCATAAAATAAGTTCTATTAGGGACTTTTATCAAGAAAATATTAAAATCTATCAATGACACACAAAGCTTCTAACTACTTCCAATCAATTTTTTTTGGAAATTGTCATAAAATATGGATCAAATAGTGGATATTCACACCCACTCTAACAACATGTTGGATTTTACAATACTTTTATAATAAACATAATCAACTAATTACTTAGATAAATAGAAATATCTTGCATAGACAATAATGTATGCATGACATAAAGGATGTCCTTAGATACCAAACAACTCACATAAGGGAATATAATTACACTCCAATGGGTAGAGAAATTTTTGGTAGAAAGTATTAAATATCTAGGCTTGAGACCTTTAGGTCATGGTTAAAGACCCAAACTTTAGGTTAAAGAATAAAATATTGTAAAAAATTCACCTATGCAATGTGTACAAGGACCCAAAGTGTTTATAGAAAGAATATAATACAAAGGTTAGTTGTGGCCTCAAGTGAAGGTACTTAATACTTGTCTTATGCCATATTCCAACAGTCCCCACCCTTATACCATTGTCTTATGCCATGAGATAAGATGGGTACTTAATCCTTTTGGTTGAGGAAATCTACATAAAATCAATATATAATGTTACAATAAAATCATTTTAAAGGTAGTTTATGGTATAGAATGTAACTTTAAATTTTCTCATCATGTATTTATTGATATTTTCAAGGATTATGGAGGCCACATTACACAAGGATGCGTAAAATTAGTCTTTACAAATGGTCCTAACATTTATGAGATGGCCACTTGTTAAAACCTAATACATTTAACATTGATAAAGTTTAGAAGATAAATGACAGTATTTAGCCTTATACAAACCACATTAAAAGTCCAACCCCATAAAATAAAACTCATCTCTCATCCACTTGATATTTTCTCCAATTAAATCTAAACTCATGTCAAGCTCTTGTATTATTTTATATCAATTTTGTCAACTCATTACTTAGGATGTCCTCCTTACTATGTCCTACATGTGAGTCCCTATTTCTCTCGTAACCTAAATTGGATAGCCTTACTATTGATTACCTAGTAGTATTATAAGTATATTTGATATTGGTCAATTTGAAATACTTTCAGTGCTCAACATAATCTCATAAATGAGATTCTACATGTATAGGGGCAATTGTATGTCTGAATTGTATTAATAAATAACTTGGAGCCACATTTGATTACAAATTTGTTGAAACATTTCATCTTCACCATTTAGATCTCTTGGTGTAGTTTCTCCATATTTGTTAAATTATTAGAATAGAGGAAAATATTCAATACCTCTATCACTTTGCTCAATCATCACTCAAAATGTAGCCAAGTATTGAGATGCCAAGGTTTCATTTTGATGCCCCATCAAAATTAAGACCCATCTCGTATGTGGTCATTCCTAGTTGTAACATGGTTTATGTTCTAATTGACAACAAATAAAGAATCTTCTTATTCATATTTTATTAGTTATGTCAAATCCTTTTGTTAAACACCAACACACCAACTTAAATTACTATTCATCATAAGTTTCACTAGTTCTAAATTTTGGCCAATTATTTTGTGTAACCATATTAAAAGTTCTTCAATTCAATATTTTTATTCATAGAAAATTAATAATTTATTTCCATCTAGATTGTCCACATGATCATACTTGTACACAAGCTCCATAACCTTGATAGATTTGTGTTTAGTGGATTGGTTTCAAGATTTGATCATATCTAATATATCACTTAGCATGACCTAAAGAATTTTGAACTTGTTCAACATCTTATTCTAAATTTGAGAGGAGAAATATCAATCCAATACATTGTTTGATTTTTCCTTTCTTACATAGAACTAATTTAGAAGGGTCTTGGTATTTTATTTTCCTTGATTCCACATTGTAGGCCCAAAATGGCCACATCCTTAGAAAACATTGAAAATTTATTCTAAGGTATGAAGTTTCCATTCTGCACACATTTAATGTATTTTGGAGCGGATGTACAACATTTTTTTCCTAATCCACCCAACACTTAGTGCATTTTTTACCTTGAGCAATTTTGCTCAGTTTATAACGTATTTTGGTGTGGATTGGATACGAGTCTAGATTTCACGAAAGTTTTTGATGATGATGACATTAGCGCAAAAGAAAGTATGAAATTGTGACTCAGATTAGTTTCTATGCATGCTCCGAGCGACTAAGTGTCGGTAAGGCTAATTCCATTGAGTCCTAAGAGTATTAAGGTGCGGATTGGTGACAAGAGGTTATTTTATAATAAAGTTGGTACAAAATGATAATAAAGGATGATTTACACTTACTTGAATGCGGATTGTTTATTTTGCATATTTACAAAGCAAAGGTGATGTTATCATGCTTTATGATGTGGATTTTGGTTGATTTGAAGCCAAGGAAGAGAAAAGGAAGGTTAATGAGTGGATTCCATCTTGCTCACGTCTTAATGTATTTTACGCCAAAATTTGATTCCACATGATCAAGGCTATAAGAAATGACGTCAGCAACTTAAAATTGCAGAATGGCACCTTGGTTTTTCCCACCAATTTTTAGAGTATATTGGAAGGTTTAATCACAGTCGTCCACGATGAAGATTGACGATACAAGCTTTGCTGACATTTTTGAAGGATTTAAGAGGCCAAAACTCACTGGATCAGAGTGCAGTCAGTTGGAGGGTAGAAATACAAAGTGACGAGGGTTTTTAAGAACAAGAACCAGATGTAGTTGCAGATTTGCGATGGAGCCAAGATTCCAAGAATGATCGATGGATGAGATGCAGTGTCCAACTGTTCGAACTCCAACTATCACCAACAAACCAACAAGTTGCAGAGGTATGCTGCCATGGCGAATTTTTCTCAACGGATTTCCCAAAGCTCTCTAGTCAATAAGATGATGCCAGCAAACTCTTTGTTGAGTTTTAAATATACAATATTTGTAATGTCTCCTTATTTTTTTTATTTTAAAAACTACAAATAGAGGTCAAACCCTCATTTTTTAGGGTTAGAGCTCTAGTGCGTTTGCTTGCCCTACTGTAAATATTCTTGTGAGCTAATGGAAGGAGCATTACTATGATATTTTGACTCAAATTTGTCATCTTCACCATCTTGTGCAAGAGGTTCTAAGTCTTGAGTTGCATTTCTATTAATACTTGAATGGTTAGTTCATTCTAGCTTATTGGATTACTAGTTGTGAGAGTAGTTGAAATATGTTCTTGGTTAGATCTATATTGTTAGGAAGTTTATTTCTATTAAATCTAACTATTGGTCTATTCTCGCTATTTGGATTATCAATATTAGATGTGGAATTACTTTCTACAATATATCTCGTTTATGCTTTAATGTGTGAAGGTTTTATTGATTTGGGTGATGTTAATCTTGAGTTATGAGACACTAAAAATAGCTTGTGGGAGTCTTTTTTTGTAGTTGCCTATGTTGTTAGCCTATCTGACCACTATTTTTCATAACATTTCTAACCCTTATCTCAAAACCCTAATTGAGCTTTAATTGTGTCAACACCATTTTAAGTTGATAAGGAACCAACCTGCTCTGGAGGTTGGATTGAAGTTGTCTTTGGTCCATCCAATGCTTGAGTGCCAAGATGCGACTATCAAGTGCATGCTTGGATAGAAAATTGGAAGATAGACAGATTGCAATGTTAAGTAAAACTTGATGTCAATTCGGTGCCCAACACACATGAGCATCTTCTTTTGGGAGGCTTACCATACAAAGGCTTTAGATTTTGATCAAACCTTACAATCCAAATTCTAGACTAAATGCTACCTTATAATCTACTTGCAAGTGTAGTTATATTGACTTTATATGACACATTAACTTCATATTTATCTCTACCCTTAGGGTTCCTTTAAATTGAATATTTTACTTCCCTCATAAAGATAAGAAAACTTTTAGTTTGAGTCTCAACATGTCCTTTTTTTCATTTTTACCTAAGGAATCCATCCATAGGAAATCTCATTTTCTCCTAATTATATCATTTTTCTATGAGATTTCATAGCATTTCACTCCTTAAATTATAGTAACCAAAGCCCAATCTCTAGAAGCCAATGAACATTAATAAAGGGTTCTTCCTCAATCCAAGATCAATGTTCCAAAGACCCACCTATTCCCATTTTTTATTTTTCAAAAGAGTTTATTATGGTCAATCTTATATGCTTGTAGCAAACTTGACCAAATAGCTAAGCCTTTAAAAAAAAAAAAATAGTTAATAGGTCACTTATGCAATGAGAGGATATTTCTTTCTCAACAAAAACAAATTTTAAGATTGCACTCAACTATCACAACTTACCAAAATTTTTGCTTAAAACAACAATATTTATCATATTGTAATTCCTTATTCTTAAACCCCTATATTTATTTGGTAAAATCACCCTAATCTAAACCATTAAGGAAAATTTCTCGATGGTATCAATATCTTGCCAAAGATAGTCCTCTACATTCTTTCTAATATATTTATGGTTTCATTCAAGCATGTAGAATAAAATCTAATATAATATGTCTACTTGTAAATTAGATGTAATAAACAAATCCTTCATGCCATTTTAACATCTTCCTTTTAAAGCGGTCAATTTCTTACTAACTTGATCCAAAAGTTTTAGATTTGGTGAGCCACATTAGGGTTCCAGAGCTTTCCATTGCCTCCAACCTCGAAGACCGAACAATTTACATTGGTGTTGCAAGGGAGATGGTTCCTATTAATGGAACTTCTAGGGTATCCCCTGATGTTGTTTTTTCTTTTGAGTTTATTGAATCTGCATGTAGCTAGCTAGAGTCGCACACCTTGGTTAGGTATTTTATTGGGCATATCCCTCTTAAGTCATTACTTATGGCTTGGATGTCTTTGAAATGACCTCCCATGGCATTATTGTTCAATTGGTACAAAGTCTTACTAGAGGTTTTTTCCTTTTTTCTTTATTGACCTTGCACATGTCACAACTCTTTATTAGCATGGTCCCTAGCATTTATGGAGTTCTTTGCTCATTCTCTCATTGTAGACCCATGATTTTACTATCTATGAATAAACTCGCCAAAGTTCCAATCCGGGTGGAGTTCCTTGGTCTTCCCCTCCCTTTATGGGTTGGGTTGGACCAAATTGCCAATGTGCTTGGGTGTGTGGTTCTCATTAAACCTGTAAATATTTTCAATGCATGTTCGACCCGATGGGTATGTGTAGAGGTAGATTTTTGAAAGGATCTACTTGATTCCATCACCATTCAAGTGGGGGAGGCCAACATTTCTTAGTAGGTGGTTTACATTCATCTTCTAAACACCTATTTTTGCTAACACCCAATCATAAGGTGAAGGAATTTTTGTGTACGCTAGATCCTGAGCTGAAGTTGACTTTTGTTTCCACCCTTAGGGCAACCACTCGACCAAAGGTAAATGATTGGACCATTATGGATCATTGCAAAAATCTATGTTCTCATGTTGTTCCCACTCCATAGACAACAATTTTTTAATCCATAGACGATAATTGTCACATGCTCGTAACCTTCAACTCCACAACCAATGACTCTTTTTATTCCAAAATTGGCGGTTGTCACAAGCTCGATGTCTTCACTTCCATAGATGACCATTTTTCCTATTCCATAGTCCTCACCCATGAAGGGCATAGTACCGGATGTAGAGCCATCATCGATGGAATTGGTGGTTCCTATGGAGGAAGCAAAATTTAAAAATTCCTCCTCTTGTATGTGGTTTTGGTGTTCCCATAGTCCTTGATAGGGGAAAGAAGATGGGGATAATCTACCTAAAAAATGATTCCATCCATCCAAACCGTGGTAGGCGAGTGCCAAACCCAGCGATTTCAACAACTTTGGGGCGTTGGCATTGCTTGAACAAATAGTCAAGATGATGGAGTCTCAACGAAGCAACCAATATTTAAGTCTACTTGGAAAGATTTACTTACACATCCACTTGATGGAACCAACCATTATGTGTGTTAGATCTCTTCAAAGTTTCACAATTTAGGGTTTTTTTGCTTTAGTTTTTTTCAATTTTTTAGTTTTGTAGTGTAAGCCACATATCTTTTGATGATCTATTTTGGATGAGTTGTAGGCCTTAGTTTAATTTCTTGCATAGGCTTTGGGTGTTTCTCGCATAAGATTTGGATGTACTTGCATACCATCCACTTTTTTTTAATTTGTACTCTTATTATTTTTTTAATAAGATTAAATAAAAAAAAAAGTTTTAAATTTACTTTCTACCACACGAGAATCCTTATACAATGATAATTATACACAATTAATGACTTTAGAATAATGATAATAATAATAATCATAGCCTAATATCAGGAAGTCCAAGGTTAAAACCACGATGCGGGTGAGTGTGTGAGGGGGTCGGTTTGTGGTGGTTGTGTTAAATTCCCTAATGATAAGCATAGCTCTCGGCTTTGTGAGGGATCATGGTTGGGAGGAGACTACTCTGTGCGTTGGTTGGGGTTAATAATAATAATAATAATAATAATAATAATAATAATAATAATAATAATAATTCGGTTTGAACCTAATCTTCGGAAGGAGGTCTGGGGTTGGCAACTTGCGTCATATTTAAAAAAAACTCAAAAATGTTAGAACCCTTAAGGGTTAGGTGGATTGGTAAGGCACCCAAGAAAAGACCTAGGTTCAAACTTGGAGGGAAGCCAACTCTTTACAAAGTTAGTAGTCTGCTCTAAATCCTTTAAGTGTGCGTCAAACCAATGACAACATACAAATCTCGAGTGACCGATGGTCCCTATCTTACATCGGGTCAACAAGAACGAGACGAATATATTCATTGGGAGGAGTCCTTTACGAAAAAAAAAAAAAAAAAAACAAAATAATTTATGTTGAACCTACTACACAAAAATTCAAGTGGACCAAGACAAGTTGAAATTGATTTGTCGAGCACTCTCGATTCGATTGAGTGGCATGTGGTGGGGGGAATACAATTTATGACATTAGAATAATGATATTAATAATGATCAAAGCCTAATATTTCGGACATTAGAATAATGATAGCCTAATATTTCGGTGGTGGGATACTAGCGATTTATTAGCCTAATCCTACTAGCGAAATATTAGGCTATGATTATTATTAATATCATTATTTTAATGTCAATTATAATTATTATAAGGATTCCTCTTAAAGGTGTTACTGATTCCAGGGAAGAAAGAAAAAAGAGTCAAATAGGTGGTACACGAAAAGTTTTAGAATTTGCTTGACTGAATTTTTTATTTATTTTTTATTTTTTGATGAGACTGATTCCAGGGAAGAAAGAAAAAAGAGTCAAATTGGTGGTATTGATTTTTTTACGAAAAGTTTTAGAATTTGCTTGACTGAATTTTTTATTTATTTATTTATTTATTTTTGATGAGGACTGATTCTTTTAAGAAAAGTTTTAGAATTTGTTTGACTGAATTGTGGTATTGATTTTTTTACGAAAAGTTTTAGAATTTGCTTGACTGAATTTTTTATTTATTTATTTTTGATGAGGACTGATTCTTTTAAGAAAAGTTTTAGAATTTGTTTGACTGAATTTTTTATTTTTATTTTTGATGAGGACTGATTCTTTTAAGAAAAGTTTTAGAATTTGTTTGACTGAATTTTTTATTTTTATTTTTGATGAGGAACCTTTTATATACAAAGGTATAAAAGGGGAAAGATTTGAACCTGGGCCTCTCAAAAACTGGAGAGTTTTAACTACCCACTTGCTCTCCAACTCCTCTACATGAACGGAATGACTGAATTTGAAAAGCTTGAACATATAATAAACAAACCTTAAAAAATAAAAAAGAAAAAAATGAGTCACATTCTTTTTTAATTCTCAAGGAACTTTTGCAGCATTTGCAGTTGAGTGAGTATTCTGCTTCTGAAAATAGGTCCCAGCAATCATGCTTGACTCTGTTAACTCTCACCACACCCATGGCATGCGCAATCTCATGCTTGCTTTCTTGTGTTGCAGCGTTAGCACGTTGCCCCATCCATGCACTTCCGTTTCCGAAGAGGGAAAACTTCTCTTACGCATAAAGGACGGGGATTGGATCGACAAGCGTCATGCTCTGAGCAACTGGAATGCCTCTCATCAAAATCCCTGCCGTTGGAGTGGTATCCGCTGCAATCCGTTGAAGTCCGTCGTTAAAGTTGATCTCACAAACACTTTGATTTCGGGAAATTTGACTTGTGGTATATGCGCCCTTCCAAATCTGACGGCGCTCATACTCAGCGAAAACTCTTTCGGCGGTCCGTTCCCCGACGGATTATTGCAATGCAAGCGTCTGCGGGTGCTTGATTTGTCGGAGAACCACTTCACGGGAACATTGCCCGATCGTATCCATGAATTGACCGAGTTGAGAGAATTAAATTTGGCGCAAAATTGCTTCTCTGGATCCGTGCCTGCAGGTTTTGGAAAGTTACCCATGATCGAGGAACTTTTTTTCGACTCCAATAGTTTGACCGGGACAGTCCCTGCTTTTTTGGGGAACTTGACGACTTTGACCAAGCTGACAATTAGCGACAATCCCCTGCATCCTGCTGCGATACCGAAGGAGTTCGGGAATTTGAAGCAGCTGCAGCGGTTATGGCTTAGCAACTGCAACCTCGTGGGAGAAATTCCAAAGTTTCTCGGCAATTTAACACAGTTGGAGTGGTTTGATGTCTCCATTAATCATCTGGTGGGCGACATTCCTTCGAGTTTAATGACTTTGCAGAATATGACAGAGTTGCTGCTCTGGATGAACAACTTGTCAGGACAAATTCCTCCCAACATCGGCGAGCTGAGGAGTTTATCCATCTTGGACCTCGACGGCAATCAGCTAAGCGGTGAAATTCCCGAGAGTGTTGCCAATCTCACTTATCTGGATACCTTGTATTTGTTTGATAATCAGCTTACTGGACACATACCTGCACGGCTCGGCGAGCTACGGTATTTGAGCCAGTTGAAGCTGTTCAACAATAAGCTTACAGGGCAGTTGCCCCTGATGTTGGGTGCTTACTCCAATATAAGTCTCGTCGATGTGACTTCCAACGATTTGGAAGGCCCTCTGCCCACAAATCTGTGCTATGGAGAAACGCTTTATGCGTTGGCTGTATCTTCAAACAATTTCAGTGGAAGGCTGCCTGCGTCTTTAGAAAATTGCGGAAGTCTACAGTACTTGCTACTTCAAAATAATCAATTCAATGGTGAGATTCCTGCAGGGCTATGGGGTGCTCCAATTCTCGAATGGTTGTACCTTCAGAACAACCAGTTTGAAGGCCAGATTCAAGCTGCAATTGGCTGTGCGAAGAAGCTGACTGAAATGGACGTAAGCAACAACCATTTCGGTGGAAGAATTCCTGCACAGGTTGGAAAGCTGAGAAGTCTCCGACGTTTTAATGCAAGCAACAACAATTTCTCTGGGTCCATTCCTGGTGAGTTCGTGGGGCTAATCTCGGTCAGTACACTTCAACTCGACCATAACTTCTTGTCGGGAGGAATTCCCAAAGGCATGATGTCATTGAGGCAACTCAAAGAGCTCAATCTCGGCAACAACCGACTTGTAGGTGAAATCCCTGCGTCGCTGGGGGTCTTGCCTTCACTAACTACTCTTGACCTTTCAAACAACTTTTTTTGGGGGGTGATTCCTGCTGAGCTAGGAAGTCTAAGATTGAATGTATTCAATGTATCTCACAATCGGTTGTCAGGCCCAGTTCCCAGCACATTAGACAATTCGGCGTACAGAAACAGCTTTCTTGGTAATCCGGGGCTTTGTGGAGATCGGTATTTGGGGCTTGAACCGTGTTCTTCACACAAAGGCGAGTTATTATCTCAACGACCAGTTGTAATTGTGGTTCCACTTCTGCTGGTAGCAGTCATAGCATTGTACTCAATTTCTCTCTGTCGCTTCACAAATCTCCCTCTAAACAAACCAAGGGGCACTCCATCGTGGAAATTAACACATTTTCAGCGGCTGGAATTCGATGAGTCGTATATCCTTCAGAGCTTGACAGAAAAGAACATAATAGGAACAGGAGGCACCGGAATAGTCTACAAGGTCACTCTCCTGAACGGGCAGGCGGTGGCGGTCAAGAAGATTCAGAAAATTACCAAATCAACTGGATTCAAGAGAGAAACTGAACAGGAAAATAATGAATTGGATGTGGAGGTGGATACATTGGGATTGATCCGGCATACCAACGTATTGAAGCTTTTGTGTTGCATTTCGAGTGAAGAGGCCGATTTCAAGTTACTGGTGTACGAGTACATGGCGAATGGCAGCTTGTTTGATTTCCTTCATAGTGTGCAAGGACCGTACATGGCGTTGCAGTGGCCGATACGGTACCAAATTGCTCTTGGAGCGGCTCGCGGGCTGAGCTATATACATCATGATTGCTCCCCTCCCATACTGCACAGAGACGTGAAATCCAGCAATATCTTGTTAGGCGCAGATTTTGAGGCTAAAATTGCTGATTTTGGCCTCTGCAAGCTGATACAAAATTTGGGCTATGCATATTGCGTGTCCGGATATGTAGGGTCTCACGGATATATAGCTCCAGGTAGAAATTCCTCTATTACTTTACTGTATCTTTTTTTTTCAATTAGGCCAAGATTAACTCTTCGTTTTTCAATTATATAATGTGGAGCAGAGTACGCGGAGAGACTGAAAGTGGACGAGAAAAGTGACGTGTATAGCTTCGGAGTGGTGCTTTTTGAGCTGGTGAGTGGAAAGAAAGCGACGGGTGAGGTTGAGTATGGGGAAGGGTTTGATATTGTAGTTTGGATCCGCAAGATGCTTTGCATTGAGAGAGGAGAGCAACAAGTGCTGGACCAGCGAATAGTAGATGACAAGTACATAGAGCAAATGCTGTGTGTGCTGCGCGTCGGGTTGATTTGCACAAACAGATCACCCGACCAACGACCTTCAATGAAGAATGTGGTGGATATGTTGGTCACCTGCGATAAAGAAGGACAGAGGAGAAAGGAGAATGGACAAACAGTTTTTCCTAAATTGAGGAATTCGGGCTTTCTTGTAGACATTTCCGTGCGCTACGAGAGCGAGAGTGAGAACAAAGAAGTTTCCTTTGCGATATAAGAAATGAGTACTTTATAGTAAAATACGTCTATGTAGATTACTGTCAAACCATCCAATGGTTTGCGCTCGCACTTTGTATATAGTTTGTGTTATTTGAAGAATGTAAAACTATCTAGTGATAAAAAGAGAAAGATGTCTACGTGTTTTGAGTTGTCATAGTAATAGTGGTGGGTTAGTTACTTCAAGACAATGCATAAAAATTATTTATATTGTCTGGGTATCTATATATTTCAATTCAAGTATAATCAAATGTATTATCTTTAAAAATTTATTAAGATGTTTCTAACATTAATTTTGTATAAATTGAACTTTTAATATGTTGAATTATAATTTATCATATACATGTTTATTTATTATTAAGAGACACATGTAAGTGCAGTTTAACTTATAAAGAATATTATGTAGAAGTAGGAGTATCGGACAACACACCATAATATTAAACTTAAATGGTTTCAAGGAATATATATACAAAAAGAAAGAAAGAGGTAATGCATTAATTTGATAGTATTTATGATTTAATTCAACTTAGCTTTTAAATCCATACACATAATCATACATAGCCGCCATTTAAGCCTCTCTAGTTGGAACCCGCCTCTTTAAATGAAAGTCCGATTGGCTTTTCCACCGTTTCTCCTTTGCATTGTTAATATAATAGTCCATCTAATATTCACATAAAATATGCTACAAGATCTGATTCTACTCGTCTAATAAAATATGCAACGAAAACTAACTCGACAAAGAATGAAGACCATCCAACTTTATTTTTATTTACGTAATAGTATCTAAAACATTCTTCAAATAACACAAACTATATACAAAGTGGGAGCACAAATCCATTGGATGGTTTGACAGTAATCTGCATAGACGTATCTTACGTTCCTCGGATCTTCTATATAAAGTTCCAATCGTTTCTTATACCGGAAAGGAAACCTCATGGTTTGGGTTGCTATAGTACTAAGATCTCATGGGTTTCGTGTAGATGGGGCTGGGCCAGTTGCAGGAGGGCAAGGAGGGTGTGGGGCTGGGCCTGAATTTCCGCAGCGGTATTCTAACCTCTGCAATGTACTTGGAAACATATAATTCTGCCTATTAATGTCGTCATGTTGAGCGGAGACATGGACCGTAAAAATAAGGTTGAGCGCAAGGTAAGAACCCAACATCGGGCCAACGCATAAAGCGTTCCCCCATAGCACAAATTTGTGGGCAGAGGGCCTTCCAAATCGTTGGAAGTCACATCTACGAGAGCTATATTGGAGTAAGCACCCAACATCGGGGGCAACTGCCCTGTAAGCTTATTGTTGAACAGCTAACGCTGCATGGATGAGGAAAGGGAAGTGCATGGATGAGGCAACGTGCTAACGCTGCAACACAAGAAAGCAAGCATGAGATTGCGCATGCCATGGGTGTGGTGAGAGTTAACAGAGTCATGCATGATTGCTGGGACCTATTTTTAGAATCAGAATACTCACTCGACTGCAAATGCTGCAAAAGTTCCTTGAGAATTTAAAGAGCAGGTACCTATTCTGAAATCTGACTCATTTTTCTCTTTTTTATTTTCTAAGGTTCTACCTGTTAATTATATGTTCAAGCTTTTCAAATTCAGTCAAGCAAATTCTAAAACTTTTCGTAAAAGAATCAGTACCACCTATTTGACTCTTTTTTCTTTCTTCCCTGGAATCAGTAACACCTTTAAGAGGAATCCTCATAAGGTCTCACGGATTTTGTTAGGCTCAGATTTTGAGGCTAAAATTGCTGATTTTGTTAGGCTCAGATTTTGTTAGGTCTCTTAAAGCAAAATTGCTGATTTTGTTAGGCTCAGATTTTGAGGATCCGCAAGATGCTTTGCATTGAGAGAGGAGAGCAACAAGTGCTGGACCAGCGAATAGTAGATGACAAGTGCATAGAGCAAATGCTGTGTGTGTTGCGCGTCGGGTTGATTTGCACAAACAGATCACCCGCCCAGCGACCTTCAATGAAGAATGTGGTGGATATGTTGGTCACCTGCGATAAAGAAGGACAGAGGAGAAAGGACAAAGGATAAAGGAGACAGGAGAAAGGACAGAGGAGAAAGGAGAAAGGATAAAGGAGAAAGGACAGAGGAGAAAGGAGAAAGAAGGACAGAGGAGAAAGGAGAAAGGACAAACCGTTTTTCCTAAATTGAGGAGTTCGGGCTACGAGAGTGAGAGTGAGAACAAAGAGGTTTCCTCTGCGATATAAGAAATGAGTACTTTATAGTAAGATATGTCTATGTAGATTACTGTCAAACCATCCAATGGATTTGCGCTCGCACTTTGTATATAGTTTGTGTTATTTGAAGAATATTTTAGGTACTATTATGTAAATAGAAATAAAGTTGGGTAAAATAATATGGAATCATCAAGATGGCAAAAACTATCTAGTGATAAAAAGAGAAAGATGTCTACTTTGTTGTATCCACGAGACAATGTGATGTCTTTAAGGAAACAAATATCATGGAGGGTATCCGGCATCATATGAGTAATTATTATTTATGTCTTTATTTCTTTATCTTGAATAGTATAAGGATATTTCTCGCAAAACAATATTGTGTTTGTGTCTAATTTTAAGTTTGACTTGGTGTTTTAATTTCAAATCAAATAGACCTTATTTGAAGTTTAAATGGTTTTCTTTGTATTCACTTGCAAAGAAAATAATTTAAGGGGTGGTCTTCCTTCGCAGACAAAAAGAGTCTGCCACACTTTTTGTTTTTAAATGTCTGATTTATGAAGTTGAAATGATTTTAAATTTATTTCAAGGATTGTTTTATTTGCGATTTCATTTCACCTTTGCGCAATCTCACCGTAAATGGATGCTATGCGGGAATTTATCAAACGTATGAAAGAAAACGAAAATAAACAATTAATCAAACTTTATTTTGTCTTGTGGCTTCAGAACTGAATAATCAAAGCCTTATATGATTCTTGTAAACGATCGAATCTTTAAAATTAAGGTTATCAATTGTGTAATGTTTTGGATATTCGATATTCAGCAGTTATGACCTTTAATTAGTTTTTAATTAAATGGCTTTGACAGAATAAAGCTCCCATGAAAAAGACAAGTTAATAGACATTATAGTCGTGCTTTACTCAAGGTTATTATATATCACAATGGAGAATATACAAGAAAATACATAAAGATAAGGAAAGTGGTAAATACAATAATAAGGTTTTATGTTCTTTAACCATATGACCATGGTAAAAATATCATGTAGTTTAAATATAAAACCATATAAATAATGGGTGTGAGACTTCAGCTTTTCTAATACTTAGTGTAAGTTTGTAAAATCTTGGATAAAGTCATACTCTTTAGGTCTTTATTTTCTAGAACGGAAACTTTTATTAAGTTTGTTTTGACTTTCTTAGAAATGAATTAAATAAGCTTGTTTGATTTGATAAATATCTTGTTAATTTCTTAAAATGAGTTGATAAAGTATATTTCGTTGCATTGCTTTTAAAGAAAACTGACACGTGAAAAGAGGATTTTGTGGCTTAACTTTTAGTGAATATTGTGGATAATAAATAAAAGTTTACCTTGTTTTTTTAATATGGTATAGGTCTAAGGATAGAGGAAATGGATATTTTGGTTGGTTTTGATATTGCCTTTTATGGATTAGAGCTTGGGTATAAATATTTTAATGTTAAATTGTCTTTATGGTTTAGAGCTTGGGTAGAAATATTTTAATGCTAAATTGTCTTCATGGTTTAGAGTTTACGTATATTAAGTTTAATATTTTGATAAAATAAAAGTTGTGGAAATGTCTTGAAGTTAATGTTAAATATTTTTTAATTACAAGTAATATTTGTAATTTTGGTATATATCATGTACATTTGTATTAGTGTTAGATGGATTGAAAACATAAATCTTTTAATGAATTTAGATGAGAGTTACATGGATTTTTAAACTAGAATATATAATAAATTTTGATAAAATCAACATATGATTAAGATGTAAACTTTGAATGACTTGAAAAACCTTCAACCTAGAACCTGATTGTATGTGGCCATGGGAAAGGATGGTATAACATTAATGAACCCAACAAGAAGAAAGATATACTATGATTATGATGTCATGGACAAGAATGTCATCCACTCAAAGAAAATGAACCTATCGAGAAGGATGGTTTTCTATGAATCTAATGCCATCGAGAAGGGAATAATCAAAATTGTATATATATCCAAAGTTATGTACTATAATTATAATTACTAATTTTTCATGTAAGTGTGAGTGCAAGCCAAGAGTGAGTGCAACAACGAGTGCGAGTACGAGCACAAGTTGGGAGTGAGTGCAACAGCGAGCGCGAGTGCGAGTGCAAGCCAAGTTAAGAGTGAGTGCAACAACAAGTGCAGTAGAGAGTGCGAGCACGAGACGAGAGTGAGTGCAACCAAAAGTGAGTGTGAGTAAGTGCCACAAACCAAGTCATCAATGATAAAAAATCCAAAGTGATCTTTTTTAATCTTGATCAAAGTCTTTACGATAGAATTTTAGAGATCTTGGGATTCACAAGGATTTCTCTCCCACTGGTATACTTGGGGTCCCTTTGCATTTAAAAAAATTGAAAATAGATACCGAAGGAATCTTTTGGATTGTATCAACGAAAGAATTAATCATTGGTATCATAAATGGTTAAGCTATGAAGGTAGATTAATTTTTTTACAGTTAGTCATTCAAGCCATGCCAATTTATAAAAATTCTATCCTTGCTGCCCCACATACCATATGGAAAGAGTTGGACAAGATGGCTAGAAAATTTTTATGGGGAGGAGTAAAAGGAGAGAGGAAATGGGCCTTAGTAGGTTGGGAGAAAGTAATCCAACCCAAGGTAAAGGGAGGTTTGGGATTAAGGAGATCAGAGTTAAATAATAAATCTTTGGTTGGAAAGCTTTACTGGAGGTGGATTTTCCAACCAACTTTATTCAACAGAGTTTTAACTAGTAAATATTTGGTACAAGTAAATCCAAATGAGGTTGGTCATTTCCCTTTGGATGGTAATGGGTCCTTAGTGTGGCAAACTCTAAAGTTATGATCTCAGGTAGTGAAAGATGGATTATTTTGGAAAGTGCAGAGAAGGGAGAAGGCATGATTTTGGACAAATTCATGGGATCAATACCCACCTATCATTGTTGAATTCCTAGAATTGCAACCAATAAAACTAACCATGGAAACCAGGGGTTGGATTCAAATTAAAAGTTATTTAAATACTAGTTAGCTGGGGGATTATAAGTTTAAGCTAGTTTAAGAAGTTGGAAGAGTGGTCAATTCTAATCCCTCTAGAATTGACACCCATCATGACTAAAATCTTGGCATAAATATTTCTCACAGGTAGAGATGAGGAGGATGAATTAGCTTGGGGCTATGAGAGCCTTGGTGTCTACACAATGAAGGATGGATATGATAAGATCCTTCTAGAGCCTCCTCATGCATATTAGGTTGAGGATTGGAGAAAGATTTGGTAGTCTAAGGGTTGGCCAAAAGTAAACTTCTTTCTCTGGTAGTTCATGCATAATGGAATTCTTACTTTTGATAATATCAAATGTAGGGGAATCATTGGTCCATCTCAATGTGTTTTATGCTACAAGAGCGTGGAAATTTTTTACCACTTGATGTTTGAGTGCCCATTCATGCACTAGATCTGGCAATGATGGTTTTTATATTATAAAATTCGAGCCAAGGGTGATTTGAATCAGATTAATATTTGGGAAAAATGGAAGAGGGGTAGATTAAAATCTAAAGCTCTTTGTATCGGTTGGCAACTTGGATTAAAAATTATTTGGTGGCAAGTGTGGTTGGAGAGAAATGACAAAATTTTTAGAAAAACCTTTTCATCTTTAGATGGCATTTGGCAGGTCATTTGGAGCAAAGTCACAAAAACTGTGGTAGTGTATGCTAAAGAGAAAACTCAGGCTATTATAGGGACAATGGAGAAGGAAGTTGAAGTGGAAGAGGGACATGATAGAGCTAGTTGGAAACCACCCCCAGAAGGTTGGATTAAAATTAATACCGATGGAGCTACAAAAGGCAATCCTAGTAGAGCTGGAATTGGAGTGGTTTACAGGAATCATGTTGGGATAGTGCTCTATTGGGAACTGCAAGGCCTAGGAAGGGCCATGAACAATGAAGCGAAAGCCTTAGCTATCAAATATGCTTCTATTTGGGTAGTAAAACAAGGTTACAAGAGGGTAATCCTAGAATCAGATTCACAAATATTGGTAGGAGCTTTGGATTACATGAGGAACTTTGCTTTGAAGACATGGAGGTTGAGGATTCTTATCACTCAAATTAAAGAATTGTGGAGGGAATTAGATGATGTGATTCTAAATTATGTGAGTAGAGATCTAAATAAAGTGGCAGACTTCCTAGCTAAGATGGATATTGAGAAGGAGGTAGGGGTTCAATGGCACAGTGACATGGCTATTGAGGATGAGATGATTAGGTAGGTTGGTGAGAAAATCCAGTGTTTAGCTAATCTGGACAATCGTCGTAGAAATATGGTTTGGGAGATTTGGCTCCAATGTAGATTTTATTTTATAGTTGTAAACAGGTGGACATCCATTGTAGGAATATGGTTTAGGAGATTTGGCTCCAATGCAAATCTTCTTTTACTGTTGTAAACATGTGTTCTCTTTGGCTAAGGCTGGGAGAAGTCTCATCCCAACTTGTAAATGATCTTGTTTTAATATAAAATTTTCAAATTCTTTTTCAAAATATATATATAATATAATTTAAAAATTAAGGATAATATTTTTATTTTATAAAGTGTACAAATTTTACAATATAATTATTTAATTTTATTTCGTTTTAAAAATCGCAAAAGTTTGTTAATTTTATTATTTTAATGCCCTCCTTTTTGAACTTTTTTTTTTAATTTGGAAAACATCCAAAAAGGGATGCCACTATATATACCCTATGAGGCAAGGGTATCCATTCCCCCAAAAACACCCAGGACTCGGACCCGGCCTACCACCTTTGACATACTCAAGGAGCAAACAAACACACAAAACCAATTTAAAAATAAGTAAATAACAACAAAAATAATAAAATAAAATAAAAAACATGCTCCTTGAGTGTGTCAAAAACAAAAGCACAACCAAACACGCACAATAAGATAAAAGAAACCACAACACGAACCACATAGAAAAACACAAGAACCACATAACAAAACACAAACAAGACAAAAACAACAGAACACTACAAAGACATAACCCAAAAAAAAACATGAAAAATAAACACAACCAAAACCTAAAAAATAAAAAATAAAAATAAAAAACAACCAACATCAGACAATAAACAAAAACAAAAAACATAGAAAACACTCACACATAAAAACACGAATTAACACAAACAAAGAGAAACCCAAGAACAAGAATGAAAAAAACACAAGAACAATAACAAAAAACATATAAAAAAAACACAAAACAACAAAAACACAAGAACAACAAAAAACAACACAAAGAACACAAAAACAAAACAAAACAAAAGAACCCACCCACCTTAAAAAACTAAACAAAAAAAACAAAAAGAAAAAAAAAGAAAAAAAATGAACATAACAATGACCTATCTAGACCAGAAGACTATTAAGGCAAGAATCAACAGAGGAAACAAAATAAAGAATAGAATGAGCTAGGGAACTAAAAAAAACTGAATGAACCAAAGAGAAGCAAAAAAAAAAAAAGCAAGAAGAAACTAGGTACCTTCAGAACTGGAGCCATCCAAAGAAATGATAGAAAGAAGAGCTTCCCTAATTTGAGAAGCCCACCATCTAGGAGGGTGGCCATAACAAGTAAGATCACCTTTGTCCAAAGCCCAATTAGCTAAAGCATCAACACTCTTGTTTTGATCTCTGACCACATGATTGTAATCAACTTTCAAAAATCCCATCTGGATTAATTGAATCTTCTCAATAATTCTTTTTATTCTCCAATCCACCTTATGATTCTTAGAAGGAGTCTTCAAGAGATTAATCATAAGTTGAGAGTCGGACTCAACTAACACCTTTTCCCATCCAACCTTAGTAGCCTCCTGAAGGCCTCCGAGGATACCATACCCCTCAGCAAGGTTATTGGAAAGAATACCCAAATTCTCGAGCAAAAGTAAAAACCAGGGAGCCATCCGAAAGTCTACCAATTCCTCCCACACTGGCTTTTCCGGGGTTCCCTCTAGAGGCTCCATCGGTATTGACTTTTCCAAAATCCTTAGGAGGAGGTTGCCAATTTCTTGTCCTATCCATCTTACTAATACTCACATTCCCTTTAAGTTGGTTGCCCTTAGAAGATTTAATCTTCAATATTTGCATCACTTGATCCCATCTTTGGTGGGAGTTTTGGGGGTGATTAAGGAGTTGATGGACTGATTCAACTAAGTTGGCTATGGTATTTTGCCAAATATAGTGAATATCCTTCCTATCTTGATTAAAAATTTGGTTGTTCCTTTCATTCCAAATATTCCAAAGAAGAATGGTAGAACCCATCCAAACTAATCGCCTAATAAAATGATCAACACCCTCTTGATTAGGCCAATCCCTCCAAAGCTGTTCAAAAGTAAAAAAATTGGACCACTGTAAGCCAAGTAAAGTGGCCATTCTCCTCCATAGCTCAGAGGCTAAAGTACACTCAATAAAAATATGGTTGAGAGTTTCTACATTCTCTTCACACATTTCACATCTAAAAGGGCCATGAAAACCACGCTTCATAAGTTGCTCACCAAGAAGCACCCTACGATGCAATAAAAGCCAATTAAAGAACCTCACCTTAGGCCAGAGCTTTTGAGCCCACAATCGAGAAAATATGTCGGAAGAATGGTTGGGATTATTATGGCATAAGGTCAAATAACCTTGAGCAACTGAATACTCACCCTTAGTAGTGTTGTTCCATCCAAAACAATATTTTTCATGGGACCAAGAGAGGGATCTCATATGAAGGATGCCTTGGATATCTTGTCTTTGCCTTTCTGGGATTTGAATAGGCCAGTCCTCAATAGGGATCCAATATCTACCAACCTTTGAATTACCAGTATGGTACCGACAGTAATTAGCCACCTTTATCCAATTAGCTCGGTGAAGCTCCTCCATCCAAGGCCTCCAATCGAGAAACTGAGTTATCAAAGGCTTGTGACCATCCCAAGAATCTATCCAAAAATTGTCTGTTGACCATTATGAATGATCCAAAATAATTTTTTCTTTATCAAATCCTCACCAGTCTTAAGAACTGCTAAAATGGGAGAACCTTTGGTAGGAAGTTGATAGCGAACAAGGTCTTCAGGACTTTTGTTCTCAGCATATTTAGCACGGAGATTATTGGCCCAAAGAGCATTGGGGTTATGCAACATCCTCCAATATAATTTAGCAGCTAAAGCTTTGTTGTTATTAATAGAAGACCGGAATCCTAACCCCCTTCACTCTTAGGAAGACATAAAGTATCCCATTTCACCAAGGCCCATTTTATTTTCTCCTTAGTACCACTCCAAAGGAAACGATGACTGATTTGATCCAATTCTCGAAGAACAACCTTTGGGATATTCAAAACGGAAGAAACATAAATAGGAATAGCTTGAAGGACTGATTTTACCAAGGTGATTCTACCCCCGAAGAAAGCCACCTGTTGGTCCACTTTCCAATTTTCTTCTTGACTTTGTCCAACAACCAATTCCAATATTTATTTTTTTGCCTTTGAATATTTATGGGAATACCTAAATAAGTGATTGGAAGGGAGGTCTTCTTATATCTTAATTTATCCAAGACCATGGATTCCTGTCTAGTAGAGCAGTGAAAGAAAATAACTTTAGATTTGTCTTCATTGATCAACTGCCCTGTAGCCTTAGAAAAATAGCTAATGATTTGCTTAATATTAGAAGCTTCCTTAACTGTAGCTTTACCTAAAAGAGTAGAGTCATCCACAAATTGAAGATGAGAGATAGGTCTAGCTCCATGAGCAATGGTAACTCCCTCAAGGGTTTTGTTTTCCCTCTTTTTGGTTATAGTCCTACCCAAGCATTCAGCAAGAATGATGAATAAATAAGGGGATAGCGGGTCACCTTGCCTAATACCTCTGGAAGCTGGGAATGACTGAGAAGGCCTGCCATTGATAAGAACTAAGTAGGAAACTGAAGAGATACATCCCATAATCCAATCCATCCAATCCTTAGAGAAACCAAATTGCCTCAAAACTTTGATAAGGAAGTGCCAATCCACTCTGTCATAAGCTTTGGATAAGTCTAACCGAATGAACATGGAAGGAGATTTTTGCATATCCATGGAATGGATGGCTTCCTGAGCAAGAACTATCTCATCTACTATTTGACGTCCTTCCACATAACCCCCTTGCTCTGGGGAAATAATCTTATGCAAAAGAGGCTTCAACCTTTCCGCCATGATTTTAGTAATGATTTTGAGAAGAACATTACATAAAGCAATAGGTCTAAAAGCTGAGATATGATCAACCTCTTGAGCTTTTGGAACAAGAGTAATATAAGTTTTATTGATAACCTTCAAAATTTCTTTGGCTTTCCTGGCTTCTTCCACCACCTCTAATAAATCAACATGAAGGATATCCCGGAACTCTTGGTAGAACTCAATGGGAAAACCATCAGGACCTGGGGTTTTCCCTTTTTGCATTTTAAAAACTACTTGTTGAAGCTCATTGATAGTAACAGGAGCAGTCAAAATAGAGTTCTCCTCAGAAGTGATAAGAGAAGGGATTGCTTGAAGAACATTTTGTTGTGAAGCTGAGTCAAGAGGAGTAGCAACAAAAATATTGGAAAAGTAATCAACAACAATAGAGTTCATGCCATCCCAAGTATAAACAACATCTCCAGAATCTGATTTTAAGGAAGAAATAAAGTTGTGAGATCTTCGAGCTAGAAGAGATTTGTGGAAGAAATTTGTGTTTCGATCTCCTTCTTTGAGCCATTGAATTCTAGATTTTTGCTTCCATAAGATTTCTTCTCTTTTTTCCCATTCCTCTAACTGAGTTGTGAGTTTAATTTCATCTGCACTTCTCTTCTCTGTGAGGCCATCTAAACGGATTTTCTTATTCAAATTTTCAAGATGAGCAATAACTTCATGTTTTTTTTATGAACATCCCCAAACTCTTTCCGATTCCAAGTCTTGATTTTGGATTTAATGTATTGCAGTATTTTGGCAAAACAGAACATCTTAGTCCCATGCCTAGGTTTACCTTCCTTCCACCATTGTTGCACATGAGGTCTGAAGGAAATGTCTCTAAGCCACATTAATTGAAAATGAAAAGGAGAGAAACTCACATTGGTTTTCCACATTTCCACCATGACTGGCCAATGATCCGAACCAGCATTATTAAGAGTCTTCACTTTAGGAATGTGACCATGGATTAAGAAATTTTGAGAGAGCAAAAACCTATCCAATCTCTCCATTATACAAGCTAAGCCTTGCCTTCTGTTAGACCAAGTCATAAGGCCATTATCTGGTTGGATATCCACAAGATGGAGGTTTGCAATATATTCGCTCATGAGGTCAGTGCTTTTGTCCAAATTTCTATTTCCCCCCTTTTCTCATCCAGAGAGAGGATGGTATTGAAATCTCCTCCGATCAAGATCCAAGCTTCAGAGAAAATGAGAGATAATATGAGTAATATCCTTCCATTGTCTTCTTTTTTCCTCCAAAGAAGTCGGAGCATAAACAGTAATGCAGAGCATAATTTGGTTGGAATGTCTACTTTGAATAGCTATAGCCAACAAACCCCAACTGCCAACCATATGGTGAATAACTACCTCTTTTGGGTCCCAAAGACAAGCAATGCCACCAGAAGTCCCTTGGGAACTGAGGGAAACCACTTTTCCAGTTGGCCAAATTTTACTGGCAATTGAGTCCATATCCTCCATTGACATCTTTGTTTCTTGAAGGAAAACAAGATGTGGATGATTTATCTGAATCATTCTTCTAATTTCATTTTGTTTTGAAAGACTCCCTTTGAGTCCTCTAATATTCCAAGTGATGATCTTCATTAATACCAGGGCTAAAAAATTTGGGAAGGGCATTAATCTTACCTTCCTCTACAAGCTTTTCACCTTCTTTTACCATATGATATTGATTGGTCTTGCGACCTGCTTTTTGATTAGAATCCATCTTCAATTTTTTTTCCCTATTTCTTGACTTATTCCAATTGAATCCGAGATGGCTTCTAACCTTGAAGAATGCTCATACACGACCAAAATTTTACTAGATGGTTCAACGGAGTCTATATTGGGACCTGCATTATTTGAAGTTTTGACATTTGAAAGATTGTTTTTCTTGTGTAAATTTTCTCCCTTTTTTTTTTGTTGAAAACCTTTGATTTGTTGGTTTGTCTCTGAGTTCTTCCCTTCATATTTAAATTGTGTTTCTAAGATTTTAGTTTCCATTATTTCCTCTTCCTCACTTGGGACATCATTTGTGGAAAGGATTTCAAACATATTAGGAGATGACTTTGATTGATCCTTCATAACTGGTTTTTCTGAGTGTTCTTCTTCTTAGGTATTTGGAAACCTGTTGAGTTTATATCTTCTTTATTTTGATCAAGAATTTTATTTGGGCAAGAACTGGCCAAATGACCATATTCATGGCAAATTCTACAATGAAAAGGAATGTTCTCATAGTCCACTACTTGCTCCCAAGTGTCTTCCCCAAATTGTAATGTGATCTTTTTAGGTAGGGGTTTGTCAAAATCCATTAAAACACAAATCCGAGCATAAATAATATGTTCAAAATTTTGAGTACAATCAGCAGTCATCATAAAAGTTCCTAAAGAGTTTCCAATGGAAAAAAAAGTAGGATTCAAAAATAAAAGATAGGGAGGCCAAAGAGTCTAACCCACACGGGAGCTATAGAAGGCATCTCTTCTTCGGCCTTTAAATTTAGTATGCCAGGGCTTCATGAAAAGCCCTGCCCTTCCAAAAAACCAAGGACCCCCTTGAAAAGTTTTCTCTCTATCTTCATTATTAGCAAATAAAACAAGAAAATAACCATTTGGATAAATAGAGATTTGTAACTCACCTTTAGTTTTCCAGATTTTTGCAGCCCAGACTTTGAAAGCGAGATAGACTCGGACGAAAACCCACGAACCGACAAATTAGTCCTCTTTTTTCCAAATCTTCAATGCCAATCTGAATGTTACCCATATCAAGCTTAACAATAGGAGTTCCATCAACTGCTTTAAGACATCCTGACTCCATTTTCCTTGGATCAATCTTAGGCATTCTTAGAGGTTTATGGGAAGCCCTAAGATTGATATTAGCATTGGGTTGAGGCTGTCCACCATGAAGGGCATCCCTAAAATTCATTTTTGGGGCTGAGTCTTCGAAATTCTTACCCTTGACAGGGGTTTTCATAGTAGAATTATTTTGTGGGTGCACCTTAGCACCAGATTCACTTGAGATATGAGCCATTTTTTGATCAACTACTTGAAACTTGTTTCGTGATCTCTTTAATCCTTGCCCTAGACGTCGTGGAAAGGTATGGTTTTCACTTTTCTTTTGTGCAGCAAATTGGAAGCCGTTGTCACTCAAGTTCATAGTATGATCTATTGAAAGATAAATTTCTAACCCATATTGGATCCCCTGCAACATTTCCTGCTAAAATATTGAGCATAAACCACAAAAATATTGGCCGCTAGGGCCCGAAGGCCCTAAAAACCAACCTCTGGAGCTGCTTGCACTCAACCCGAATGAAACCCTCGCATAGCCGCTTGCCAAATATCTCGTTCACACATAGGGATGCGCTAGGATCTGTGTTGCTCCAAATGATATGAAAATTGGTGGAGACGTTCTAGGGTTTTTCAGGCATCTACCCTCAAAATTTTAGCTCAATCCGAGTCCGGATGAGTGAGATATGGCCGAAACGAGTTCGACAGTTTGGGCAGTCCTCATATATATATATATATATATATATATATATTTTTTTTTTTTTAAAATAAAATAAAATTTATAATTTTTTCTTAGGTAACATTATTTATCTCTAACACTAAAAACACAAATTAGATGTTTGATATTATTTGGTGTTAAATTTAATTAACATTTTTAATGTTTTTTTTAATACATAGGGGATTTGGTTACAACCACACTATTTTTAATAAGCAAATGCATGGTTCAAACCATAGGGACTACTCCCAACAAGCCTATTTCAGTTTGTTGGTGTTGATCCAACATGAGGAGAGTCCACCACTCACTAGATTCATATTGTGGTCATCAATTTGTACGCACTCAAAAGATTCACAACAAACTACTACCTTTGCAAATAAGTACGACAAATCTCTTCTTAAAAATAAGTAACCAAAAAAACAACTATCAATCCAATTAAATTTTTTAATGTTATAAACATAGACAAGCATAGCATGACTTACATTTCCACTCAACATAAGTCTAGTCTACCAATGTTTAGATCGCTTGATACAAGAAATGTAAACACATATATTATATTGATTGTTGTGAGGAAGAAATTACTTACGACGAAGTTAGTCCAAAGGCACTTTGCCTTTATTGGATCATAATTATCTATTGACAGTAAAAATTCATAAAGCAAGGGACGAAAGAGAGTCATCATGTTTAGTGTTCCACCATCATTCCCCAACTTTTAGAGGGAACTTAGAAAAAATAGTATTCAAAGTTTATAGTCATTGACCCACCAAAGAAAGAAAGAAGAAAATAAAAGAAAGTGGATTACCTACTATTCTCTTTATTCTTGGTTAATGCAAAAAAAATTGATGGGTCACATTCATTATCTTTTCAAACGTAACACCAAGTCCTACGAATGAACAAAGAACTAAAGTGCATGAAAAGGGAAAGCGAACGAAATGAAATGAGATGTAAAGGAAAACTGAAGTGCAGCATTTTTTATTAATTTTGGTTGAGATCAGGTTACAATATGTCTCCACCCTTTTTTAGGGGCTTGGAGCGTTAGGTATAGTTTTGTCACACCAACGGATGGTACGCTTCCCTTCGGGATCTTCCGCGTGCCCACATTTGAAATGGGTGGGTCAAACATCATCGCCGCTTATGTGAGTGTGTCTATAGTTCCTTCCTACCTCTCCGGTGTTGAGATCCTACATTCAAAGAAATAGCAAACGATTAATAGCACCTGCGGATGGAGGGAAACATGCAATCCCCAAGGCCTCGGTTAATGCATGCATGAAATAATTAAAATAGTAATCAAAACATGTCAGAATAAGATGAAACTTGAAAAGAAGCATGTAAACATCATCAAGAACACATTGCAAAAGGAACAGTCAAGAAATATGCTATAGATTTCTAATCTCTCCGGGGTGGGACGATTAGGACTATCATAAAATGTCCAAAAGTGACCTCCCAAATGTCCCATCCATAGGCCTCCAAAATACTTACAAATTTGGGTTTAGAAAAAATGGGGCATTTTGAGACGACCCAGAAGGTCGGATTTGGCATATTCTATCCTGATCACCCTATATCCGAAGGTGCTCCTTGTATGTTAGTGAAAGCGTAAAATAATGAAAACATAGTCAAAACTTATCAAAATGCATTGAAATTTGAACAACAGCATATATGAACTATGTAAAACATTATGCAAAATAAATAGTAAATAAATGTACTGTATATTTCTAATTGCTCCGAGGTGGAGCGATTAGGACTACAGCAGTGCGGGAGGCACCCGAGGGCAGGATGCCTGTCGTTTGGGGATTGGTTTTGACACCAATCCACTTGGGATGGGTCAAAAACCTCCTAGGGGGTTGTATCAAAAAATTAGGTGTGTGATTGTGGCCAATTGTTTGAGTTTTGGGTCCGGATTGCGCTTCCAATGTTCACCCGATAACATCCCTTCCAAAAGAGATATCAAGGATGTACGAAGCACAAGTGAGGGGTGAGGATGTAATTCGACAGCACTCCGTTGCTCCAAATGATCCTGCTCTGTCTTTTTTTGGGGTGAGAAGACTCACCATTTTATAGACTTGAGGGTATCCTTTGAATGTTCATGCAGAGGCGCCACTTGGCCATCATGCATTCCCAAGGGAGAGAAGATTCCTCCTTGATTAAGGGCTCCATGACTACCTCTATGACTGCCTATTTGAGCTCAAAAATGCTCACTCACAATCCCATGCATTTAAGGTGGAGTTGAGTGGTAGATCTGAGATGCCATTTGTCAAGGTTTGACTTTGTGCCCGTCAAACCTGCTATTCACCCCATCCTAGAGCGATTGCTGCTATTTGCCCTAGGGTGGGGTGAATAGCATTCTAATCGTCCCAGGGTGGAACGAATAAGGAGAAAGGTGCTTGAAAGGTGCCAAATTGACCTCTTGTTTTTTTGTTTTGACTAAGATTAAAAAAACCCTAGTTAATTTTGTTTTGTATTTTGTTTTTTGTTTAGACTAGGATGAAAACCCTAGTGAAAATTTGTTATTTTTTTTGTTTTTTTGTATTTTGTTGTTTCGTTTAAACTAAGATTAAAACCCTAGTTTAAGTTTCTTTGTTTTGTTTTTTGCATTTTGACTAAGATTAAAAACCCTAGTTAATTTATTTTTGTATTTCGTGTGTTCGTTTAAACTAAGATTAAAAAACCCTAGTTTAAAATTTGTTTTTTATTTTTTTTGTTTAGACTAAGATTAAAAAACCCTAGTTAATTTTTGTTTTGTTTTTTTGTTTAAACTAAGATTTAAAAACACCCTAGTTAATTTTGTTTTTTGATTTTTTTATTGGCTATACATTGTGTTAAATGTTTTTTGCTATACGGTTTGTTAATGTGTAGTTTTTTTTTTTTTTTCTTTATGTTTTTAGCTGTATAGATTGTTGTACATTTTGTTAAATTTTTTGTACAGTTTATTTTTGTTGTCATGTTTTTATGTTTTTATGTTGTTTTTGTTTTCAGGTGGTAAAGAGTCGTTACCGTCAGTCGATGGTATTTTTTGATACACGAGATGCGCTGACTGTGGCGGACTGGGAGTGGCTTGATTCCCTAGGGCTCAAGCAGGTGACGCGACTGGAGCCTGTGGTGGGGGATCGGGCATATCTGACTATCCTGATCAATTTGTGGTATCCCCGCACCAACACCTTTCATATCCCAACAATGGATATGACAGTGACTCTAGAGGATGTTTATCAGATTCTATGGATTCTAACAGATGGATTTCCCATTTGGATGACTCCTTGTGATCAGTGAACAACAGTGTTGATATGGTGCTTTGGGCATGCAACGAAGATGGGGGTGGATGGGGCAGTGGAGAGGGCAAAGGTGGATTGCTTGATTTGCAAGATTTTGGTGCGATGGTGGTTGGAGAAGGGCGTGTTGGGGGTGAGGCATGCATTGCTCATGAATCTCATCTCCAACATGCTGCTTCTCGACTCCTCAGGTGCCAGGTTCCATTGGAACCTGCTTGAGGTAGTGTTCATACTTGTGGAGTGTCTGTGGTGCCATCTAGGATACCATAAGCTAGCTCATCCACATGCAAACATTGATTTGTATATAATTTAATACGATAGATATATCGTCATGCGGGAGGTTTGTCGCCAGTGACCAGTAGGCTATCCACCAAACCAGTACTGAGGATCACCTCATGACCTTTCTAATGCTAAGAGTTCCAAGGATTCAAGTTTGACTCCCTTCTTTTCTTCACTTTTATTGAGATACTTGCTCGTATGTAGTGATAAAAATCACTGTTTATTTTTGTTTTTTCTTTTGAGCAAGGGATTTGAATATTGAGTGATGAGAATCACTATTGCTTGTGCTTTTTGATGTATGCACTTTGTGGGTTTTGATGTCAAACTTTGGAGTTTTGAATTTTTACAAATTTTTTGATGTTTGCAACTTGGGATTTTTATTTTAGGGAATTGGGTAGGGAAGATGCTTGTCCTTTTGCCAACTCTCAGCATTCTTGGGGTCATTCGCACAGGGGGATGAGTGAAATAACATTTTCACTGTATGGTATCCTGTATTGTTTTGCAGGTTTCATCTTTCATTTATACAACTTGGGAATTTTTTATGTGTTTTAACTTGTGTTGGGATGCTACATAACAAGGTGCGATCCAAGTAAAACTCTACCTTTGTAAAAGCTGTCTGACTTTGTACAATTTTTGGCTAGAGATCTAATGACATCTGAATGATGAAAACCCTAGATACATTAGAAGACAACTGGCTATGGTATGGTGAAAAATATGGATGGCGCTATTTTTTCTAAATTATTTACAAAGTGGAAAAATGTGGAAAATGATGGGATTGCCGTAATTATATTCTATGGTGCAATTGACCTTGTATGACCAACAAATGTGCAATGTCTTTATGCGATGCCTAATGTAGCTTACTTTTTTTGTGTTGTGATTTTTTAAGAGTATGCATGAAAGTGAGATGCAATTTTTTTTTTTATTTTTTTGTTGTTTTTGAATTTTTTGTTAAGGTTGGTTTAATCCGAATGGATGCAGGCCAAGTGATTCTTTCAGATCATTGGGGGTTTTGACCAAAGGGATTATAGATACCTTTGGGGCATTTTGGGGTTGACCAAGCAATTGCAGGTATCCTTGGAGCTTTTGGTTTGACCAAAGTGTTTATAGATACCTTTGGGGCATTTTTGGGGCTGACCAAGTGATTGTGGGAATCCTTGGAGCTTTTGGTTTGACCAAAGAGATTATGGGTACCTTTGGGGTGTTTTTGGGGTTGACCAAGCGATTGTGGGAATCCTTGGAGCTTTTGGGTTTGACCAAGCGATTGTGGGAATCCTTGGAGCTTTTGGGTTGACCAAAGGGATTATGGGAACCTTTGGAGCATTTTTGGGGTTGACCAAGCAATTGTGGGAATCCTTGGAGCTTTTGGGGTGGGCCATGGCTCTTTTAAATGTGGAATGGCCTCAAATTATTGATGTTCAAGGGTTATAGTTCCTTTATTCCATCAAGAGAGGCAAGCCGGTATGTTTCAGGTCCTATTTTACTGTCGACATAAGGACCTAACCAGTTTGCCTTGAACTTGTCCCTTAGATGGGGCAACAAGTTAGAATTTTGTTGGTTCTCTTTTAATACCAACTCACCAACCTGAAAGTCCCTTAGGTGAACTTTCATGTTGTATGCTTTCTTAAGTCGCTCTTGGTAGATACGTAAATGCTCGAGAGCATTGACACGTCGTTCATCAAGCAATGTAAGCTGGTCTAACTGGGCCTGTCGTGCAGTGTCATCATTGATGAACTCTTGCATTGATATGCGTAGGGAAGGTATTTCCAACTCGAGAGGCATGACTACCTCAGATCCATACACCAGTGAAAATGGAGTTGCTCTAGTGAGCATCCGAATGCTAGGCAAGGGGAAATCATCCTTGGGACTCATTTTGTTTAAATCTCAAAAATCAATGCATATGCGAATCCTCCCGTCAAGCTTTTTGATGGGCACCATGTTGGACAACCATGGTGGGTAATCTATGTAGATGAAAAACTGTGCATCCAAAAACTTTTGTAATTCTTTTTTTACCATTAAGGCCACTATTGGGTGCATCTTACATAGTTTTTGCTTGACTATCTTGACTGTCAGATCAAGTGTTAGATTATGCGTGACTAGCTACGAGTCTAGCCCCGGCATGTCTTTGTAGGACCATGAAAAAACCTCCTTCTTCTCTTTAAGAAGTGCAATGTAATCGGCTTGCTCTTCGGGGGATAGACTTACCCCCAGCTTGATTATCTATGGATTCATTGGATCAGAGCCGATGTCTACGTCAGTCGTCTCTTCGACTGACATGCGAAACCCATCCTCCAACTAGTGTGGAGTTGGGATCAAGTGGATATCATTTGCTGAATTTAGATATGTGTTGGGAACATCGGGTTCCTCTTTAGCATGGAAGATATCCTGAGTTCGTCTTGGGGTGAAATGAAGCATCTCACCGCAAGGCCAGTACTCTGATGGGGATGGTGGTGAGTTAGAGCGATCCCAGTCTATGGCATCTAGGTCTAGATACAATGGTCATGTTGGATCGGCTAGATTGCGGATGGGGGCGGTTAAGTCAATGGAGATCATGTTGATGAAGTGAATTTGGTCTCCATTACCATGCAGTGCTGACTCGGACTTCCTTGGTGATCTTTGCGTTTTGGATCCTGCTCTAGGGGTATTGGCATGAATGGATCGGCCCTATGTGTAGATAGAAGAACAGGGTCTGCCCTTGGCATTGATGGCTCTATAGGGTCTTTGGGTGGAAGGTGCTCTCTGTATTCCCAAAGTGGCGGATGTAGCACTTGGTCCAACTATGCTTGGTTTAGGTGCCACCTATGCCTTGGCCCCATGTTTAGTTGTTCAAACATATCATCAATTTCCATGGGGTATTGTTGTTGTCGCATATGGTTGAGATATGCCATCTCAATCTCATCTTCATAATCGCTATCGGAGATCCATAGGCCTTCATTGGCTTCGATAACTATTTGCGGCATGTAAGGCTCATTTTGCTCGAGCAAGTTGATTTGGTCCCATCGGGGTTGTTCTGCTCTCTATGGGGGGACCTAATTCTCTTGAGGTGGCAATTGCTCGATTGGAGCATCAAAGGGGAACATTGTCATGAAGTTCTCCTGATAGTCATCTATGGGGGTAACTTGTGAGTGATTGCTATTAGATTCGAAAGGGTCCCAAGGTGCTACCTCATACTCTGACTCATTTTTGGAAGATCCTTCATGACCTCATCTATATCCCTCTTGGAGGTGAGTTCTTGAACTTTATCCTTTCTCGATCAAAAGGAAGGGGTTGTTGAGGTCAACAAGGTTGGTTGTTAATAATGGGAGATAATCCCCCAATGTATATGTTGTGTTAGGATTGACATATGGATCTTGTGCCAACCCATCCTTGTTGCCTAGCCCTAGGCCTTGCATTTTATCTACCAAGATTTCAAGGGGAAAAGGGTGGTTGAACCCTACTCCTAATTTGTCGTATGGCATTTGATATCTTGGTTGGCAAAGAATGCGCACTCCTTGTTCATATCTGCCCAACCCATATCCATGCCAATTATATTGGCCAAGATATTTCAAAGCAAAGTCTGGGTTGGATAAATAGTTGACGTTCTCAACAAAGTGCTTTTCATCCTCTTCCTCTTGCAGATAAGGTTCAATGCCATTATCGAGGCCCCCATATATAAAATTTGTCTGATTTGGTGGGTAACCTAATGGAACAATAGTGTCGATGGGGAGGCAAGGTCTCCCTGTGTCCTACATGGATTAAAGTGTGGGTGTTGCTACAATGTTTCGCACTAGGTACTCCCCTAGGCCCATATTGGCCATCTCAATGATGATCGTTGGCGATTGAGGGGGAGGGAATGGGAGTTCTTCCTAAGTCCACTCCATGTTAGGCGAACCAGGCATCTCAACTTCCATTCGGATGGGCATCTCCTCAATAGAGATGGTTGAGACTAATGGTGGTGCCTCTTCTAGGGGCTTCTTTCCATTGTCCTTTGGTGTGGCCATCGTAGGTGGCATCATTGATGAAGGACCAAACGATGAAGATGGACCTGGTTGGTGATTTGAGGGATTTAACAGCGAGGATGTATGCAGAATCGGACCCTGTTTGGACGGATTCAACTGAATGTCCAAATATGTTGATGGGAGGGTCGACTGTGGCATCAACTTCACCACATTGCAATACTTGAAGGGCTCTAAGTCTGCTAGGACTACATGCACTTGCCCTTCATATGTGTACTTTAGGCATTGATGGGCTATCGAAGGGACACACTTCATGTCCCTGATCCAAGGCTGGCCCAACAAGATATTGTAGGCCATCTCACCTTCTAGGATGTGGCACAACATAGGAATAGTCTTTTGTCCCACTTGGATGGGCAGGACAATTGTGCCAACCCGCTCGGAGCATATCACGTCGTTGAATGCTCAAAGAGTATAGGTGGAGGCCACAATATGATATGCTGGCAACTTCAGGTGTTTCAATGTCGTCATTGTGATTATATTACTGGACGAGCCAGTGTCCACCAACACCCTCTTAAATGGAATCTCGTTGACCCATGCAATGACGTGTAGGGGTGGATCCACCATATCACCAGTCACTGATTTCAGTTTGTCTTCTCTAAAGTTAATGACTGGTTCCATGCATCATTTTACATGTCCCACGAAGTTTTTGAAAGAATTTACTTTGTGGGGCTATAGCTCGATGGCCTTGAGTATCTCCATTAGAGCCTCTCGATGGGGTGATGATTATTGTATGAGCTCGTAAATGGAGAACCTAGTCGATGTGGTCCTTAAACTTTGGGTAAGTTTAGTCTAAATCATGGCCATTGGTCTAGGTGAGGGAGGTTGTGTAGGGTGTTGTTGAGGTTGTGAAGTTGATGGAACCTCTCCTATAGCTGCAGTGGGGGTAGCTGTGCTTGGGTACCTCTTGTTTCGAGTCACTATGCTTATCATCCCTACATACCCCTACATGGGGTAGTTTTGTGTCACCTCATTGACTTGTAGAGTCTTTGCCTGTGCATCATGGGCAGGCAGGGGGTATTTGAAGACCTCCATATGTTGGTTGCTTGGTGCCACGGGATTATCCACCGCTAGAGTTTTATTTTCTATTAGGTCTTGCACTAAGCTTTTGAAATTCCAACATGCGTAAAGGTCATGTCCTTTATGTAGATGAAATCTACAGTACAAGTATTTCCTATAGCCCTTGGGTTTTGGTGTGTTAGGGTCTATGGGTCAAATTTATGGTAGGTTTATCAAGTTTTCTACAGACAAGCGGTCAAATAAGGAGTCTTTAGACTCTATGAAGGGTATGAATTATCGCCTAGGGCGACACTACTTATTTTGCTCTTGCCTATGTTTTTCCTTTTCATAGTTGTCAAGAGGAACTGCCTGATAATTAGTCTTTAGGGGTTGTGTTGCTTGTGTAGGCTTAGGTATGTTTATAGCAACCTGATTGATCATAGTGGGTTTCGGTTGCATGGTCCCTGTTTTGGCATTTTTTGGCCACTCTTTCTTGCGTGGCTTGGAAATCTCGCCATCCTGTATCTTGATCTCCTTAATGATTCTGGCTTGCGCTAGGGCTTCCTCGAGAGTGGCATATTGCTGCAACTGCAATAGCATGGATATCGACCTTAAACAACTCTTTGAGAACATCTAAGTTAGGTAAGCCATGGGAGGGAGGTAAGGTAGCTTTGAAAGCAATGTCCTCCATTGATTTTCATAAGAAGCCATGGTTTCCTCCTCATACTTCCTGAGGCTATCTAGGTCGCTTAATGATGTATTCTTCTTGGTGTTGAAGGTAAAACATTCGAGGAACGCATCCACTAGCTGGTCCAGGTTACTGATGCTATGCTTCGGCAACTGGGTAAACCAATCCAAGGCAGGGCCTACGAACATGGTTATAAATGTTCTTATAAGCAAAGAATCGTTGTCCTGAATGCCAAAACATTGACTTAGGAATATTTTCACGTGCTCTTGGGTGTCTTCATCCCCTCTAAAGATTGACAATTGAGGTATTTTAAAGTGTTTAGGGTACGGGGGTGCTAGCACTGAAGGATGCACAGGGTGACTATGGAGCTGGCATAAAGTGGGCTTTTGTTGCCCAGAAGTCTTGGTCTCCATAGACTCTAAGCGCTCTAGCAGTGCTTTGTATGCATCTAAAGATTTGATCTCTTCCTCCTTGGTTTATTTTCGTTGCAAATTACGGGGAACTTGAGGCCTATGGAGGGGTAGTCGGATAGCACCCCCTTGCCTTGGTAGGGTGTTTTAGACTGCTCTTCTTCTTTTTCAGACTCCTCATAGGATTCTTAAGGAGTTCCTAGGCATGACCTATAAACATGGGTGGGTGCCCGTGGAGGGTGCCCATCATTGGCTCTAGGGGTGGTCTCCCGCTCAGGTCTAGGAGGTCTTGGAGGCAATGCTTGATAAGGTTGTGGAGACCTATCTCGCACCAAGGTGTTGTGCCTCTCATATAGTTCTATCCTATGCATGCGAGGGGTTGGAACCTTCTCATGCATAGTGTTCTAGAGAAACTCATCCGTATGACGCTGAATGCGCTCTTTGCTAAGATGATACAGGCACTCTAACTATTGTTGGTCTTGCTCAAGCTACGTGATTTGCGCTTGGCGGGTGACATTTTTGTAAAATGTCAAGTCAATTTGCTCCACCGTATTAGGTCTAGGAGGCCTATATGCCTCCCATACATGTCTATCTCGTTCATGGAGATACAAGATCTCTATAGGTCGCTTCCATTTATTGAGGTTAGTGGTATTCACTCGAGGCTCTAGCCTAAGTAAGTGATCTTGATAGTTAGCAAGTGTGGAGGCGCATTTCTCTCATGTTGTGTATTGCTCTTGAGGAATGTAGTGGTTTTCCTCGTGCTCCCTTTCGTACATGTGAAAGGGGTGGGTAGAGTTGGCTCGCCCTGTCTGAAGAGCCTTGCCCTCTAGATTTGACCTATTATTTCTGACAGTAATAAGGGGTAGAGGAGGGATGATGTAATCATGTGGCCCCTCCTTATGGACCCTATTCTATTCTAGTGCTTCATCGCACGATGGCCACTCATAATGAGTGTCTAAGGGGGCCTTCCTGTCTATGTTGAGTGCCACGTGTATGTACTCCTCCTAAAAGGGTCTATGTTGAATAGGATTGCCCATCGAAGGGGTGCCTCTATAGTCCCATTCTATAATGGCATGATGTGGACTATGTTTTGGGTCAGCTCGCCAAGGTGGTATGACCAAGTCCTTGGGGCTATAACAGAGGTGACTTGTGCCCCCTTGTACACTTTTCGCAGCTTCTGTCTGTGATTGGGCTTGGCTATGGGTGTACACCATGGTGGTGGTTCTCTAAAATATGCGTATGTTTTTATCTTATTTATGATTTTTTATGCTACACTAAACAAAAGAGACCACATAATCAAAGAAATGATTATCTCGTTTATAGATTAAAAGTGTGCTCTAAATCTGGTTCAGTGTGTTTTTATTTTGTTTTGAAAATCTTGTAAAGAAAATTTTGTTGTATATGCAATATGAGGGTTCTTATATCTCCCAAAATGGTCGCCCCTTCAATATACCACGGCCAAGTCATTATACTGAACCTCTCAATATACCTGCCCTTACGTGAGGTAAACTATTGGTACGCGAGAGTAGAACAGTACGTGGAACATAGGCAGTACGAAAGGGGAATCGCTCTATCTTTTACACCTACCATAGAAGACTTATCCTCATGCACTAGGAATCACCCCAGCTACACTTGGCTAGATTTCGTCAGGATTTATGTCTAGCAAAAGTCACGATCGGGGTTATGTATGCAAAATTCAAGCCAAGGTGGTGATGAAATCCACCGTTGGTCTTGATCAAGTGTTGGGGTTTTACGACCAACTCCTTGATGTTTATATTATCACATGGTGTGTGGGGTTCTTTTTACTTGTGCAAAGAAAGAAAACATGTAGTAAAATTTTCCATGCAAGCAAATAAAACAAAAAAATCATAGAAACAAAGACAAAAAATTACAAAGGATGTTCAGAAAACCTACCTCTTCTCTACCCAAACCAGATGCCTTTGAGTTTTTGCTCAAAAAATGAATAGAGATCTAATCATCCTGGGGTGGGATGAATAGAATATCTATATTCTTCATAGGGTGGGATGAATGCCTATTCGTACCTGGGTGACATGAATTCCAGCTTTGTATTCATCACAAGGTGGCACAAGCAGCAGTCTAGCGCCTGAAGGATTAACCCCTGCAAGCAAAAATACCAAAATTTTGATCAAAAACTTGATCCCAAAATCAAGGTACAAGGTCCCACCATGATTTCCATTGAAAGCATTGATGATTACACAATGACACTGAGAGGGGGGGGTGAATCAGTGTAGCTATTAAATTTTTATATCTACAACATTTAATATGAAATAAAGAGAACTTAAAAAAAAAAAAACAACTTGAACAAGAGAGCACACCACAACACTCAATATACCGAGGTTCACCAATTTGGCTACTCCTCAAAAATGACTGCTTGGACTCCAATCCAAATCCAGTCTTTGCAAAATCAATTTTACAAATATTTTACCAGCACCAACTGGAAGGAGCACCAACCCCTGTACTTTTCTGCTGCAACAGATGGAGCACCAACCCCAAGTACCAAGCACCAACTTGGACTGCAATTCTGATCAATTTAGGATGACATAAAATGTCTTCACTTCAAGCACGACCCTGACTGGTCTGCAATTAACCCAACTCTACACACTCTCACGGCTCTGCTTATTTTTCTCTTGATTCTTATCTAACCCTCCTTTTACAGCAATTTCTCTCTAACAGCAGCAACATCTTCTCTGTACGATTATTCTTTTATAACCTTTCAATCTGGCATGCAGTCGAATGACCTTCTCCAACTGTTCGAATTCATTACTCCTGTCCATAATGTGACTGTTCGAATGCATGAACATACGGCTGTTCGAGTGCCTTTTCTTTTCTCCATATGCAATTCTTCGAAAGCTTTTCGATTCTTCATGTTCGGCTTTTCTGTATGCTTCAAATACGTCTGTTAGAATGCCTGCAAATACGACCTTTCGAATGCTTTTATTATCCTTCATATTCGGCTTTTCGAATGCGTTTCAATTATGCATGTTTGGCTGTTGCATTGCATGTCCAACACCTGTCAATATTTACCTGTCTGTCTGACTTCAGTTACTTCTTATGTAACTGGCTGCATGATTTTCCTATCGGCTTTTTCGACACGTGTCACCTTGCATGTTCCTGCGGGTTTTACCTGCCAGACTGTTACCTGTCGCGATATCGCGACACTTTTAACTTATGCTGACGTCACCCTGAAGGTTGTCGCGAAATCGTGACCATTTTGGCCTTGAAAGCTTTTCTTCTGTTCATGTCGCGATATCGCGACACTTAGAACTTTTGCTGACGTCATCCTTAAGCATGTCGCGAAATCGTGACAGTTTTGGCTCTTGCAAGCTTTCCCTGCATCTTGTCGCGATATCGCGACACTTTGAACTTTTGTTGACGTCATCCTCAATGCTGTCGCGAAATCGTGACGCTTCTGGCTTCCAACAACTTTCCTTTCATCCTGTCGCGAAATCGTGACACTTTTCAACTTTGCTGACGTCATCATCTCTTGTCGAGAAATCGCGACACTTCCCCTCTCTTCCTGTCGCGAAATCGCGACACTTCCTTCCTACACTCTCTTGCACCCAATGGAACATGTCGCGAAATCGTGACACTTTGCTCTTCCGTACAACTCTCCTTGCAAACTCCAGCAAAAATGGAACATGTCGCGAAATCGTGACACTTTGCTCTTCCGTACAACTCTCCTTGCCAACTCAAGCGAAAATGGAACATGTCACGAAATCGTGACACTTTGCTCTTCCGTACAACTCTCCTTGCCAACTCCAGCGAAAATGGAACATGTCGCGAAATCGTGACACTTTGCTCTTCCGTACAACTCTCCTTGCCAACTCCAGCGAAAATGGAACATGTCGCGAAATCACGACGCTTTCGGCTCTTGCTGACGTCATCATCTTCTTGTCATGAAATCGTGACTTTTTCGGCTTCTAGCAGCTTTCTTTGAAACTTGTCACGAAATCGTGACACTTTCGGCCCTTGCTGACGTCATCGTTATCTTCGTCGAAATCGTGACGCTTCTGGCTTCCGTACGCTCTTTGCTCCATGCAGTAGCGAAATCGCTACATCTTCTTGTTTGTGTCTTTTCACTTGTAGCGAAATCGCTACATCTTTGTTTCCATTTGTTTCAACATGTAGCGCCATCGCTACACCTTAGTTTCTCCTTGTTTCAACATGTAGCGAAATCGCTACACCTTAGTTCCATGTATTTTCAACATGCAGCGATATCGCTACACCTTTGTTTCCATTCATTTCAACATGTAGCGATATCGCTACACCTTTGTTTCCTTCTCTGCCAGCATGTCGCGAAATCGTGACAGTTTACCTTTCACTTTCTCTCTCCTCTGCCATGTCGCGATATCGCGACAGTTTTGCTCGCATCTTCTCTCTCCTCGGTTTTGTCGCGATATCGCGACACATTTTCTCTCTCCTCAGTGAAAACTCGACATGTCACGAAATCGCGACATTTTCGGCTGCGCCTTCTCTCTCCTCGACCATGTCGCGAAATCGCGACAGAAAACATGTCGCGATATCGCGACAGTTTTCTTCCTTGTCTCTTTTTGCCAGTTTTTGAATCTGGGTCACCTCTGTTTTCCTTGAAACTTTCTGCACTTGATCTGACTGACCTCTGAACTGCATCAACTGCATCAATCTGACTGTGTTGACAACAATGACAATACTTTTGCAATTCTTTTGCTGCACCTTGCTCAACAATCTCCCCCTTTGGAATTGTTGGCAACACACTGCAACCTTGCTTAATTTCTTCTCCCCCTTTGCCAATAATACCAAAGGGCTGCTGTAGACTCCCCCTGAGTCTATGCACAACATTCTCAGACTTAAAAAGTTTGAATGCTCCCCCTGAGAATGTGTTTCCCATAGCTAGTCAATGCTTGGGTGGTGTGACTACTCCCAACTTCTTCCGAAGGTATTCAAATACTTCCTTTGGCAAAGGTTTTGTGAATATATCGGCTACTTGCTCTGTAGTTGGAACAAAATCCAATTTAACCTCTCCTTCTGCAACTTTATCCTTCAAGAAATGATATCGGATTGCAATATGTTTGGTTCTTGAATGCATTACTGGATTCTTGGATATGTTGATAGCACTAGTGTTATCACATTTTATTGATATTGGCTCTTTGAAGTGGATACCAAGATCTTTCAACGTTTGTCTCATCCATAATATCTGAGTACAACATGTTGTTGCTGCAATGTATTCTGCCTCTGCAGTGGATAGAGATCTCGATTCTTGTTTCTTGCTGTGCCATGCTACCAACTGTCACCAAGATAAAATGCTCCTCCACTTGTGCTCTTTCTGTCATCAATACATCCTGCCCAATCTGCATCAGAATATGCAATCAAAGTGAAGTCTTTGCCTTTTGGGTACCACAACCCATAATCCATAGTGCCCTTGAGATATCTGAAGATCCTCTTTACAGCTGTTACATGAGTTTCTTTGGGACTGGCACTGAAATCTTGCAACCATACATACCGCTTGTAATATATCTGGTCTAGTGGTGCATTAAATACAACGAGGCTTCCAATCATAGACCTGTACATTGTTTGATCTACATCCGGGGATTTATCATCCTTGCTCAACTTGGCGACTGTTGTCATGGGAGTCTTGACCGGTTTCTTGTCTTCCATTGTGAACTTTTTCAGCATTTCTTTTACATATTTAACTTGAGAAATAAAAATGCCTTTTTCATTTTGATTGACCTGCAGTCCTAAGAAATAAGAAAGTTCACCAATCATTGACATCTCAAATTCTTTTTTCATTTTAATTGATATGTCTTTGCAGTATTCATCCATCTCTGCTGCCAAATATTATGTCATCTACATAAACAACAAGAACAATAAGATGACCCTTCTCTGTTTTGACATATAAGTTGCTATCCACCAAACCTTTCTTAAACCCTTGTTTAATTAGATAATTATCCAACCTTGCATACCATGCTCTGGGTGCCTGTTTTAATCCATATAAAGCTTTCTTTAACCTCGCAAACAAAATCTGGATTTTCACCAAGTTGGAAGCCATCGGGTTGTTCAATGTAAACCTCTTCTTCCAGTTTTCCATTCAAAAATGCTGATTTTACATCCATTTGATATACTTTGAAGTTTTTATGAACTTCTAATGCCAGAAACATTCTGATTGCCTCTAGTCTGGCTACCGGTGCAAAAGTTTCTTCAAAATCAATGCCTTCAACCTGAGCATAGCCTTTACATACCAATCTTGCCTTATTTATGACAACCTTCCCATCTTCATTCAATTTATTTCTAAAAACCCATTTAGTGCCAATTATGTTTTTATTTGTTGGTCTAGGTACTAATTCCCAGGTATTGTTTTTCTCTATCTGATCTAGTTCTTCATTGATTGCCTTCATCCAACTTTCATCAGTGCTTGCTTCAGCAACATTTTTAGGTTCAATACTAGATAACAGAGAATAGTTCCTCACTGTTGTTCTTCTTGTTTGAATACCATCTGTGGGATCCCCAATAATCTGTTCACTTGGATGATTTTTCCCGCGATTGCTCTGTTTTAAACTTCCTGTTTTCTTCTTCTTCGAATTCAGTTTTTACACTATCTGGATCAATTTTCTGATTCTTCTCTGTTTCTTTTTCATCATCACCTTCAATGACTTCTTCATACATAGGGTAGTTTTCTTGATAAGTAGTTTCTTGTTCTCTACCTTCATCAACTTTCACATCAGCACTTTCAACAATTTTCTTCAACTTCTTGTTGTAACATGTGTATGCCTTGCTTTTTGTTGAGTAACCGAGAAAGATACCTTCATCAGCTCTATCTTCAAATTTATCGAGGTTATCTTCAGTCCGTTTTATGTAGCACTTGCTGCCAAATACTTTGAAATGTCTTGTCGTTGCCTTTTTGCCAAACCACAACTCATAAGCTGTTTTGCTTTCATGTGGTCTCAGCATGCACTTGTTTTGAATGTAAACTGTAGTATGAACTGCCTCTTTCCAAAATCTGTCGACTATTTTGTTTTCTGCCAGCATTGTCCTTGCCATTTCCTGCACTGTTCTATTCTTCCTTTCTACAACCCCATTCTGCTGAGGTGTCCTAGTTGTTGAAAACTGTCTTCTTATCCCATGTTTTTGACAGTATTCTGCAAATTCTTCGGAGATAAACTCTCCTCCCCTGTCTGATCTTAGGCATTTAATTCTTTTTCCTGATTGATTCTCAACAAGATTTTTGAAGGTTTTAAACATCTCAAAGGCTTCTGACTTGAGTTTCAGAAATAGTACCCATGTCATTCTTGAGTAGTCATCTATACATAGCATAAAATATTTGTGTCCATTTATGCTTTCAGTTCTCATGGGTCCACATAGATCAGTGTGAATTAGTTCTAATGGCTTGCTAGTGAAGTATTCTTTTGCTTTGAAAGTGGCTCTGGTTTGTTTTCCCTTTTGGCATGACTCACGGATGCTATTTATAGGTTTGCCAATGTTTGGTATATCTCTAACTGCTATTTTTGAACTGATTTTTGCCAGATTGTCAAAACTAATATGCCCAAGCCTCTTGTGCCATAGCCAGTTTTCATCTTCCTGTCCCATCAAGCATGTTCCTTCTGTAGTTTCTGAAAGTGTATACAGATTTCCTGAAGTTCTCAGTCCAGTGGCTATTAACTTTCCATTTTTTGTCTTTCTTACTTCACAGCCCTCCTTCTTGAAGATTACATCATGACCTCTGTCACATATTTGACTTACACTTAGCAAGTTATGCTTCGGGCCAATTACAAACAAGACTTCTTTTGATTTTATATTGCCATCACCGATCTTGACTGATCCCTTTCCAACAATCTTTGCTCCATCATTATTTCCAAATTTCACAGAACCACCTTCATAATTCTGTAAATTCTCAAACTTTTGCTTGTCACCTGTCATGTGACTGGAACAACCACCGTCAAGTATCCAAGGTGCTGATTTGTTCCGAGCTTTAAAAGCAGTCTGGACAATCAAAGATTCCTTTTCTTTCCATTCTGGTTTGATAGCAGATTTTGCTACTTGTTTTGCCTTTGTCCTTTCATTAGCATGTGCCTGTTTTTCAGGAAATTTCTGGTTTTGTTTCAACCCACTTGGCTGAGATTTTCTACCCTGATAATTATTTGATGCAAAAGTGCTTATGCAGTTTCTAGCAATATGTCCAAAATTATGACAATTATAACATTCAACTGCATAATTCATTAAAGGAGAAAAAACATTTATGTTGGTAAAATTCCTTTGAGATACATTATGCCTGCAATCTGAAATCTTATGGCCATAAGCATTGCATTTAAAACAATAACCAGAAAATGCATGATTAAACCTGGGTGCCGGTCTTTGCAAGTTTGAAGTAGGAGCCATGACTCTTCTCCTCCTCGGATGTGTGACTTTTGTGAATCCATCTTTGTCGGTATTCTTCTTGAATCTGGCATTATTGTTTTCTTTTGCATGATTTTGTTTTTCTGGTTCAACCCTGATCTTTTCTTCTTTCTTTGTGGGTTCTATATTCAAGTTCTTTGAATCCTTTGAAGATTCTCCTTCATCAAAGCCTAAACCAAATTTGATGCCAGAAGGCCTTTGGTTATTTAACATTTTATCCAGCTTTACAGTACTTTCTTCAAACTTATGAAAACAGTTCAATTTTCTATTCATCTCCTCTAATTGCATCCTTAACTTAACAATGTCTTCCTCTAGCTTGCTGCATTCAACTGTCTTTACAGTTAATTGTTCATCAAGAACTTCAGACATTTTCTTGAATTCCTCTGTCTGTATTTTCAGATTGTTTATTATGTCTGTGGCATTCTCTAATTTCTTTGAAAATTTTTTATTCTTCTTCCTTTCTGCACTCAACTCTTCAAGTGCAGCAACCAATTCTCCTTCCAAATACACTTCGGCTTCATCCTTGGAATTTTCATCACCTTCCTGATTTTCCTCTGTTCTTTCTTCTTCAAGTGCCATGAACAGAGCTTCACCTCCTTCTTCTTCAGACTCCTCATCTGTGCTTTCTTCAGAACTGCTGACATTCTTGGTTATGAAGCTTTTCTTCTTGAAGTTGTTCTTTCTGAAATTTTGTTTCTTCTTCCAGTCACCTTTTTCTTGGTGTGAACCTTCACCATTTTTGGTTCTCTCCTGCATTGGACATTTGGCTGCAAAATGACCGACTCCTCCATAATTGAAGCATTTAAAAGGTAGCTTCCCTCTATATTTTCCTTTTCCTTTTGTGAGTTTTCGAACAAAATTGGCTTCTGTTTCATCCAGTGTTCCTTCATCCTCAGATTCATGTTCAGCTTTTACATTCTTGTGTGCTTTAAAAGCTGCTTCTCTGTCTGTAGACTTGGTTTGTCCTATTCTCATTTCATATGCTGTCAGGGAACCATGCAACTCATCCATGCTGAAGTTGTTTAGATCTTTTGCCTCTTCTATTGCAGAGACTTTGGAGTTAAATCTTTTGTGAAGTGTTCTGAGAACCTTTTTCACAACAACTGCATCATCAATTTCTTCACCGAGTCCTCTGATTGCATTAATAATTCCGTTGACTCTCAGCATATAAGTCTCTATGTTTTCATCTTCATTCATTTGCAGTGCTTCGAACTGTGCTCGATGAGTTTGCAGTTTTGCTTCCTTAATCTTACTGTCTCCTTCATGGATGCTCTTCAGTTTATCCCACATGTCTTTTGCTGATTTACAACTCATGACTCTTATCAGTTCACTGTCAACAAGCCCACACATTATGGCATTCTTAGCTTTGGAGTTGTTTTCAAATTTCTTTTTCTCGACGAGTATCTGTTGGAGGGGTAGTGGGTGCTTGTGTATCCACTATCTACGGAATCCCAAATATCGTATCCCAATGCACTCAGATATGTTTGCATTCTGAGTTTTCAGAAGGTGTAATTTGTTCCATCAAATAAGGGAGCTTTGTTGGATGAAAATCCTTCACCACCTGCCATTGTCTCTTCCAAGATCTCCTTAGCTGATTAAGCTTGTACAAGGAACCTGCTCTGATACCAATTGATGTTTACACAATGACACTGAGAGGGGGGGTGAATCAGTGTAGCTATTAAATTTTTATATCTACAACATTTAATATGAAATAAAGAGAACTTAACAAAAAAAAAACAACATGAACAAGAGAGCACACCACAACACTCAATATACCGAGGTTCACCAATTTGGCTACTCCTCAAAAATGACTGCTTGGACTCCAATCCAAATCCAGTCTTTGCAAAATCAATTTTACAAATATTTTACCAGCACCAACTGGAAGGAGCACCAACCCCTGTACTTTTCTGCTGCAACAGATGGAGCACCAACCCCAAGTACCAAGCACCAACTTGGAACCAATTCTGATCAATTTAGGATGACATAAAATGTCTTCACTTCAAGCACGACCCTGACTGGTCTGCAATTAACCCAACTCTACACACTCTCACGGCTCTGCTTATTTTTCTCTTGATTCTTATCTAACCCTCCTTTTACAGCAATTTCTCTCTAACAGTAGCAACATCTTCTCTGTACGATTATTCTTTTATAACCTTTCAATCTGGCATGCAGTCGAATGACCTTCTCCAACTGTTCGAATTCATTACTCCTGTCCATAATGTGACTGTTCGAATGCATGAACATACGACTGTTCGAGTGCCTTTTCTTTTCTCCATATGCAATTCTTCGAAAGCTTTTCGATTCTTCATGTTCGGCTTTTCTGTATGCTTCAAATACGTCTATTAGAATGCTTGCAAATACGACCTTTCGAATGCTTTTATTATCCTTCATATTCGGCTTTTCGAATGCGTTTCAATTATGCATGTTTGGTTGTTGCATTGCATGTCCAACACCTGTCAATATTTACCTGTCTGTCTGACTTCAATTACTTCTTATGTAACTGGCTGCATGATTTTCCTGTCAGCTTTTTTCGACACATGTCACCTTGCATGTTCCTACGGGTTTTACCTGCCAGACTGTTACCTGTCGCGATATCGTGACACTTTTAACTTATGCTGACGTCACCCTGAAGGTTGTCACGAAATCGTGACCATTTTGGCCTTGAAAGCTTTCCTTCTGTTCATGTCGCGATATCGCGACACTTAGAACTTTTGCTGACGTCATCCTTAAGCATGTCACGAAATCGTGACCATTTTGGCTCTTGCAAGCTTTCCCTGCATCTTGTCGCGATATCGCGACACTTTGAACTTTTGCTGACGTCATCCTCAATGCTGTCACGAAATCGTGACGCTTCCGGCTTCCAGCAGCTTTCCTTTCATCCTGTCGTGAAATCGTGACACTTTTCAACTTTCTGACGTCATCATCCTGCTTGTCGCGAAATCGTGACACTTCCTCCATGTCACGAAATCGCGACACTTTGCTCTTCCTTACAACTCTCCTTGCCAACTCCAAAAAATGGAACATGTCGCGAAATCGTGACACTTTGTTCTTCCGTACAACTCTCCTTGCCAACTCCAACAAAAATGGAACATGTCACGAAATCGTGACACTTTGCTCTTCCGTACAACTCTCCTTGCCAACTCCAGCAAAAATGGAACATGTCACGAAATCGTGACACTTTGCTCTTCCGTACAACTCTCCTTGCCAACTCCAGCGAAAATGGAACATGTCACGAAATCGCGACGCTTCCGGCTCTTGCTGACGTCATCATCTTCTTGTCGTGAAATCGTGACGTTTTCGGCTTCTAGCAGCTTTCTTTGAAACTTGTCATGAAATCGTGACACTTTCGGCCCTTGCTGACGTCATCGTTATCTTCGTCGTGAAATCGCGACGCTTCTGGCTTCCGTACGCTCTTTGCTCCATGCAGTAGCGAAATCGCTACATCTTCTTGTTTGTGTCTTTTCACTTGTAGCAAAATCGCTACATCTTTGTTTCCATTTGTTTCAACATGTAGCGCCATCGCTACACCTTAGTTTCTCCTTGTTTCAACATGTAGCGAAATCGCTACACCTTAGTTCCATGTATTTTCAACATGTAGCGATATCGCTACACCTTTGTTTCCATTCATTTCAACATGTAGCGATATCGCTACACCTTTGTTTCCTTCTCTCCGACATGTCGTGAAATCGTGACAGTTTACCTTTCACTTTCTCTCTCCTCTGCCATGTCGCGAAATCGCGACAATTTGGCGTGCATTTTCTCTCTCCTCGTTTTGTCGCGATATCGCGACACATTTTCTCTCTCCTCAACGAAAACTCGACATGTCACGAAATCGTGACATTTTCGGCTGCGCCTTCTCTCTCCTCGACCATGTCGCGATATCGCGACAGTTTTCTTCCTTGTCTCTTTTTGCCAGTTTTTGAATCTGGGTCACCTCTGTTTTCCTTGAAACTTTTTGCACTTGATCTGACTGACCTCTGAACTGCATCAACTGCATCAATCTGACTGTGTTGACAACAATGACAATACTTTTGCAATTCTTTTGCTGCACCTTGCTCAACAAGCATATCTACAGAAGCAAAGGCGTACCGGTTGTGATGAAAACAAAAGCAGATGTAACACTAAGTCCTACGAATGAACAAAGAACTAAAGTGCATAAAAAGGGAAAGCGAATGAAATGAAATGGGATGTAAAGAAAAAGTAAAGTGCAACCTATTTTATTAATTTTCTTGTGATTAGGTTACAATACATATCCCCCATTTTCAAGGGCTCGGAGCGTTAGATATAGTTTTGTCACACCAACGGATGGTATGCTTCCCTTCGGGATCTTCTGCGTGCCCACATTCAAAATGGGCGGGCCAAACGTCGTCGTCATTTGCATGAGTGCATTTGTAGTTCCTTTTTGCCCCTCTGGTGTCTATATCCTATGTACAAAGAAACAGCAAACGATTAATAGCACCTGCGGATGGAGGGAAACATGCAATCCCCAAGGCCTCCGATTAATGCATAAATGAAATAATTAAAAAATTCATCAAAACATATCAGAATAAGATGAAATTTGGAAAGAAGCATGTAAACATCATCAAGAACACATTGCAAAATGAATAGTCAAGAAATCTACTGTATATTTCTAATCACTTCGGGGTGGAATGATTAAGACTGTCATAAAATGTCCAAAAGTGACCTCCCAAATGTCCCATCCAGAGGCCTCAAAAACACTTGCAAAGTTGGGGTTAGATAAAATGGGGTATTTTGAGATGACCCAGAATGTTGGATTTTTTATATTCTACTTTGATCACACTATATCTGAAAGCGCTCTCTATAAGTTAGTAAAAGCGTAAAACAATGAAAACATAGTCAAAAATTATCAGAATGCATTCAAATTTGAACAACATATATGAACTATGTAAAAAATTATGCAAAATAAATAGTAAAGAAATATGCTATAGATTTATAATCACTCCGGGGTGAGGCTTATAAGACTGTAGCAGTGCAGGGGGCACCCGGGGGCAGGACGCCCACCGTTTGGGGCTTGGTTTTGACACCAATCCATTTGGTATGGGTCCAAAACCTCCTAGGGGGTTGTGTCAGCAAATTTGGTGTGGTATTGTGGCCAATTTTTTTGGTTTTGGGTCTGGATTGCACTTCCAATGTTCACCCGATAACATCCCTTCCAAAAGAGAGATCAAGGATGTAAGAAACACAAGTGAGGGGTGAGGATGTAATTCGACAACAATCCATTGCTCCAAATGCTCTTGCTCTATTTTTTTTTGGGGTGAGAAGACTCGCCATTTTATAGACCTGAGGGTCTCCTTTGAATGTTCATGCAGAGGTGCCACTTGGCCATCATGCCTTCCCAGGGGAGAGAAGATTCCTTCCTGATTAAGGGCTCCATGACTACCTCTTTGAGCTCAAAAAATATCACTCACACTTCCATGCATTGAAGGTGGAGTTGAGTGGCAGATCTAGGATGCCATTTGTCAAGGTTTGAATTTTTGCCTGTCAAACTTGCTATTCACCCCATCTTGGAGCAATTGCTGCTATTCACCCCGAGGTGGGGCGAATAGCATTCTAATCATCCCAAGGTGGAATGAATAAGGAGCAGGGTGCTTTAAAGGTGCCAAATTGATCTTTGAACTTCCAAAACTACTTTGGGAGTGGTTAGGACCATTGTTTAACCTCTAGGGGCTGCCCTAGGGGCTATGTATGTCAATTCAATTAGTGCTTGTAGTCACATAATCGGATTGGTACTATTTTGGTGTCTACACTACCATTCCCTTTATTCTTGGTTAATACAAAAAAAATTGATGGGTCACATTCATTATTTAATCAATTTGTTAATTACAATGTTACGATGGAATGAGTAAATTAAAATCTTTTAGAGCTATGAATTTCTTTAATATGGTGACAAAGATGGTCGAGGAATCAACAATGAGGTTTCATAGAATTGTAAGGTTTCATAGAATATAATACATTATATCTAAGAGTGATAATCTATTATAGACATCTCATGTAAAGTAAAACTTAGACCTCTTTGATAAGTGTGATTACGACTATGCATATTATTGTGAGGCAAAATTACCATTATTGAAATCCTTGGAGTACGACTAAAGATCATATTTATATATATTGATTTTCATAGCTTTTTAGTGTTAATTCTATCTTAAGATAAAAAATATTAATATTAGTCAACCTACTATTTTCTTAGGTCGTGGATTGAAGTACTTTGATATTGAGGTTGGGGATATGGAGGAAGTTGAAGGGATTTGGAGTTGCTTTCATTTAAGGGAGGAGTCTCTTCAAAAAATCACCTCCAGCGGATATTTGTCATGAAAGGGGATATTTGTCATGAAAAGATAAAGAGAAATATATATGGTATGTAAATTTAGATGCTAGTCATCATATGACTAGAAATTTGCATTGGTTTGACTCAATAGAAGTTAGACCTAACATTCCACTAAAAATTATAGATGATAAAATTTATTATGTTCAAGGGGCTAGAAAAGTGATACTTAGCATACCTTTTTCAAATTTTGTGCTAGATGATGTTTTATATGTTTCAAGACTATCTATTAATTTTATCTCAATTGTTTACTTGGTTAATATAGGCCAAACTATAGAATTCAAATATACAAATGAACATAAAAAATATGTTATCAAGAATAAAAATAAAATAGTCTATTGGTTCCATTGAGAATGGAATTTTTTCTTTAGACACAATTGGTTTTTATAAAAAAAATTAAACCATATTTTACCTCAAGAAAGGACTAATTATAAATTGTTTGATTTCTTCGAAAGATAGGAAACTAGAAAATAGATTAGGCATAGTCCAAGATTGTCCAACAGGGACAATAGATAGGGAAAATAGATGAACACAAGAATACAAAGAACAAATGCAAAAATTAAATATTGAAGACTAAAGTCTTCAATAACCAAATAATGTAATATAGGGGATGTTGGAGAATATTACATTATTTGGTACATGCTAATATACCCCCATGGTACCTTTATGGTACAAATGTAAATATGTAATAGATTAAGGTGTGAGTCTATAGTTTAGGAGTGTGATTTATATTTACCTTTATGTAAGTATTCATGTGTAGGATGTGCACAAGTGTCATGTAATAGAGTGTGCATGTATATAGATGTAGGAGTGTGCAATATGTCATAGAGTAAAGTGTGCAAGAGTAAATAGAGAGTCATGAGTCATGTATATAAGTGGTAATATGAGAATTTAAAAGACATGAGATACTTTGCTTATGTGTGGAATAGGAAAAGATGCATCTCCCATATATGTGAGGAGAGCAATAGCAAAGTCTAAAATTCACCTTTCTAAGGTTATATTATGGAGATAAACCTCCATGTTGTATATGAGATAATCATAGAAGATGTCATTCAAGCATTGATAATAATAAAGCTTGTATGCATAGTTTGAGCAATTCTATTGTAAGTTTTCTTCATGTTATTTCATGAATGATATTGGACATTTTACTTCATATTATTGTTATTTTATATGAATTTTATGTTCTTTATTATTGGACATATATATATTGAATGCTCAAATATTATCTCATATTTTATCTTGAACATTGAGACTTGTAATAATCTAGCTAAAAATCCAATAGGAAATTTGTGTCCATGGATTTCCTCTTCGGTTTATCCATATCTAAGCATGTCCATTGTATCTAAAAAGAATAACAAATTCCTTTTGGTCCATCTTATGGATTATGATGGACACCAAATTGACCATGTCCATAGTTTTTTGTCCTTAGACTAATGGCTTAGACAAAATTATAAATCAATTGATTGTACATATTATTTGAATGTACAATTTCAAGCATCCATGCATATGGTATGAGAGCCTCCCCTACAATCAATATTGATACAATATATCCCTATATAACTCTATCAAACACAACCCTTTTCATTTCTATTTTAGGTTCCAACCCTTGACACTCATTGATGTAGCTCTCCCTATGCAACCCATTAAGTAGTTACCTATTTTAGAATAATATTACCTTACTTGGGTAATTAGTAGACTCTCCTAGGTTAGATATTTATCCCAGTTTAGATATTCTACCCTAGATTAGATATTCACGATGTTAGTGAATATTATTTGTTAGCTCTATTTAGTTAGTGGTTAGCACCATGTTGTATTTGTTAGCAACAACCTAGGCAGGGATTATTTTTCACACATATTAAGGCTATATTTAGCCTTAGCACTTTGTATTTAAATAGCTCCATATTCAATAATATTTTAAGGTTCGCATCATAATATGATATCAAAGCCATATGCTTTGGTCTCATGTTGATCAAAGCCTGAGATTCGATCCAAGCACATTTCTTGAGGTTAATCGATTGGACACAAGCATGTTTTCTAAGGTGATCTCACATAGGTGGTTGACCTTCATCCAGGTTGACTGGTCAAAATTCTCTATGTCACTCATTCTTTGGAGACCTGATCACCCTATGAGGCTCATGAATTGGTGGGCCCATAGATTTGACAACCCCGACAACAAAGAGCTTGTTAGCACTAACAGCGTCCAAGTGTTAGCACTATCCCCTTTGTGTAGCCCACACCAACAAAGCGGTCCACATCACCTGATATCTCCATCTAGTGAATCAACACAAGAGGAATAGATAACTCATGAATTTGACTGATGCGATCAGTAGATCTGAGTAAATTTGATGTGACCTGGTACATAGGCTAAGGTCATAGATAGGCTCTAACTAGACCCTAAGATAAATATCTAGACCTAGCTAGACGTGGACATCTAAGTCACGTGGACCTAAGTGACCAATAAAAACATGTTTTGCATGCGACAATTCACTGCTTGGTCAGGTATAGTCTACCCAAAGGTAGAAATTTTGTTTAGTAAGGTTTTTTTATTTTAATGCCTTAATAGTACCACACCTCGGTACATGTGGGATAATTATCCCATTTCTTTTTCTGCATTATTACGTCGACTATGGAGCATGTTCAAATTGATGGTGGATCATCATGAAACTACAACCAAATCACATCTTGTAGCATGAGTTTCCAGTGAAGACATGTGACCTAGATTTGTTTTTAGTTTTAGTTGGTGTTGATGAACATTTAGAACTTCGATCTAGACAAATTTACATTTGAAACAGATCTAAACTTAGCAAATCATGAGATTTGTAGCAATGATTACAGTGTTTGACTGTGTAGATCTGACAAGGAGGTTTGCATTCAAACATAAAATTCAAGAAATAAATTCATGCTATGAACGCAAGAAAATTTGAGCTATGAACATGGAAGAATTATCACTATGATTGAAGATCATGTGCAGATTACCTATTGTTATCATCAACCCTTATATGTTGCACAACAAGTGGACGAGTTGTTTGTCTACCGATGTTGCTGAGATAATTTGTGTAGGAGAGGATCAGAGTGTTTTTATCCCATAAGGAGATAGACAAGGATCCTATGTAACTCATCGAAAACTTCTTATCGACGAAGATATTCTAGATGATTGGAGAAATCATAATTTGTAGGTAGATTGCAACAGAGAGATCCACTGCTTTGAGAAAAGAACCATAACATGTCGAGTGACATCTAATGAATCATGGAGCTTGGAGGAGACATTCTTCTTTCACGATGAGTGTAACTCATCGTCTCCCTAAAGACCCATTGAGCCCTTTGGCTTAGACAATTTATGCATCGATCATAGGTCCTTACACAATCGAGGTCTAGAGTTTAACCCCTTTTGCACCGATTACAAGTTGTTGCTATTAAATTTTTGTTTGAAAAAAATTTGTTGTCAGCTTTTTTGTTGATAATTATTTTTTTTGGCTGAAAATTACTGACCTCTTTTTTGCCAAAATGTTGCAATTTTTTTTTTGCAACTTTTATTTTTTCACCATTATATAATTTTTCAAACATTTGTAAACACTCAACCTGAGTACAATTTAAAAATTTCTTAGAAGCCCATATTGTAAAAGCCTTCAAGGCTTCATAAGTTGTAATTTTTTACTCTTAGGGGGGATAATAATTTCTTTCATACCTTACAAAATATTTTTCTAAAAAGGGAGGACGACTTAAAAAGGGTGCATTTTCGACAGTGACCGATACCTTAGTCAAACTTCTTGCAACATTCTATCAAAGAATATTTTACAAAAAGGGGGAAAACTTACAAGGGTGCATTTTCAATAGCGACAAACACCTTAGTTCATTATTTTCCAAAATTCCTTTATAATAGGCGTATTTTTTGCAGATACCAACACCTTCAAGGATGGACATATCAAAGAAGAAAAATATCTCAAAACCAATTAACAGTTTTTCTATATCAGTTAAAGGTCCTTACTTTCCACCAGAGATGGAAGGGCCAGATTTTTATTTGGATGGATAATTTTTCACACTATGCAGTGGTGTAAGCTCCATTATTAGTGATTCTAAAGCTTCTGAAGACCTCCAGATCAAAGGTTCTCTAATCCCTATTAACGTTGTAAGGGCAATATACATGTCATTAGTTGCTCTTGACATTGCCCAATGTAAACAAAAAAGGGACATAAGTGAGGAATCAGAGATCAAGCTCCTAATGGTCAATGTTTATTGTGATACAATTGATCTTCAACTCATGATGGCAAATGTTTGTTGTGACACAAGTGACCTTGGGCCAATGATGGCAAATGCTTGTTGTGATAAAGGTAACCTCATACCTTAAATGGTAGATGTTATTTTTAGCATAGGTGATCTCGTCACAAGAGCATATTTACTTGCAACACTAGTGACTTAAAGATTGATAATCCTAAAAAAGAGCTCCATAATCTCATCAATTCTAACAAATACCATATTGTTAAAAGCATTGATGAAGATGAAGAAATTGGGTGTTTTAAAAAACACACCAAAGGATTTGGATCCAAACTAATGAAGAAAATGGGATTCAATGGTGAGAGATTAGGTAAATATGAACAAGGCATTAAAACTCCAATAATGCTGAATGTCAGGTCAAATAATGAAGGTCTTGGCTATGATGGACAAACAAGTACCAGTAAAACCACATTTGTAAAACTTAAATCTATTACAACTTATACAAAGTATTATTATAGTCATTATGGAAGAACATGACATGTAGAAGCTAGGTGTTGGAAACTACATCCTTGTGATTCATGTGGATGTACAAATCACTCATCTTCAAATTGTTGATACAAAGTGAAAATGGCCAACAAGGTTCATATAGATTGTGGATGGATAGATATCACACAATGGACCATGATGAAATAAATGTTGTATGGTTTCTACAAGAAAGGTAACACCTATGGTATACCCAGAGGCATATCCCATGATAGATCAAGTGGCAGTCCTAGAGGCAATGACCCAGAGAAAAACCTAAAGACAGACCCAATGACAAAGTTCCAGAGGTAGATCTACAAAAATATCTAGAGGCAATGATTCAAAGGCATATTCTCAGGTAAATCCTAAGATAGACCTAGAGATACATATCTAGAGGTACACTTAGATCCAGAGCTCGAGCTAGAGCAAGAGCCAACATATTAGCATCTTTTATTTCTCTTATTTACTGTATTGGGGCAGTTATATATATTACCCAAATAATGTTATAAGGGGGATGTTAGAATAATATTACCTTACTTGGGTAGTTAGTATATTCTCCTAGGTTAGATATATTCTATCCTAGGTTAGGTATTCTACCATAGGTTAGATATTTGCATTGTTAGCGAATATTATTTATTAGCTCTATTTAGTTAATGGTTAGCACCATGTCGTATTTGTTAGCGACAACCTATAAGGACATTATTTTTTACACGTATTGTGGCTATCTTTAGCCTTAGAAATTTGTATTTAAATAGCTCCATATTCGATAATATTTCAAGGTTCGCATCATAATAACCTCATGGACAAAATAAAGTAGAAAAGGTGTTACAGTTTATAAATTATATTCAAAACATCTAGTAGAAATTCCATGACCTCTTTGGAAAGATAAAATATAAATATAAGCAATGCCATGATCAATATCAACTCCAACATCAATTCAAGGTTGGAGATAAGGTATGATTATGCCTTTAGAAATAGAGACTCAGATGACCTCATAGGAAGATAAGACCTCTTTGCTATGGGAATACACCATTACCAAGAAGGTGAGAAAATACCTTTGAACTGAATCTTTCATATTATATTGATTTACATCCAATCTTTAATGTTGAACTTCTTATTCCCTACCATCCACATTTGTTGGACACTTTTATAGTAGCATAGTAGTACATTGAAGAACTCAATTTAGATAACTTAGAACCAATAGAGGGAGATAATATTATTGATACATAGACTAGTACAACTAGAAGATAATCCATTGATAATTACATAGTAGTCAAGGAAGGACAACATGATCACTAAAGGAAATGGTTCACAAAGAATTAGATACAGAAATAATTTTTGCACGTGATGTCAAAATTTGACTCAATGGAAACTATTCTTTTTTGAGGGGATGAATGATTAAGATATGTGACCTTTTTATAGCATGGTTTTATGCTAAAAAATCCCCAAAAACCTATTTTTGACCTTAAGTGCATCGTTAGGGGTATAACTTTGTGTTCGTTACTCTATTTTAATCCATTCAAGAAGCATTGGAAAGATTAAAGTGATTTTTTACTAGCAACATTGTCATATATAAGTTATTGATAACTTTGTAGAAAAAATATTATAGAGGCCCTAAAAAATGCAACAAAATATTTACTAAAAATAATAATTTTCTATTTTTAGGTTTTTGTAGTCAAAATGCATCTCTAGCTATATTGACACATCAATTGAAGATAAAATACAAAAGTACAAGTCATATGTATGTAATTTTACTATAATATACATTTTTTAAATCATTAAATATGAATCACCACATTTTTATATGGGTGACCTAACTTACAAAAGGTGAATCATCATATTTTCATATGGGTGACCTTCCATATTCAATATGATGGATTTCGTATACACCAAATTCTTGTAAAGAGAGAGATGCACCCTTGACTATAAAAAACATGAGTAATGGATGCAATGTTATAGCCTCACATATCTTTTTAGAGATTTCTTATATTGTACTCAATTTTATGAGCAATAAAATAATTATGTTATTTTGCTTATATATTTATGTTTAGATTTGTTATACTCTATTATTTTTTTAATGCACCCTTTCATGATCTTCTTTAACTTTAAATTCTAAGTTTTGAAACAGTTTAAGTTATAAGTTTCTAATCAACTATCATGACATATTCTTACATGTAAAATTTTATTCATATAATTAGTAGTATAGTTTGTGTACATAATAATCATACAATAATTTTAAGTTTAATACTTTAGTATGTTATGATTTATATCATCTATCACACTCTTCAATATAATAGAGTAGTTATTTTAGTAGTGAAAGTTGTTAATTCTATTTGTGTTAATTCTATTTGTGTGATACTTCTCACTTCTATTAACATGAGATAGAGGTATTTTGAGTTGTCATAGTAATAGTAGTGGGCTAGTTACTTTAGGACACGAGACATTACGATGTAAAGACGTTTATCATGTTATATTTTTGATGTATAAAAATTATTTATATTGTTTGAGTATCTATATATTTCAATTCAAATATAATCAAATGTATCATCTTTGAGAATCTATTAAGATGTTTCTAACATTAATTTTGTATAAATTGAACTCTTAATATGTTGAATTATAATTTATCATGTACATGTTTATTTATTAAGAGACACATGTAAGTGCATTTTAACTTATAAAGAATATTATGTAGAAGTAGGAGTATAGGACAACACACCATAATATTAAACTTAAATGGTTTCAAGGAATATTTATACAAAAAGAAAGAAAGAGGTAATGCATTTATTTGATAGTATTTATGATTTAATTCAACTTAGCTTTTAAATCCATACACATAATCATACATAGCCGCCATTTAAGCCTCTCTAGTTGGAACCCGCCTCTTTACATGAAAGTCCGATTGGCTTTTCCACCGTTTCTCCTTTGCATTGTTAATATAATAGTCCATCTAATGTTCACATAAAATATGCTACAAGATCTGATTCTACTCGTCTAATAAAATATGCAACGAAAACTAACTCGACAAAGAATGAAGACCATCCAACTTTATTTTTATTTACATAATAGTATCTAAAACATTCTTCAAATAACACAAACTATATACAAAGTGGGAGCACAAATCCATTGGATGGTTTGACAGTAATCTACATAGACGTATCTTACGTTCCTCGGATCTATATAAAGTTCCAATCGTTTCTTATACCGGAAAGGAAACCTCTTTGTTCTCAGTGTCACTCTCGTAGTGCGTGAAATGCCTACAAGAGAGGCCCCCCACTCCTCAATTGCGGAAAAACGGTTTGTCTTTTTTCCTCTTTCCATCTCTATCGCAGGTGACCAACATCCCCACCACATTCTTCATTGAAGGTCGCTGGGCGGGTAATCTGTTTGTGCAAACCAACCCGACGCGCAAAACACACAGCATCTGCTGTATGTACTTGTCATCTAATATTCGCTGGTCCAGCACTTGTTGCTCTCCCCTCTCAATGCAAATCATCTTGCGGATCCAAGCCACAATATCAAACCCTTCCCCAAACTCAACCTCGTCCGTCGCCTTCTTTCCGCTCACCAGCTCTAACAACACCACCCCAAAGCTATACACGTCACTTTTCTCGTTCACTTTCAGTCTCTCGGCATACTCTGCTCCACATTATATAATTGAAAAAATAAGAGTTAATCTTGGCCTAATTGAAAAAAAAGATACAATAAAGTAATAGTGGAGGAATTTTTACCTGGAGCTATATATCCGTGAGACCCCACATATCCGGACACGCAATATGCATAGCCCAAATTTTGTATCAGCTTGGAGAGGCCAAAATCAGCAATTTTAGCCTCAAAATCTGTGTCTAACAAGATATTGCTGGATTTCACGTCTCTGTGCAGTATGGGAGGGGAGCTATCATGATGTATATAGCTCAGCCCGCAAGCCGCTCCAAGAGCAATTTGGTACCGTATCGGCCACTGCAACGCCATGTACGGTCCTTGCACACTATGAAGGAAATCAAACAAGCTGCCATTCGCCATGTACTCGTACACCAGTAACTTGAAATCGGCCTCTTCACTCGAAATGCAACACAAAAGCTTCAATACGTTGGTATGCCGGATCAATCCCAATGTATCCACCTCCACATCCAATTCATTATTTTCCTGTTGAGTTTCTCTCTTGAATCCAGTTGATTTGGTAATTTTCTGAATCTTCTTGACCGCCACCGCCTGCCTGTTCTGGAAAGTGACCTTGTGGACTATTATGTTCTTTTCTGTCAAGCTCTGAAGGATATACGACTCATCGAATTCCAGCCGCTGCAAAGGTGTCAATTTCCACGATGGAGTACCCCTTGGTTTGTTTAGAGGGAGATTTGTGAAGCGACAGAGAGAAATTGAGTACAATGCTATGACTGCTACCAGTAGGAGTGGAACCACAATTACAAGTGGTCGTTGAGATAATAACTTGCCTTTGTGTGAAGAACACCGTTCAAGCCCCAAATACCGACCTCCACAAAGCCCCGGATTACCAAGAAAGCTGTATCCGTACGCCAAATTGTCTAATGTGCTGGGAACTGGACCTGACAACCGATTGTTAGACACATTGAATACATTCAATCTTAGACTTCCTAGCTCAGCAGGAATCACCCCCCAAAAAAAGTTGTTTGAAAGGTCAAGAGTAGTTAGTGAAGGCAAGACCCCCAGCGATGCAGGGATTTCACCTGTGAGTCGGTTGTTGCCGAGGTTGAGCTCTTTGAGTTGCCTCAATGACATCATGCCTTTGGGAATTTCTCCCGACAAGAAGTTATGGTTGAGTTGAAATGTACTGACCGAGATTAGCCCCACGAACTCACCAGGAATGGGCCCAGAGAAATTGTTGTTGCTTGCGTTAAAACGTCGGAGACTTTTCAGCTTTCCAACCTCTGCAGGAATTCTTCCACCAAAATGGTTGTTGCTTACGTCAATTAGAGTCAGCTTCTTCGCACAACCAATTGCAGCTTGAATCTGGCCTTCAAACTGGTTGTTCTGAAGGTACATCCATTCGAGATTTGGAGCACCCCATAGCCCTGCATGAATCTCACCACTGAATTGATTATTTTTAAGTAGCACGTACTGTAGACTTCCGCAATTTTCTAAAGACGGAGGCAGCCTTCCACTGAAATTGTTTGAAGATACAGCCAACGAATAAAGCGTTCCCCCATAGCACAAATTTGTGGGCAGAGGGCCTTCCAAATCGTTGGAAGTCACATCTACGAGATCTATATTGGAGGATGACAATGGGGTGGTTACTAATTCACCTTAGGATTTTTTCAAGTACCACTTTCGTATGGAGGTTATAAATTTATTATCCTTTAATATAATATCATTGCTTGTTCTATAAATGATCATATGACAAAGTTTTATCAATATGTTTTTACAATACTTTTCTATCTCTATCTTCTTCAATGCCAATGCATAGCATCAACCAGATTTTTGTGTCTCTATGATAAACATCTTTGTAGTCAACAAACTCTCGCTCTACCGTTCTTCCTGAAGCGACAATAATACTAACTTGGCACCATCCTTCCAAAAGGTATATGTATTTCGACCCTATCATGGATGGTCTTCCTATCATACCACCAAAGCCTCACCAACAGTATGTGACAGACATCCATAGGAATCACGTCATACCAAACTTCATCTTTATAAGTATTTTCAATTCAGAATTTTACCAAAATTTTCTTATCAATAGTCACCTCATTCCCTTTCTTGATCCATAAAATGTGACAGGGATGTGGGTGCTTTTGCTTCTCACATTTTAGATTTATTTTTTCTACCATTACATTAGAGACCATATTCTCCAACTACCACCATCAATGATTACTTTTCATACGTTTCCTCCTGATGTGAATCTTGTACGAAAGATATTTATTTGTATCCATGACTCATCACCTTCATCCACTTGTATTTTCACCTTCTTTAGAGCAATCAATATTCTTTTTATCATGAGATTCTCGCCCGCATCTATAGCAACTTTTGTTTCAATTTCATCCTCTTCCTCAACGAGGTTGAATCTAGCCTATCCTCCCTGATTCCTCTCTTAAGCATCATAGTGAATGCACTCAAATGCTTGGTGAACTTCCTCACCACATCTAAAATTAGTGTACAACTTTCATGATCCATTCCTAGCTCGACCTCTCCCATTACCTTGACCTCCTCTATTTCCTCCTCCTCTTTGGTAGGTACCATGATCTTGTTCTGTCTCTTCATGCTTCTCTATATTTGAGGATTCTCCCTTTGATGAGCTAGATCCTCCATATCATCAATTTGGAGAAGATATCGATACCTTCTTCCCTCTTCTGTAATTACTCCTCTTATGCTTTTCTTCGGCCCTCAAGGCCATCTGATATGCATCTTCTACAGTAAGGGTACAATGCATACTCAAATTATCTTGAATAACATAACTTAGGCCATTTACATACCTCGCAACCCTTTGCTCTTCGGTCTCATTATGCTCCACATGGATAGATAGTTTGTAGAACTCATTGGTGTAGTCCTCGATGCTTTGGTCCTTCTATCGAAGGTTTTGAAATCTATGAAATAAAGTTTAGAAATAGTCTACATGCACAAAATTTTCTTGTAACTTCTTCTTCATCTTATCCCAAGCCTTGATATTTGTTTTTCCTTTTCTCTATCGTTCCATTTATATATAATCCCACCAAATTAAAAGCATGCCCTTTCAACTTCGTGCACACAAGTTCCACCTTCTTTTCCTCAGCCAGATTACTCCATTCAAAATACTTCTCCATACTATTTACCTAATAAATTAACTCCTCTAGTTTTAACCCACCAACATACTCAAAAACCTCGATCTTGACTCCATCTCGGCTTCCTTTAAGTCCTTCCAAGGCTCTGATCAGCCTACTTTCAATTTTTTTTGGTTCTTCTTTTGCATGATCCTCAGTTTTGCCTTCCTCAACTACGATCTCATTATCAAATCCTAGATCTGGGTTCACATTAGTGCAGGCCTCCACCATGCGATTAATTGTACCAGTTAGTCATGTTATTTCTCCATGCAGATCCTCCATCTACTTATTCATTTGGGTATATATTCCTCACCCTCTCCCTCTTCTATTCATCTTCTTTCCGCTAGCAAGACCTCACCTGCTCTAATACCAATTGATAAGAATTCACTATAGGAGACCGTTAATAGACTCCAAGGGTAAAAGTATAAGATAAGATATCATACAAAATACACCAATAAAAGAAACCTGCAAATGCTTCTTTTCATTAATTGAATTTGCATCCCCCTTACAATAGAGTCTTCCACTTCTTATACTCCCAAAAAGAAAAACCCTAGCCTATGCTACCCCCTTACTATTTTTTGTATATTTCTATTTTTAGCAACTCATTTTCTATTTTTAGTAAGCTTAAAAAAAAACTCAGATGACATTCAAAATGGAATCATGCATCCGTTATTCAATAAAACCCACTACCCCAAGATAGCAATCCCACTCTAGTTCTACACCAATAGTTATGATAACTTTTTAGTTGTGAAAATTGAAAATTACATTAAAAGCAAATTTTGGATCTCTTAAAGGTATTTTCATGCCAATAAACATATGGGCCACTTTCCATAGATTCTCCATGCCATTTAGCACGTTCTGAAAAAAGAACGGGATAAAACGAAAACACAGAGCAAAAGTTATGGCCTTGGCAAGGTGCATCATATTTGATCATATATTTTTATTTATCAGTGCAATCCTAGTAGAAGGAAGATATTATCGTTATCATAATAATGACTCTGAATAATGAAAATGATATACTATTACCAATATGAATTTAGATTTGAAGCAAAGAAGATTAATGAATAAGACAACGTATAACAAACAGGGTGTACAATTATGCAAGTATATCAATTCAATTCTATTAAATATCATTAATTTTATTGAAACAAATGTGAGTTGAAATATGATGCTAACCCTCTATAGTACAAATATTTCTAAATACCATATTATTTATTTCAACTTTTAGAACGGTATCACAAGAAGTGTTTTCTCAATGAGTTAATATAATGAGAAATATTATTATCATAAGTAAATAAACTTTTCTTTCTTTGTATACATTAACATATACTTTAGTCATCATTTATATGGTATTGATAGTAATTTAATAATGTTATAAGTAAAATCTTCTTGAGAAAGTGTTATCCTTTTGCAAATGAGATCTAACATTAAGTAGCATTGTTGTTATCTATTTGAGTCACATAGTACCTAGGTATCTAGTGACTCGTCTCCATTCCATATGTAGATGAAGTGAGCTAGAAAAGGTATTATAGTAGTCCACTTAGCTATTACTCTAGGTCTGGATATAGACTCATTATGCATGGTAATATTTATATATGCATCCTTGGTGATGCACCTATAATTAAATGTGGTTAAATAAATAAAGAAATATATCATAGATAAAAAATATTTTAATATAAATTAAAAACATCATCGAAAACTACTAAGATCTCATGGGTTTCGTGTAGATTGGATTGGAGTAAATTAGGATTACGATCACGGATTACGCACATGCTGGCCAGTTGCAGGAGGGCAAGGAGGGTGTGGGGCTGGGCCTGAATTTCCGCAGCCGTACCTCTGCAATGTACTTGGAAACATATAATTCTGCCTATTAATAGACAACTGGTTTCCAGATACATTAAACACGTTTAATCTCAAACTTCCTAATTGAGAAGGAATTTCCCCGGAAAGCAAGTTGTTTGAAAGATCAAGAAAAGTCAGCATGGGCATGGCGCCCAAAGATGCAGGGATTTCACCTGTAAGTTGATTGTCAGCGAGATTGAGGTCAGTGATTTTCTTCAATGAAGTTACACCCTCGGAAATTTTTCCCGATAGATAGTTATGATCCAGGTGGAAGATATTGATATTCCGTAGCCCAGCAAGCTCATCTGGAAGGATCCCGGAGAAACGATTGTGGCTTGCAATAAAACGTTCGAGACTTCTCAGCTGCCCAACTTGCGCAGGAATGCTCCCTCCAAATTTGTTGTTGCTTATGTCCAGGTGAACCAGATTCTTTGCTCGGTCAACTGCAGCAGAAATCTGTCCTCCAAACTTATTGTCTTGAAGAAACAATTCAACGAGATTTGGAGAGCCCCACAGCCCCGCAGGAATCTCACCACTCAGAAGTTGTTGTTGAGTTGTGCGTAATGTAGGCTTTCGCACTCTTCCAAGGAAGTAGGCAGACTTCCGTTGAAATTGTTTGAAGACACAGCCAACGAATAAAGCGTTCTCGCTCTGCACAGATTTTTGGGTAGAGGGCCTTCCAAACCGCAACCCGTCACATCGAGGAGAACAATAGTGGAGTAAGTTCCTAAACGTTGGGGTAGCCATCCTGTAAGCTTGTTACCGAACAGCTTCAACTCCCTCAAATGCTTCGACAAAACCGTTAAATTAATTGGAATATAGCCAGAGAGATGATTTTGGGACAGATCTAACCACTCCAGGTGCGTTAAATTACTGAGAAAAATCGGGATTTTTCCTACGAGGCTGCAGTTGTATAGCCACAACTGCTGCAGCCGCTTTAAATTCCCAAGCTCTTTCGGTATCACAGCGGGATGCAGAGGATTATTCCCCATCGTCAGGTTGGTCAACGTCGTCAAGTTCCCCAAAAAGGAGTTAGAAAAATTAACCCAGATTTCACTCCTTCGCCAGACTGCGTTTCGAATTTGGACGAAGTCGGGCTGTGCTCGCACAGTTGGGGATCCCGGCAAAAAGGATTGACATGACGCCGCACCTACCCTCTGACAGCGATCGCCCCAGAAGTTAATGCCAGTTCGGCGATTTAATGCTAGTGCGGCGATTGGTCAGAAACCCTAGTTGAGGGCCTGTCGGAACCTGTCAGAGGACAAACCCTAATCCTCCTCTTCCCGCGGCTATATAAGGCGTCTCGGGTATTTCGAGACAAGAAGAGAAGAGAGGCAAGAAGCGAGAAGCGAGAGTCGGGAGAAGAAGAGTATCTCGGTGAGCGAGTGTGGCTCAGGCGATTAATGGTCGAGCAACCGACTCGACATTTTGTCTGTTTAGCTTATCCTGCAACGTAGCTCTGCAGATGTTGTTATTTCCTCGGTTGAGGACTACTGTAACCCTAGTTTCATATAAATAAACTTTGCTATTGTTTGTGGCATCTTTAGGGTTTGCAGTTTGTTGTTCTTTGTTCCGGCATTTCTCTCTTCTCATACGGGTGTTGCCAAGCCAAGCAAACCCAGCCGCGCCGCGTAAGACGAAGAAGTCAAGAAAAGACTCCAAGGCCGAAGTTGGGCAAGTCTCGAAGAAGCCTTTCCAACTTCGCGGTGAAGTCGTGCACCCAACTTCGCCTAGTTTCGGGCGAAGTCCGTCAGCGGGCCCGAAGTCCAAACTTCGCCCAGTTTCGGGCGAAGTCCGTCAGCAGCCCCGAAGTGCAAACTTCGCCCAGTTTCGGGCGAAGTCCGTCGACGGCCCCGAAGTGCAAACTTCGCCCGATTCCTGGGCGAAGTCCGTCGGTGCCCCCGACGTTCGCACTTCGCCCGGAATGGGCGAAGTCCGTCAGAGCCCCCGACTCACGTTGCGCTTCCCGAACAATGCTTCTTGGCCGTGCGCCCTGCGCAGTCAAACTGTGCAGACATCGGTGGCGATTGAAAAAAAAAAAAATTAAAATCGCTCCTTCAAATTGGTATCAGAGCTGATTGTGCCGTGACACGGAGATAGAAGATGGATTTCGAAAAGAATTCCCTGCAGTTGCAGATCCCGCGATTTAATGGCAAGAACTACGATTATTGGAGCATCCGGATGAAGATCCTGTTTGGATCTCAGGAGCTATGGGAGTTAGTCGAGAATGGCTACCCAGAACCGAAAGATGCAACAGCATTGGCCGCCCTCTCTCAAGCAGACAAGGATCTGTTGAAAGAGCACAAGAAGAAGGACCGGAAGGCCCTCTTCTACATCATGCAAGCGGTTGAGGAGACCATCTTCCCGTGGATTGCATCAACCACCAAGGCCAATCGGGCCCGGGAAACCCTGGCAAGTTCGTATCAGGGCACCAACAAAGTGAAGTTGGTGAAACTGCAGATGCTCGAAGAGAGAGTTTGAGAACCTACGAGATGAGTGAGTCCGAGTCGATGAGTGACTTCTTCACCCGGACAACGGACATTATCAACCAGATGCGGTTGAACGGAGAAAATGTGTAGAGCCAGAGAATCATGGAGAAGATTCTCAGAAGTTTGCCTGCCAAGTTCGACTCGGTTGTGATAGCAATCGAAGAGTCGAGGGATCTGACAACCCTCTCGATAGACGAGCTCATGGGTTCATTGCAGACCCATGAACAGAGGTTGAGCCGCTCATCTCAGATCTCTCTGGAGCAAGCATTTCAGGCTCAAGCCTCAGTCCGAGACAGTGGCAGACAAGACTCCCACCACGGCGCTTCTAGTTCTCAAGGAGGAAGAGGCGAGGCATGGGAGAAGTAACAAGCAAGGAGGGAGATCAAACCCTCATGACGCTGAGCCAAGTTGCAACTTTCATCAGCAAGGAGGAAGAGGCACTGGCAGAAATCAGCAAGGAAGCTCTCAGCGAGAAGAAGGACATGTCAAAGGTCCAATGCTACTATTGTAGTAAGTTCGGCCATTATGCCTCACAGTGCAAGAAGAAGATGGCAAACGAGAATCAGCAACAAGCCCATTATACGGAGGAACCCAAAAATGCGGTAGGAGGAAATGTACTGCTGACTTGCAGTATTGAAGAGGAGAGCAAGAAAAACATCTGGTATCTTGACAGTGGTTGCAGCAACCACATGACTCAAAACAGAGAGATGTTCTCACAACTGGATGAAACAGTCCAGTCCGAAGTCAAGATGGGGAACAATAGCAAAGTTCTTGTGATGGGGAAAGGAAAGATCCTCATCCGCACCCGGCACGGTGAAAGAAAAACAATTCAAGATGTTTTTTATGTGCCTGGGTTGAAGCACAATCTGCTAAGTGTTGGACAACTTGTGCAGAAGGGGCACACTGTACTGTTCAAAGACGGTGTCTGTTCCATCAGAGACAAAGTGCATGGACAAATCGCAATAGTGTCCATGACGAAAAACAAAATGTTTTCGCTGTAGATTCAAAATGAATCATTGATGTCTCTGAGTGCAGTTGAGAAAGATGCTACCTGGCTGTGGCATCTTAGATTCGGTCACCTGAGCTTCAGTGGCCTGAATCAACTGCATAGGATGCGAATGGTGAAGGGTTTACCCCTTATCGAGCAACCGAACCAAGTGTGTGAAGGTTGCCTAGTCGGCAAGCAGCACAGGGATGCATTCCCTGTAGGACAGTCTTGGAGAGCATCACGGCCATTGGAGCTGGTGCACTCAGACATTTGTGGTCCGATGCAGACCACCACATTTGCCGGCAACAAATACTTCTTGACATTTATAGATGACTTCAGCCGGAAGACTTGGATTTATGCCATCAAGCTGAAGTCAGAGGCATTTTCCAGATTCAAGGAGTTCAAGGCTCTGGTGGAGAAACAGAGCGGATATCAGATCAAGACTCTTAAGATAGATGGTGGAGGTGAATACATCTCCAACGAATTCCATAACTACTGCAAGCAGCACAGAATTCGAAGGCAGTTCACTACCAGATACACGCCACAACAGAATGGCGTAGCTGAGAGGAAGAACCGGACCATCATGGAGATGGCACGAAGCATGATGAAGGCGAAGGGATTATCGCATGAATTTTGGGCAGAGGCTGTAACATGTGCAGTCTACTTGCTGAACAGATGTCCCACCAAAAGCGTGAAGGACAAAATCCCTCAGGAGGCCTGGAGCGGAGTGAAGCCAAGTGTGGCTCACTTGCGTGTGTTCGGGTGCATTGCATATGCACATGTTCCAGAAGAGAAGTGACAGAAGTTGGATGATAGAGCTGAGAAGTGCATTCTCATAGGGTACAATGAGCAGGCGAAGGCATATAGGCTGTACAACCCTGTGACGAAGAAGCTCATCATCAGCCGTGATGTGAAGTTTCTTGAAGATAAATCCTGGAACGGGAAGTCAGAGACTGGCCAGTCAGAGCCAATAGTAGTACAGTCTCTTGACTTGGAAGAAGGAAGTGTGCAACCACCTACAACTTCCAGAAGCAATAGCGGTGCCAGCAGTAGCACAGCCACTCCATCTCGGTCGCCTCCACTCGTAAGTAGAATCCAAAACCTGGTGACGCCAGCGAAGACAAGGAGCTTGCAAGAAATCTATGAGGCAACCCAAACCCACATAGATGAAGAGCACTCTGACTTTGCATTCTTTACTGAAGTTGATCCAAGTAGAGTTCGAAGACGCAAGTCAGAATCAGAAGTGGGTGCAGGCGATGGATGAGGAGATAGCGACCATTGAAAAGAATGAAACATGGCGGCTGACGGATCTTCCAACAAGGAAGAAGACCATTGGGGTCAAGTGGGTGTATAAGACAAAGTTCAACGCCCAAGGAGACATTGACAAGCACAAGGCCAGATTGGTGGTGAAGGGTTACAAGAAGAAGTCAGGCATCGATTACCATGAGGTATATGCGCCTGTAGCCCGACTTGACACAGTCAGGATGATCCTGGCATTGGCAGCCCAACAAGGTTGGAAGATGTACCAGATGGATGTCAAGTCAACCTTCCTCAACGGAGTGTTGGAGGAAGAGGTCTACATAGACCAGCCACCAGGTTACGAAATTGAAGGCCAGGAGGGCAAAGTCCTGAAGCTGAAGAAGGCCTTGTACGGTTTGAAGCAGGCACCCCGAGCATGGTACAGCTAGATTGATAGCTATTTTCAGGAAAATGGGTTTGTCAAATGCCCATATGAGCACACCCTGTACATGAAGACAAATGGAGCAGGTGAGCTCATAATCATCTGCCTGTATGTGGACGATCTGATTTATACTGGCAACAACAATGTCCTGTTCGACCAGTTCAGAATAGCCATGAAGAAGGAGTTCGAGATGACGGACTTAGGGCTGATGAAGTATTTTCTCGGCATTGAAGTTGACCAATCGACAGATGGCATCTTCATTTCTCAGGGCAAGTATGCGAAGGATGTCCTGAAGCGATTCAAGATGGAGGACAGTAAACCTGCCATCACACCTACAGCCACAGGTTTGAAGCTGAGCAAATTGGATTCAGGGAGGAATGTTGACCCAACCTTGTTCAAGAGGCTAGTTGGCGATCCGATGTATTTGACCGCAACTCGGCCGGATTCGATGTTCGAAGTCAGTACGATCAGCCGTTTCATGGAGACTCTGAAGGACACGCACCGACAAGAGGGGCAAGAGGATCTTGCGCTATGTCAATAGGACGTGAAACCATGGCCTATTTTATGCCAGACAGGACCAGCTGGAACTGGTCGGCTTCACAGATAGTGACTGGGTTGGTAGTATCGACGATCGGAAGAGCACCTCTGGGTATGCTTTCCATCTCGGATCAGGGGTAGTCTCATGGGCGTCCAAGAAACAACCCATCGTTGCGTTGTCCATAGCCGAAGCAGAATATGTCGTCGCCACGTCAGCCGCATGCCGAGCAGTTTGGCTGCGAAGAGTTTCGAGTGAACCGAACTTTCCTCCGGAAGGCGCGACAACAATTTTCTGCGATAACAATTTCGGCCATTGCATTGTCAAAGGATCCCGTCTTCCATGGCCGGACGAAGCACATAGACATCCGGTATCATTTCATCAGAGAGCTGGTGAAATTTGGCGAAGTACAACTACAGTTTTGCAGGTCCAAGGAGCAGCTGGCTGACATCTTCACGAAGCCTTTGAAGGAGGAAGACTTCAACAGATTGCGAGAGCAGCTTGGAGTCAAAGCGCTCGTGAAATCAGGCTTAAAGGAGGGTGTTAGAAAAATTAACCCAGATTTCACGCCTCCGCCAGACTGCGCTCCGAATTTGGGCGAAGCCGGACTACGCTCGCGTAGTTGGGGATCCCGAAAAAAGGGCTGACATGACGTCGCACCTACCCTCTGACAGGACGATTGTAGAAGTTAATGCCAGTTCGACGATTTAATGCTAGTGCGGCGATTGGTCAGAAACCCTAGTTGAGGGCCTGTCAGAACCTGTCAGAGGACAAACCCTAATCCTCCTCTTCCCGTGGCTATATAAGGCGTCTCGGGTATTTCAGAAGCAAGAGAAGCGAGTGAAGAGAGCAGAAGCGGAGAGCGAGAGAAGAAGAGTATCTCAGTGAGCAATGTGGCTCAGCTGATTAATGTCCGAGCAGCCGACTCGACATTTTGTCTATTAGTTTATCCTATAGCATAGCCTGTAGATGTTGTTATTTCCTCGGTTGAGGAATACTGTAACCCTAGTTTCATATAAATAAAGTTTGCTTTTGTTTGTGGCATCTTTAGGGTTTGCGTAGTTTATGTGTTACTAAACTTGTGTCCTCTGCATTCCGGTGATTCTCTCCTCTCATACGGGTGTTGCCAAGCCGGGCAAACCCAGCCACGCCGCGAAGACGAAGAAGTCAAAAAAAGACTCCAAGGCCGAAGTTGGGCAAGTCTCGAAGAAGCCTTTCCAACTTCGCTGTTGCCAAAGTGCAAACTTCGCCTAGTTTCAGGCGAAGTCCGTCAGTAGGCCCGAAGTGCAAACTTCGCCCAGTTTCGGGCGAAGTCCGTTAGCAGCCCCGAAGTGCGAACTTCGCCCAATTTCGGGCGAAGTCCGTCGCGGCCCCGAAGTGCGAACTTCGCCCAGTTTCGGGCGAAGTCCGTCGGCGGCCCCGAAGTGCGAACTTCGCCCATTCTTGGGCGAAGTCCGTCGGCACCCCGACGTTCGCACTTCGCCCATTCTCGGGCGAAGTCCGTCGGGCCCCCGACTGCCTGCGCTTCCCACCGCTACTGAGCCACGCCTCCGATCGTCGTACGGACTTCTGGCGATTGAAAAATAAAAAAATTAAAAAATTTCTTCAAATTGGTATCAGAGTTGATTGTGCCATGACACGGAGATAGAAGCATGGCTTCGAGAGAAATTCCCTGTAGTTGCAGATCCCGCGATTTAATGGCAAGAACTACGATTACTGGAGCATCCAGATGAAGATCCTGTTTGGATCTCAGGAGCTATGGGAGTTAGTCGAGAACGGCTACCCAGAACCAGCAGATGCAGCAGCACTGGCCGCCCTCTCTCAAGCAGACAAGGATCTGTTGAAAGAGCACAAGAAGAAGGACCAGAAGGCCCTCTTCTACATCATGCAAGCGGTTGAGGAGACCATCTTCCCGCGGATTGCATCAGCCACCAAGGCCAAGCAGGCCTGGGAAACCCTGGCAAGTTCGTATTAGGGCACCAACAAAGTGAAGTTGGTGAAACTGTAGATGCTCAAGAGAGAGTTTGAGAACCTACAGATGAGCGAGTCCGAGTCGATGAGCGACTTCTTCACCCGGACAACTGACATTATCAACCAGATGCGGTTGAACGGAGAAATTGTGCAGAGCCAGAGAATCATGGAGAAGATTCTCAAAAGTTTGCCTGCCAAGTTTGACTCGATTGTGATAGCAATCAAAGAGTCGAGGGATTTGACAACCCTCTCGACAGACGAACTCATGGGTTCATTGCAGACCCATGAACAGAGGTTGAGCCGTTCATCTCAGACCTCTCTGGAGCAAGCATTTCGAGCTCAGGCCTCAGTCCGAGACAGCGGTAGACAAGACTCCCACCACAGCGCTTCTAGTTCTCAAGGAGGAAGAGGCAGAAGCAGGCATGGGAGAAGTAACAAGCAAGGAGGGAGATCAAACCCTCATGACGCTGAGCCAAGTTGCAACTTTCATCAGCAAGGAGGAAGAGGCACTGGCAAAAATCAGCAAGGAAGCTCTCAGCAGAAGGACATGTCAAAGGTCCAATGCTACTACTGCAGTAAGTTCGGCCATTATGCCTCACAGTGCAAGAAGAAGATGGCGAACGAGAATCAGCAGCAAGCCCATTATACGGAGGAACCCAGAAATGCGATAGGAGGAAATGTACTGCTGACTTGCAGTATTGAAGAGGAGAGCAAGAAAAACATCTGGTATCTTGACAGTGGTTGCAGCAACCACATGACTGGGAACAGAGAGATGTTCTCACAACTGGATGAAACAGTCCAGTCCGAAGTCAAGATGGGGAACAACAGCAAAGTTCCTATGATGGGGAAAGGAAAGATCCTCATCCGCACCCGGCACGGTGAAAGAAAAACAATTCAAGATGTTTTTTATGTGCCTGGGTTGAAGCACAATCTGCTAAGTGTTGGACAACTTGTGCAGAAGGGGCACACTATGTACTGTTCAAAGATGGTGTCTGTTCCATCAGAGACAAAGTGCATGGACAAATCGCAATAGTGTCCATGACGAAAAACAAAATGTTTTCGCTGCAGATTTAGAATGAATCATTGATGTCTCTGAGTGCAGTTGAGAAAGATGCTACCTGGCTGTGGCATCTCAGATTCGGTCACCTGAGCTTCAGTGGCTTGAATCAACTGCACAGGATGCGAATGGTGAAGGGTTTACCCCTTATTGAGCAACCGAACCAAGTGTGTGAAGGTTGCCTAGTCGGCAAGCAGCACAGGGATGCATTCCCTGTAGGACAGTCTTGGAGAGCATCACGGCCATTGGAGCTGGTGCACTCAGACATTTGTGGTCCGATGCAGACCACCACGTTTTTCGGCAACAAATACTTCTTGACGTTTATAGATGACTTCAGTCGGAAGACTTGGATTTATGCCATCAAGCTGAAGTCAGAGGCATTTTCCAGATTCAAGGAGTTCAAGGCTCTGGTGGAGAAACAGAGCGGATATTATGATCAAGACTCTCGGGACTAGATGGTGGAGGTGAATACATCTCCAACGAATTCCATAACTACTGCAAGCAACATGGAATTCGAAGGCAGTTCACTGCCAGATACATGCCACAGTAGAATGGCGTAGTTGAGAGGAAGAACCGAACCATCATGGAAATGGCACGAAGCATGATGAAGGTGAAGGGATTATCGCATGAATTTTGGGCAGAGGTTGTAACATGTGCAGTCTACTTGCTGAACAGATGTCCCACCAAAAGCGTGAAGGACAAAATCCCTCAGGAGGCCTGGAGCGGAGTGAAGCCAAGTGTGGCTCACTTGCGTGTGTTCGGGTGCATTGCATATGCACATGTTCCAGAAGAGAAGCGACAGAAGTTGGATGATAGAGCTGAGAAGTGCATTTTCATAGGGTACAGTGAGCAGGCGAAGGCATATAGGCTATACAACCCTATGACGAAGAAGCTCATCATTAGCCGTGATGTGAAGTTTCTTGAAGATAAATCCTGGAACGGGAAGTCAGAGACTGGCCAGTCAGAGCCAACAGTAGTACAGTCTCTTGACTTGGAAGAAGGAAGTGTGCAACCACCTGCAACTTCCAGCAGCAACAACGGTGCCAGCAATAGCACAACCACTCCATCTCGGTCGCCTCCACTCGCAAGTAGAATCCAAAACCTGGTGATGCCAGCGAAGACAAGGAGCTTGCAAGAAATCTATGAGGCAACCCAAACCCACATAGATGAAGAGCACTCTGACTTTGCATTCTTTACTGAAGTTGATCCAGTAGAGTTCGAAGATGCAAGTCAGAATCAGAAGTGGGTGCATGCGATGGATGAGGAGATAGCAGCCATTGAAAAGAATGAAACATGGCAGCTGATAGATCTTCCAGCAGGGAAGAAGACCATTGGGGTCAAGTGGGTGTATAAGACAAAGTTCAACGCCCAAGGAGACGTTGACAAGCATAAAGCCAGACTGGTGGCGAAGGGTTACAAGCAGAAGTCAAGCATCGATTACCATGAGGTATATGCGCCTGTAGCCCGACTTGACACAGTCAGGATGATCCTGGCATTGGCAGCCCAACAAGGTTGGAAGATGTACCGGATGGATGTCAAGTCAGCCTTCCTCAACGGAGTGTTGGAGGAAGAGGTCTACATAGACCAGCCACCAGGTTACGAAATTGAAGGCCAGGAGGGCAAAGTCCTGAAGCTGAAGAAGGCCCTGTACGGTTTGAAGCAGGCGCCCCGAGCTTGGTACAGCCGGATTGACAGCTATTTTTAGGAAAATGGGTTTGTCAAATGCCCATATGAGCACACCCTGTACATGAAGACAAATGGAGTAGGTGAGCTCATAATCGTCTACCTGTATGTGGACGATCTGATTTATACTGGCAACAACAATGTCCTGTTCGACCGATTCAGAACGACCATGAAGAAGGAGTTCGAGATGACGGACTTAGGGCTAATGAAGTATTTTCTTGGCATTGAAGTTGACCAATCGGCGGATGGCATCTTCATTTCTCAGGGCAAGTATGCGAAGGATGTCTTGAAGCGATTCAAGATGGAGGACAGTAAACCTGCCATCACACCTGTAGCCACAGGTTTGAAGCTGAGCAAATTGGATTCAGGGAGGAATGTCGACCCAACCCTGTTCAAGAGGCTAGTTGGCAGTCTGATGTATTTGACTGCAACTCGGCCAGATCTGATGTTCGGAGTCAGTCTGATCAGCCGTTTCATGGAGACTCCGAAGGACATGCACTGGCAAGCAGGCAAGAGGATCTTGCGCTATGTCAATGGGACGCGGAACCATGGCCTATTTTACGCCAGACAGGACCAGTTGGAGCTGGTCGGCTTCACGAGATAGTGACTGGGCTGGCAGTATCGATGATCGAAAGAGCACCTCCGGGTATGCTTTCCATCTCGGATCAGGGGCAGTATCATGGGCGTCCAAGAAACAACCCATCGTTGCGTTGTCCACAGCCGAAGCAGAATATGTCGCCGCCACGTCAGCCGCATGCCAGGCAGTTTGGCTGCGAAGAGTTCTGAGTGAACTGAACTTTCCTCCGGAAGGCGCGACAACAATTTTTTGTGATAACAATTCGGCCATTGCACTGTCAAAGGATCCCGTGTTCCATGGCCGGACGAAGCACATAGACATCCGGTATCATTTCATCAGAGAGCTGGTGAAATTCGGCGAAGTACAACTATAGTTTTGCAGGTCCAAGGAGCAGTTGGCTGACATCTTCACGAAGCCTTTGAAGGAGGAAGACTTCAGCAGATTGCGAGAGCAGCTTGGAGTCAAAGCGCTCATGAAATCAGGCTTAAAGGAGGGTGTTAGAAAAATTAACCCAGATTTCACGCCTCCGCCAGACTGCGCTCCGAATTTGGGCGAAGCCGGACTGCGCTCGCGCAGTTGGGGATCCCGACAAAAAGGACTGACATGACGTCGCACCTACCCTCTGACAGATGTGACGTCGGATCCGATCGCTAGAAGTTAATGCCAGTTCGACGATTTAATGCTAGTGCGACGATTGGTCAAAAACCCTAGTTGAGGGCCTGTCAGAACCTATCAGAGGACAAACCCTAATCCTCCTCTTCCCGTGGCTATATAAGGCATCTCGGGTATTTCAGACAAGAAGAGAAGTAGAGTGAAGAGAGCAAAGAGGAGTCAAGAGAAGAAGAGTATCTCAGTGAGCGGTGTGGCTCGGTGATTAATGTTCGAGCGGCCGACTCGACATTTTGTCTGATTAGTTTATCCTGTAGCGTAGCCTGCGGATGTTGTTATTTCCTCGGTTGAGAAATTACCGTAACCCGAGTTTCATATGAATAAAGTTTGCTATTGTTTGTGGCATCTTTAGGGTTTACGTAGTTTATTGTGCTAAAGTTTATTGTTCTCTGTTTCGGCATCTCTCTCCTCTCATACGGGTCTTGCCAAGCCAGGCAAACCCAGCGGCAGCCGCGCAAGACGAAGAAGTCAAGAAAAGACTCCAAGGCCGAAGTTGGGCAAGTCTCGAAGAAGCCTTTCCAACTTCGCAGCCGAAGTGCAAACTTCGCCCAGTTTTGGGCGAAGTCCGTCAACAGGCCCGAAGTGCAAACTTCGCCCAGTTTCGGGCAAAGTCAGTTAGCAGCCTCGAACTGCAAACTTCACCCAGTTTCGGGCGAAGTCCAGTTGCGGCCCCGAAGTGCGCACTTCGCCCATTCCTAGGCGAAGTCCGTCGGCGCACCCGACGTTCGCTTGGGCGAAGTCCGTCGGAGCCCCCGACTCGCGCTGCGCTTCCTGGCCGTGCGCCCTGCGCAGTCGATCTGTGCAGACTTCGGCGGCGGTTGAAAAAAAAATTAAAAAATTAAAATCGCTCCTTCAAAAGGCAGGGATTGCCCCTGTCAAACTATTTGCATGGAGTAAAAGCTCTTCAATCTTTGGCAAGAGGCCGAAGGCTGCAGGAACGTGGCCAAATAAAAAATTATGTGACAAGTCTAACACTCTCACCTCGCTCAATTCATTGATGAGATTGGGCAAGCTTCCGAAGAAAGCATTATATGACAAATCAAGCTTTTGCAAACTCTTGCATTTCAACAGTCCGTCGGGGAACGGACCGCTGAAAGAGTTCTCCCGGAGTACGAGCGTCGTCAGACTCTGAAGGTCGCATAGAGCAGATAACAATTTCCCAGAAATTGAAGCATCTGCGAGAGTAAGTGCAGTAACAGCATTGAAACTATTGCAGTGGATACCATTCCACTTACAGGGATTTTGGTGAGACGAATTCCAGTCGTTCAGACTACGCGCGTCGATCCAATCCACTTCTTTTATATGCAGAAGTATTTTAGCCTCCTCCGAGATGGAAGTACATGGGAGAAGCAGAAAGCTGCCGAAGCAGCAGTAGTAGCATGTCACGTGTGTGCTGAGAGTGAAGCATAATTGCTAGAATGTAGCTTGCAAGCAAAATACTTTAGACACTCGGTGGTAAATGTGGCAAAAATCTATAGGAATTTAAAGGGAGTCTAATGCATATTCTCTTCTTAAGTGGGTCGATTTGGACGGGAAGGAGGATAAGAAATTTAGAAGTGGTCGTACTTCATACCTTTTTCTTAGAAGATCTAGAAGACATAGTAATTGGTGGGCACTTTGATGTCTGCGGTTGTTGGAATACAACTTTCTCTGCCGACAGCTATTGTGATGTAACAGAAATAGAGGTATGTGAAGAAATTAGTTTACTCTGCCCATAAACGCTAAAAGCGGGAAAGACCTGGTGACCGGTATCTGTCCAAAATTAGAGTGGGACTTGAAGCGGTCTGTTTTTCCTTGGTCGACAACTAAGAAGGTCTATGTGAAAATGGCGTTGAATGCAAATTAATCTCTCCCACGCGCTTGACTTTATTGTTTGCGTCTTATCTCGACCCATATTGGTTTGTTCATCAGCTCCCTTACCCATCTCTTGGTTTTTTCTATAAAAGAGAAGTTTATAGTAACAGTACACGACAGGGCCTAATCAAATTTTGTTAATATATATATATATATTTTATTTATTTATTTATTTATTTATTGCGTTATCTAAAATTTTAAATGTAATCATTTTTTTTACAATGAGGAGTTACTATTTTATTTTTTATATACTTTTTAAGCATTAGTTTCTTTGAATTTTATTGGTCTTGAGATTAAAAACGAAATTAAAAATAATATACTTGACTATCTAAAATTACTATTGAAGAAAAAACTAATTTATAATAATTTGAGTTGAAGCAATTAATTATGAAAGATGAAGTAATTAAACATTATATGCTTTTCAAAAAGAGGAAGATTCATATAATAAACATTATATATGCTTTTCAAAAGGGGAAGATTCATATAATAAATTTAAATGTATATTTGTTAGGTTTTTTATATAAATTAAAAAAAAATTAAAGGAGGTAGATCTGAATTTAATTATTTATTAAAAACTAACTATGTTTTAATTACATTCTTATTTGATTTAAAATTTAGGAATAAAGTAATGGATGATTCATAAGTGAATATGACTTCTATTTAAAATGATGGATGGAATTCTTTTTAATAAAGTCAAAAGCTTTTGAAAGGGTTTTAAAGAGTCTTGAAAAGTATTGGTGATATCTACCAAAAATTTAAGTATGTATACATGAATGTTTTATCATAAACATGCTAAAATATTTTTAAAAATTCATTGTGATTAAGTAGATTATAAAATGTAATGTTTTTATAGTGCATTATTTATTGTGATTATATTGTAAAAGAATAATGTGTAAAAAGTATTTTAAACAAAAGAAGAGATTAATGAAAAATAGTGAGAATTTGTAAAATATTGAGAATTTGTAAAAACGCAGGCTTAAAATATCCTTAATTGTGATTAACGTAATGGTTGTTAAGAATCTCGTGAAAGCATCATGCAAAATAAAATATTGTAAACATAAAGGAAAAGACTCGAATGATAAATGTTAGTTATGATCAAAAACCACACCTTAGTAGATTGTTAGTTATGATCAATTTTGCATATAGATATGGTTGTTATATATATATATATAAAACAACCTTCTGCAAACGCTTGTTGACAAATCAAGCTTCTGCAAACGCTTGCATTTCAATAGTCCGTTGGGGAACGGACCGCTGAAAGAGTTCTCCCGCAGTACGAGCGTAGTCAGACTTGGAAGGTTGCATAAAGAAGATGACAACTTTCCAGAAATTGAAAAATTATTGAGATCAAGTGCCGTAACAGCATTGAAACTATTGCACTGGACACCATTCCAACTGCAGGGATTTTGGTGAGAAGCATTCCAGTCACTAAGACTATGCGCGTCAACCCAATCCACTTCTTTTATTTGCAGAAGTATTTGGCCTTCCTCCGAGATGGAAGTACATGGGAGAAGCAGCAAGCTGCCGCAGCAGCACAAGAGTAGGAGGAGCATGCCACGTGTGGGTTTAGAGTGAAGCATACTTGGTAGCATGTATCTGGGAAGGGTAAACACACACAACAATCGCTGGCAAATGTGGCAAATGTAGCAAAGACCTCCTAAAATTTAAAAAGAATTTAAAGTGGAGAAAGCATGTATCTTGGAAGTTATCGTGGTCCAGTTTATCCTAATGCTTAGTATAAGTTTGTAAAATCTTGGATAAAGTCATACTCTTTAGAACTTAAAGTGGTCCAGTTTATTCTAATGCTTAGTATAAGTTTGTAAAATCTTGGATAAAGTCATACTCTTTAGGACTTTGTTTTCTCGAACGGAAACTTTTATTAAGTTTGTTTTGACTTTCTTAGAAATGAATTAAATAAGCTTGTTTGATTTGATAAATATCTTGTTAATTTCTTAAAATTAGTTGATAAAGTATATTTCGTTGCATTGCTTTTAAAGAAAACTGACACGTGAAAAGAGGATTTTGTGGCTTAACTTTTAGTGAATACTGTGGATAATAAATAAAAGTTTACTTTGTTTTTTTAATATGGTATAGGTCTAAGGATAGAGGAAATGGATATTTTGGTTGGTTTTGATATGGCCTTTTATGGATTAGAGCTTGGGTATAAATATTTTAATGTTAAATTGTCTTTATGGTTTAGAGCTTGGGTAGAAATATTTTAATGTTAAATTGTCTTTATGGTTTAGAGTTTATGTATATTAAGTTTAATATTTTTAATTTTGGTATATATCATGTATATTTGTATTAATGTTAGATGGATTGAAAACATAAATATTTTAATGAATTTAGACGAGAGTTACATGGATTTTTAAACTAGAATATATAATAAATTTTGACAAAATCAACATATGATTAAGATGTAAACTTTGAATGACTTGAAAAACCTTCAACCTAGAACCTGATTGTATGTGGCCATCGAAAAGGATGGTATAACGTTAATGAACCCAACAAGAAGAAAGATATACTATGATTATGATGTCATCGACAAGAATATCATCCACTCAAAGAAAATGAACCTATCGAGAAGGATGGTTTACTATGAATCTGATACCATCGAGAAGGGAATAATCAAAATTGTATATATATCCAAAGTTATGTACTATCATTACAATTACTAATGTTTCATGTAAGTGTGAGTGCAAGCCAAGAGTGAGTGCAACAACGAGTGCGAGTATGAGCACAAGTTGGGAGTGAGTGCAACAATGAGCACGAGTGCGAGTACGAGCCAAGTTGGGAGTGAGTGCAACAACAAGTACAGTAGAAAGTGCGAGCACGAGCTGAAAGCGAGTGCAACCAAAAGTGAGTGTGAGTAAGTGCCACAAACCAAGTCATTAATGATAAAAAAATCCAAAGTGGTATTTTTTAATCTTGATCAAAGGCTTCAAGATAGAATTTTAGAGATCTTGGGATTCATGAGGATTTCTCTCCCACTGGTATACTTGGGGGTCCCTTTGCATTTTAAAAAACTGAAAATAGATACTGAAGGAATCTTTTGGTTTGTATCAAGGAAAGAATTAATCATTGGTATCATAAATGGTTAAGTTATGAAGATAGATTAAAAATTTTACAATTAGTCATTCAAGCCATGCCAATTTATAAAAATTGTATCCTTGCTGTCCCACATATCATATGGAAAGAGTTGGACAAGATGGCTAGAAAATTTTTATGGGGAGGAGTAAAAGGAGAGAGGAAATGGGCCTTAGTAGGTTGGGAGAAAGTAAGCCAAACCAAGGTAAAGAGAGGCTTGGGATTAAGGAGATCAGAGTTAAATAATAAAGCTTTGGTTGGAAAGATTTACTAGAGGTGGATTTCCCAACCAAATTTATTCAACAGAGTTTTAACTAGTAAATATTTGGTACAAGTAAATCCAAATGAGGTTGGTTGTTTCCCTTTGGATGGTAATGGGTCCTTAGTGTGGCAGAATCTAAAGTTAGGATCTCAGGTAGTGAAAGATGGATTATTTTGGGAAGTGGAGAGAAGGGAGAAGGCATGATTTTGGACAAATTCATGAGATCAATACCCACCTATCATTGTTGAATTCCTAGAATTGCAACAAATAAAAATAACCATGGAAAGCAGGGGTTGGATTCAAATTAAAAGTTATTTCAATACTAGTTAGTTGGGGGATTATAAGTTTAAGCAGTTTAAGAAGTTGGATGAGTGGCCAATTCCAATCCCTCTAGAATTGACACCCATCATGACTAAAATCTTGTCATAAATATTTCTCACAGATAGAGATGATGAGGATGAATTAGATTGGGGCTATGAGAGCCTTGGAATCTACACAATGAAGGATGGATATGATAAGATCCTTCTAGAGCCTCCTCCTCATGCATATTAGGTTGAGAATTGGAGAAAGATTTAGCAGTATAAGAGTTGGCCAAAAGTAAACTTCTTTCTATGGTAATTCATGTACAATGAAATTCTTACTTTTGATAATATCAAATTTAGGGGAATCATTGGTCCATCTCAATGTATTTTATGTTGTAATAATGCATAAAAATTTAACCACTTGATTTTTGAATGCTCATTCACGCGCTAGATTTGGCAACGATGGTTTTTATATTATAAAATTTGAATCAAGGGTGATTTGAATCAGATTAATATTTCAAAAAAATGGAAGAGGGGTAGATTAAAATCTAAAGCTCTTTGTATCGATTGGAAACTTGGATTAAAATTTATTTGGTGGCAAGTGTGGTTGGAGAGAAATGACAAAATTTTTAGAGAAACCTTTTCATATTTAGATGGCATTTGACAGGTCATTTGGAGCAAAGTCACAAAAGCTGTGGTAGTGTATGTTAAAGAGAAAAATCAGGTTGTTATAGGGACAACGGAGAAGGAAGTTGAAGTGGAAGAGGGGTAGGATAGAGCTAGTTGGAAACCACCCCCAAAAGGTTGGATTAAAATTAATATTGATGGAGTTGCAAAAGGCAATTCGAGTAGAGCTAGAATTGGAGTGGTTTACAGGAATCATGTTGGGATAGTGCTCTATTGGGAACTGCAAGGCCTAGGAAGGGTCATAAACAATAAAGTGAAAGCCTTAACTATAAAATATGCTTCTATTTGGGTAGTAAAACAAGGTTACAAGATTGTAATCCCATAATCAGATTTACAAATATTGGTAGGAGCTTTGGATTACATGAGGAACTTTGCTTTGAATACATAGAGGTTAAGGATTCTTGTTACTCAAATTAAGGAAATGTGGAGGGAATTAGATGATGTGATTCTAAATTATGTAAGTAGAGATCAAAATAAAGTGGTAGACTTCCTAGCTAATATGAATAATGATGACTGATAGGTAGCTTGGAGTTGGTAGCTCTAACTCAAGGGTTATTCATTATCCATTTTAAAAATATAGAGGATGCTAACTATATTTTAATAGGAGGTCCTTAGTTTCTAGGAAAAAGGAGCCTTTTTCTTAGACGATGGGGTGAAGATTTTGACCTTGAAAAGAAAAATATTAACATTACCCCTATTTGGGTTCATCTCCTGAGTCTACATGCCTAGTTCTTCAATGAATATTGGCTGCATGGCATAGCTAGAACTAGAGGGGACCTGATATCCATTGACCATACGATCTTGGCCAGGACAAGGATGACTCATGCACGAATCTACGTAAATGCTAATTTGAATAATGAATTGCCAAGGTTTGTGGAGCTAGAGTATGGAGAATACTATAGAAAATAGTCGATAGAATATGATAATAGACTGGCATTCTGTGTAGAATATAAAAAGCAAGGTCATCTATGCAATCAGTGCCCTAACCTAGCAATGAATAGAGAAAAGCAGAAGCAAGGAATGTTAGACAGAGAAAATTTGAGGAGTTTCCCTAGTAGAGGAAATTTCAATCAGGTAAACTATGTCTACCAAAAAAATAAAAGAGTGGGTGGAGGGTCCCAACAAGACAAAGGAAAACAATAGGTTGTTGGCAACAAAAATACTCAGGTAAGTTCCAATCCTCTATTTCTAAATAAATTTTCAATTCTATCCAATATGGGAGTAGGAGGATTATCAAAAGACATGGAAGCCCAGTACCTTCAGGCTAACCTTTCTAACTCTCTTGAATCCCCATCCAAGTCAAGATCCTCAAACCCTAATGCTGAAATTACTATAAGCCCTACGGGCATCACAAATCCAAACCCTAATGTACGATCTCTAGAATCCACATCCAAGTCAGGATCCTTAAACCTCAATGCTAGAAATACTTCAAGCCTAGTGGGCATCCCAAAGCTAAACCCTAATGCTAAAGAACTTAGGAAGAAAGTTGAGGCATTGGAAAATAAAAAATCTCATCTCCCTAACATCATCACTAGGAGCCAAGTGAATCCTATTGAGGGGTCGTCCCATAGACCAAGGGAATACAGGAAAAATGGAGAAGATTTGGATGTAGGGGTGGAGATATGTGAAACTCTTCAAACTGAGGAATATGGTAGTTTGGTTTTGCAACAAATTACCTCCCCTCAGTTTAGTCCTAAACAAACTAGAAGCACTGTGAAGTCTCCTATAGATTTTGGCAGTGAAAAAAGAAGAGGGAGAATATCAAATGCTGAGCATAAAAAAATTAAAACTGATAATGATATTGCCAATGGAAAATAGAGAACCTTGTTTCAACAGGTTATTTCGGGTTTTGAAGACAACAAATTAGGAAAACCCCCTCAAGGGAGGGGGGAAGAAATTCCAAACAATCTAAATGAAGTTCCTCTCATGGAACATGAGAGGCCTCAATGGCATGCTCAAACACAGGGATTTCAGTGCAATAAGAAATCAAGTGAATCCAACTATTATCATGTTGCAAGAAACAAAAACTAATGAGATTCAATAAAAAAAATAGCAAAAAAATTTGGAATCAAAGGGAGATGGTTTGCAAATTATCCAGAGGAGCATCTGGAGACCTTATGACTTTGTAGGATCCTCAAATAGTAGAAGGAACCATTATTCAGAAAGATAACAGGGTTCTTAGTGTTTTATTTAAGGAAATAAATAGCAACATGTCGTGGATCCTTTCAAATATTTATGCCCCGACTTCAATTCAAGGGAGAGCTCTACTATGGGAGTACTTAGGCAATCTGAGTGAAATCTTCCATAATGTCCCCTGGATTCTGGCTAGGGATTTTAACACTCCTCTTTACCCTTTAGACAAAATGGGTGGAAATGGACCACCTATCAGGAGCATGGATGAGTTCAATGACTTTGTGAACTCCAACATGTTGATGGATGTAAAACTTAGAGGAGTGAATTATACCTGGAGCAATCGATGGATAGGGTGTCATCTCATTAAATAAAGGCTTGATAGGTTTTTTCTATAAAAATAGGCTACAACTTTGTTTGGTGATTCTACCCTAAAAGCCCTTCCTAAAATTGCCTCTGATCATAATCCCATTTTGTTGGAGATCCCTAACTCTCTATCCTTCAAGAAACCTTTTAGATTTCAATCTATGTGGATCAAAAATTCTAGTTTTAGAGATAACTTAATTTAGTGGTGGCAACAACCTGTCAAGGGTAGTGCAAATTTTAAACTTGCTGGAAAATTAAATTTTGTTAAGGAAAAGATTTGAACTTGGAACAAAGAGGTCTTTGGGAACCTCTTTGAAAATAAAAAACAATTTGTTGAAATTTTGAAGATAATTTATTAGAGGATCCAACATGGTGATGCTGATGAAACTACTAGGAAGGAGGAACAAACAAAACTAGCAGAGTTTCATAACATTTTTGCCTGTGAGGAAATCTATTGGAGGCAAAAATCAAGGGCTCTTTGGTTGAAAGATGGAGATTCAAATTCCAAGTTTTTTCACAGCACCACACTTAGAAATAGAAGCAATAACAAGATAAAAGTTTTAACACCAGCAGATGGTTCTATTACTCAAGACTTAACAGAAATCAGAAAGGAGGCGATAACTTATTTCAATTCTATCCTTGGTTAGGAATCACAGTGCAATGAGGAGGCCAAAGATATTCTCTTGTAATCCATTCCTAGCATAATAAATGAGGATATAAAACTTAATCTTCTAGCTCCCTTTTATGATGAGGAAATTAAGGAAGCCTTGTTTAGCATGGAGTCAGATAAAGCCCCGGGACCCGATGGCTTTCCCCCTCATTTCTATCAAGATTTTTGGGACATCGTAAGTGAGGATGTAATTTTTGCTTGCAGAGAATTCCAAGCAAGCAATCATATCCTAAAATGTATCAACTCTAATTTTATTTCTCTAATTCCTAAGAATCAAACCCCTGAATCTATGGATGACTTTAGGCCAATCAGTCTGTGCAATGTTTCTTACAAGATCCTAACTAAATCCATTGCAAATAGAATGAGAGATATTTTGCCCCACATCATAGATCCATGCCAGGGAAGCTCTATCAAGGGCAGGTCAAACTTGGATGGAGTTATCACAGTTCATGAAGCTCTACACTCTGCTCATAAGACTAACAGGTCTATTTTTTCCCTCAAGCTTGATATGAATAAAGCATTTGATAGGATAAATTGGGACTTTCTGATTGTTGTCCTCCTTAAGTTTGGTTTTCACCACCAATGGGTTAATTTGATCAAAGAATGTATTTCTAAAGCATGGTTCTCAATTCTAGTTAATGGAACAACTGCTGGTTACTTTCAAAGTCGTAGAGGAATTCGGAAATGGGACCCTATCACCCCATGTTATTCATCATTGTGGTAGAAGCTTTAGGCAAAACCATCAAAAATGCTTGTAGTTCAAGGCTAATATCAGGAATCAAGGCAACATCTCTCACTAGGGTTATTTCTCACAAACAATTCATCGATGATACCCTTATATTGACTAAGGCATCGGTGGTTGAGGCCAAAATAATTAAATACATCCTATAACTCTACGAGGACGCTACTGGTCAGAAAGTTAATTTCAATAAAAGCAAGTTATATTTCTTGAACACCCCCATTCAGAGGCAAGGAAGGATTGCAAAAATTTTAGGGTGTGATATAGCAAACCTCCCCACTTTGTATCTTGGTCTCCCTCTTTTCATTGGTTCTCTGAGAGAGTCAATGTGGGACAGGGTTATTGAAAGAATTCAAAAAAAACTTGCTAGATGGAAAGGTCATCTTCTATCTCAAGTAGGAAAGCTGACCCTCACTAAGGCCTCTCTTCAGAGCATTCCAGTCTATTTCCTCTCTGTTTTCAAAGCCCCTATGAAGGTTTTCCAAAAAATTGAGAAACTCCAAAAAGAATTTTTATGGACTGGATCAGAGGAGAAAAAAAGGATACACCTTGTAGGATGGACCAAAGTGTGTAGACCCAGGGAAAATGGGGGCTTAGGTCTGAAGAGAATTTCTCATATAAATTTAGCTTTACTAGCTAAGCAGACATGGCATCTCATTTTTGGTGAAGAAAATGAATGGACAACTATCATCAAATGAAAGTATCTTCAAAATATGGAATTTCTAAGTGACTCAATTCCAATCAGAGGTTTTTCTTTTTGGAAAGCAATTCTTAATTGTAAGGAAATCATCAAAAAAGGTTTAAGATGGGTTTTAGGCAATGGTGAGAGGATAAATTGTTGGAATGACGGGTGGGCTAAGGACGAACCACTGACGTAATATCCCAACTTAGCCCGAATCAAAGATATCACAGAAGAACTCATTGGCAAAAAAGTCTTCGATTATATGGTTGAGGACAGAGGTAGAATGAAGTGGAAAAAAATAAGAATTCAAGGATTTCAAGCGAAATCAAATGATCTTTGTAACATTCTCGGGAAATAGTTTATCCCCATGAGACCCAAGGAAGATCAAGTGACCTAGGATCCTACGAAAAACGGGTAATTAACTATTAAATCATCTTACAAGTTTCTGCTTGATGACGAGGATTTTATCCTCCAAAAGGACTTAGTTTGGATAAAAAAATTAATTCCAAAAATTGTAGTCTTTTCATGTCTGGTTATCCAAGGAAGAATTCTAACCATTGATAATATGATGCGTAAAGGTATTTGTATCACTAATCATTGTTATATGTGTAGGGCTAATTAGGAGACCATTTATCACATTTTCCTTGAGTGCCCTTTTTCCTTGACTATCCTAAGTGGGGTTTTTTTAGGCCTTCAATATTTCCTAGGTTAAACCAGCCATCGTACTTGATTTGTTCATCTAGTGGCCTTGCCCCTTTTCAAGCCAAAGACTTATATACATGTGGAAAATTTGTCTCAATCACTATCTTTGGCAGGTGTGGTTAGAAATGAACCATAGAGTCTTTAATGAGTCTATCCATGATCATCAAACTATCATTGCCAGGATCCTATCCTTTGCCAACGAGAATGTGAACCTTATCCCTTTTGATAGTCGTAAACCTCATCTGTAAGAGACCACGATTGCTCAATATTTAAGCTTAACCTTGTTAGATGAGTCTGTGCCTAGGGTAGTCAACCCCAGAGCCAATGTTAAGTGGTCTCCACCTCCTATGGGTTGGTTTAAGCTTAATTTTGATGGAGCAGCTAAGGACAATCCTGGTAGAGCAGGCACTGGTGGTATTGTGTGAGATCATAATGGGAATATGATGCTTGCGTTCTTCGAATATTTAGTAACAAGGACGAACAATGAAGCTGAAGCTAGAGCTATGTGGAGAGGCCTTCAAATGACTCAAGACTTAGAAGGCAATTTGATCGTAGAAGGAGACTCTATGCATGTTATAAATCTCCTCAATAATTGGAAAACACCTCCTTGGAGGATTAAAACAATTGTTGAAGAGGCTAGGATCCTTTTCCAAGGAAGACAGGATAGAAAAGCCCAACATGTCTTTCGGGAAGCTAACAAAATTGTTGATAAGTTGGCCAATTTGGGTGTCGATGGTGACGGACTTTTCAAATGGGAACACGGTGTCCCGAGTGAAGTAGAGGAGCTTATTCAACAAGAATGCCAAGAATGATAGTCAAATTTACCAATAGGGAAGGCATTGTAAGTTTGAAGGCTAGGAGTATTCTCATCTCTTTTTTGAATTGGACTCACAATTAAAAAAATCTGAGCTATCAGTCTTCGTGGATGTTGCTTGGAAATACCACAAAGACTAATGGGGATAGTCACATGTCATATAACATGGCTCCTAGTCATCTTAGTAATTTGAGGTTGGTTGATAATCATAGGGAAGGAAAGAAATGACAATATAAGACTTTGAACCAAAGCCACGTGGACCACTAGATAGCCATCGCCATAAATCTAGCCAGCAGGTTCACTTCTCCAAGGCTGATTGGCCAAGATAGTATGTGGTACCAAAGCATGTCATATATGAAAGAAAGCAATTACCAAAGAATTATTAAGAGTAACTATCAATACAAAGCTTGTGGGAGTTTTTTTCAGTACTATGCTATGTGTGTCTGCAGCTTTTTGTTTCTCCATTGTCTCAAGGAAGGGATCGATGTCTATTTTTTTTTTGTAATTATGATGCATGTGTGTTTTCTCGGGGTATACCCAAAATGTTGTATGGGAAGTTTCTTTTTGATAACAGGCTATGTGCCTTATCGGATGTAATGGCTTTGGTGGCATGTAGATTTTACATATATAGGATCCTTAGTAAGGATATGTTCATCAACAACCCTGGGTTGATTTTTGTAAAAGGTTTTGGGTCAACCTGTAAAACTCGGTATTAATGCTATAGTATCTTATCTACCAAAAAAAAAAGGCATTAATAATGAGAAGGAGGTAGGGGTTCAATAGCACATTGACATGGCTATTGAGGATGGGATGATTAGGTAGGTTGGTGAGAAAATCCAATGTTTAGCTAATCTAGACAACCACCGTAGAAATATGGTTTGGGAGATTTGGCTCCAATGCAGATTTTATTTTATATTTGTAAACAGGTGGACATCCATTGTAGGAATATGTTTTAGAATATTTGGATCCAATGCAAATCTTATTTTATTGTTATAAACATGTGTTGTCTTTGGCTAAGCTTGGGAGAAGTATCCTCCCAACTTGTAAATGATCTTGTTTTAATATAAATTTTTCAAATTCTTTTAAAAAAATATATAATAACAATTTAAATATTAAGATAATATTTTTATTATATAAAATGTACAAATTTTACAATATAATATTTAATTTTATTTCATTTAAAAAATAATTTTTGATTTTTTAATTTTTATTTTCTTTTTAAATTAACATTCAATAATCGAATTATATACTAGTATATATATATATATATATATATATATATATATATATATATATATATATATATATATATATATTTATTTGTGGAAAACATCCCAAAAGGGATGCCACTTTCGGGTAAGACCCAAGGAGGCAAGGGTATCCATTCCGCCAAAAATGCCCAGGACTCGGACCTGGCCTACCACCTTTGACATACTCAAGGAGCAAACAAACACACAAAACCAATTTAAAAATAAGTAAATAACAACAAAAATAATAAAATAAAATAAAAAACATGCTCCTTGAGTGTGTCAAAAACAAAAGCACAACCAAACACGCACAATAAGATAAAAGAAACCACAACATGAACCACATAGAAAAACACAAGAACCACATAACAAAACACAAACAAGACAAAAACAAAAGAACACTACAAAGACAACCCAAAAAAAACATGAAAAATAAACACAACCAAAACCTAAAAAAATAAAAAATAAAAATAAAAATAAAAAACAACCAACATCAGACAATAAACAAAAACAAAAAACATAGAAAACACTCACACATAAAAACACGAACTAACACAAACAAAGAGAAACCCAAGAACAAGAACGAAAAAAACACAAGAACAATAACAAAAAACATATAAAAAAAAACACAAAACAACAAAAACACAAGAACAACAAAAAACAACACAAAGAACACAAAAACAAAACAAAACAAAAGAACCCACCCACCTTAAAAAACTAAACCAAAAAAAAATGAACATAACAATGACCTATCTAGACCAGAAGACTATTAAGGCAAGAATCAACAGAGGAAAAAAAATAAAGAATAGAATGAGCTAGGGAACTAAAAAAAATTGAATGAACCAAAGAGAAGCAAAAAAAAAAACAAGAAGAAACTAGGTACCTTCATAACTGGAGCCATCCAAAGAAATGATAGAAAGAAGAGCTTCCCTAATTTGAGAAGCCCACCATCTAGGAGGGTGGCCATAACAAGTAAGATCACCTTTGTCCAAAGCCCAATTAGCTAAAGCATCAACACTCTTGTTTTGATCTCTCACCACATGATTGTAATCAACTTTCAAAAATCCCATCTGGATTAATTGAATCTTCTCAATAATTCTTTTTATTCTCCAATCCACCTTATGATTCTTAGAAGGAGTCTTCAAGAGATTAATCATAAGTTGAGAGTCGGACTCAACTAACACCTTTTCCCATCCAACCTTAGTAGCCTCCTGAAGGCCTCCGAGGATACCATACCCCTCAAGCAAGGTTATTGGAAAGAATACCCAAATTCTCAGCAAAAGTAAAAACCAGGGAGCCATCCGAAAGTCTACCAATTCCTCCCACACTGGCTTTTCCAGGGTTCCCTCTAGAGGCTCCATCAGTATTGAATTTTCCAAAATCCTTAGGAGGAGGTTGCCAATTTCTTGTCCTATCCATCTTACTAATACTCACATTCCCTTTAAGTTGGTTGCCCTTAGAAGATTTAATCTTCAATATTTGCATCACTTGATCCCATCTTTGGTGGGAGTTTTGGGGGTGATTAAGGAGTTGATGGACTGATTCAACTAAGTTGGCTATGGTCTTTTGCCAAATATAGTGAATATCCTTCCTATCTTGATTAAAAATTTGGTTGTTCCTTTCATTCCAAATATTCCAAAGAAGAATGGTAGAACCCATCCAAACTAACCGCCTAATAAAATGATCAACACCCTCTTGATTAGGCCAATCCCTCCAAAGTTGTTCAAAAGTAAAAAAATTGGACCATTGTAAGCCAAGTAAAGTGGCCATTCTCCTCCATAGCTTAGAGGCTAAAGTACACTCAATAAAAATATGGTTGAGAGTTTCTACATTCTCTTCACACATTTCACATCTAAAAGGGCCATGAAAACCATGCTTCATAAGTTGCTCACTAGTAAGCACCCTACGATGCAATAAAAGCCAATTAAAGAACCTCACCTTAGGCCAGATATTTTGAGCCCACAATCGAGAAAATATGTCAGAAGAATGGTTGGGATTATTATGGCATAAGGTCAAATAACCTTGAGCAACTGAATACTCACCCTTAGTAGTGTTGTTCCATCCAAAACAATCTTTTTCATGGGACCAAGAGAGGGATCTCATATGAAGGATGCCTTGGATATCTTGTCTTTGCCTTTCTGGGATTTGAATAGGCCAGTCCTCAATAGGGATCCAATATCTACCAACCTTTGAATTACCAGTATGGTACCGATAGTAATTAGCCACCTTTATCCAATTAGCTCGGTGAAGCTCCTCCATCCAAGGCCTCCAATCCGAAACTGAGTTATCAAAGGCTTGTGACCATCCCAAGAATCTATCCAAAAATTTACCTGTTGACCATTATGAATGATCCAAAATAATTTTTTCTTTATCAAATCCTCACCAGTATTAAGAACTGCTAAAATGGGAGAACCTTTGGTAGGAAGTTGATAGCGAACAAGGTCTTCAGGACTTTTGTTCTCAGCATATTTAGCACGAAGATTATTGGCCCAAAGAGCATTGGGGTTATGCAACATCCTCCAATATAATTTAGCAGCTAAATATTTGTTGTTATTAATAGAATACCGGAATCCTAACCCTCCTTCACTCTTAGGAAGACATAAAGTATCCCATTTCACCAAGGCCCATTTTCTTTTCTCCTTAGTACCACTCCAAAGGAAACGATGACTGATTTGATCCAATTCTCGAAGAACAACCTTTGGGATATTCAAAACAGAAGAAACATAAATAGGAATAGCTTGAAGGACTGATTTTACCAAGGTGATTCTACCCCCAGAAGAAAGCCACCTGTTGGTCCACTTTCCAATTTTCTTCTTGACTTTGTCCAACAACCAATTCCAATATTTATTTTTTTGCCTTTGAATATTTATGGGAATACCTAAATAAGTGATTGGAAGGGAGGTCTTATTATATCTTAATTTATCCAAGACCATGGATTCCTATCTAGTAGAGCAGTGAAAGAAAATAACTTTAGATTTGTCTTCATTGATCAACTGCCCGGTAGCCTTAGAAAAATAGCTAATGATTTGCTTAATATTAGAAGCTTCCTTAACTGTAGCTTTACCTAAAAGAGTAGAGTCATCCACAAATTGAAGATGAGAGATAGGTCTAGCTCCATGAGCAATGGTAACTCCCTCAAGGGTTTTGTTTTTCCTCTTTTTGGTTATAGTCCTACCCAAGCATTCAACAAGAATGATGAATAAATAAGGGGATAGCGGGTCACCTTGCCTAATACCTCTAGAAGCTGGGAATGACTGAGAAGGCCTGCCATTGATAAGAACTAAGTAGGAAACTGAAGAGATACATCCCATAATCCAATCCATCCAATCCTTAGAGAAACCAAATTGCCTCAAAACTTTGATAAGGAAGTGCCAATCCACTCTGTCATAAGCTTTGGATAAGTCTAACCGAATGAACATGGAAGGAGATTTTTGCATATCCATGGAATGGATGGCTTCCTGAGCAAGAACTATCTCATCTACTATTTGACGTCCTTCCACATAACCCCCTTGCTCTCTTGAAAATAATCTTATGCAAAAGAGGCTTCAACCTTTCTGCCATGATTTTAGTAATGATTTTGAGAAGAACATTACATAAAGCAATAGGTCTAAAAGCTGAGATATGATCAACCTCTTGAGCTTTTGGAACAAGAGTAATATAAGTTTTATTGATAACCTTCAAAATTTCTTTGGCTTTCCTGGCTTCTTCCACCACCTCTAATAAATCAACATGAAGGATATCCTAGAACTCTTGGTAGAACTCAATGGGAAAACCATCAGGACTTGGGGTTTTCCATTTTTGCATTTTAAAAACTACTTGTTGAAGCTCATTGATAGTAATAGGAGCAGTCAAAATAGAGTTCTCCTCAGAAGTGATAAGAGAAGGGATTGCTTGAAGAAAATTTTGTTGTGAAGCTAAGTCAAGAGGAGTAGCAGCAAAAATATTGGAAAAGTACTCAACAACAATAGAGTTCATGCCATCCCAAGTATAAACAACATCTCCAGAATCTGATTTTAAGGAAGAAATAAAGTTGTGAGATCTTCGAGCTAGAAGAGATTTGTGGAAGAAATTTGTGTTTCGATCTCCTTCTTTGAGCCATTGAATTCTAGATTTTTGCTTCCATAAGATTTCTTCTCTTTTTTCCCATTCCTCTAACCGAGTTGTGAGTTTAATTTCATCTGCACTTCTCTTCTCTGTGAGGCCATCTAAACGGATTTTCTTATTCAAATTTTCAAGATGAGCAATAACTTCATGTTTTTTTTATGAACATCCCCAAACTCTTTCCAGTTTCAAGTCTTGATTTTGGATTTAATGTATTGCGGTATTTTGGCAAAACAGAACATCTTAGTCCCATGCCTAGGTTTACCTTCCTTCCACCATTGTTGCACACGAGGTCTGAAGGAAATGTCTCTAAGTCACATTAATTGAAAATGAAAAGGAGAGAAACTCACATTGGTTTTCCACATTTCCACCATGGTCGGCCAATGATCCGAACCAACATTATTAAGAGTCTTCACTTTAGGAATGTGACCATGGATTAAGAAATTTTCAGAGAGCAAAAACCTATCCAATATCTCCATTATACAAGCTAAGCCTTGCCTTCTATTAGACCAAGTCATAAGGCCATTATCTGGTTGGATATCCACAAGATGGAGGTTTGCAATATATTCGCTCATGAGGTCAGTGCTTTTGTCCAAATTTCTATTTCCCCCCCATTTTCTCATCCAGAGAGAGGATGGTATTGAAATCTCCTCCGATCAAGATCCAAGCTTCAGGAAAATGAGAGATAATATGAGTAATATCCTTCCACTATCTTCTTTTTTCCTCCAAAGAAGTCGGAGCATAAATAGTAATGCAGAACATAATTTGGTTGGAATGTCTACTTTGAATAGCTATAGCCAACAAACCCCAACTGCCAACCATATGGTGAATAACTACCTCTTTTGGGTCCCAAAGACAAGCAATGCCACCGGAAGTCCCTTGGGAACTGAGGGAAACCACTTTTCCAGTGGCCAAATTTTACTGGCAATTGAGTCCATATCCTCCATTGACATCTTTGTTTCTTGAAGGAAAACAAGATGTGGATGATTTATCTGAATCATTCTTCTAATTTCATTTTGTTTTGAAAGACTCCCTTTGAGTCCTCTAATATTCCAAGTGATGATCTTCATTAATACTAGGGCTAAAAAAGTTGGTAAGGGCATTAATCTTACCTTCCTCTACAAGCTTTTCACCTTCTTTTACCATATGATATTGATTGGTCTTGTGACCTACTTTTTGATTAGAATCCATCTTCAAATTTTTTTTCCCTTTTTCTTGACTTATTCCAATTGAATCTGAGATGGCTTCTAACCTTGAAGAATGCTCGTACACGACCAAAATTTTACTAGATGGTTCAACGGAGTCTATATTGGGACTTGCATTATTTGAAGTTTTGACATTTAAAAGATTGTTTTTCTTGTGTAAATTTTCTCCCTTTTTTTCTGTTGAAAACCTTTGATTTGTTGGTTTGTCTCCGAGTTCTTCCCTTCATATTTAAATTGTGTTTCTAAGATTTCAGTTTCCATTATTTCCTCTTCCTCACTTGGGACATCATTTGTGGAAAGGATTTCAAACATATTAGCAGATGACTTTGATTGATCCTTCATAACTCATTTTTTTTTAGTGGTCTTCTTCTTAGGTATTTGGAAACCTACTGAGTTTATATCTTCTTTCTTTTGATCAAGAATTTTATTTGGGCAAGCACTAGCCAAATGACCATATTCATGGCAAATTCTACAACGAAAAGGAATTTTCTCATAGTCCACTACTTGCTCCCAAGTGTCTTCCCCAAATTGTAATGTGATCTTTTTAGGTAGGGGTTTGTCAAAATCCATTAAAACACAAATTCGAGCATAAATAATATGTTCAAAATTTTGAGTACAATCAACAATCATCATAAAAGTTCCTAAAGAGTTTTCAATTGAAGAAAAACAGTAGGATTCCAAAATTCAATAGGGAGGCCAAAGAGTCTAACCCACACGGGAGCTATAGAAGGCATCTCTTCTTAGGCTTTAAATTTAGTGAATATTATATGTTAGCTCTATTTAGTTAGTGGTTAGCACCATGTCGTATTTGTTAGCGACAACCTAGGTAGAGATTATTTTTCACACATCTTAAGGCTATATTTAGCATTAGTACTTTGTATTTAAATAGCTCCATATTCAATAATATTTCAATATTTGTATCATAATATGGTATCAAAGCCATATGCTATGGTCTCATGTTGATCAAAGCCTGAGAGCCGATCCAAGCACATTTCTTGAGGTTAATCAATTGGAGACGAGCATATTTTTTGAGGTTATCTCACGCAAGAAGTTGAAATTCATCCAAGTTTACTGGTCAAAATTCTCTGTCACTCATTCTTTGGAGACTCGATCACCCTATGAGGCTCATGAATTTGTGGGCCCATAGATCTGATAGCCTTGACAACAAAGAGCTTGTTAGCACTAACAACCTCCAAGCGTTAGCGCTATCCCCTTTGTGTAGCCCACACCAACCAAGCGGTCCACATCACCTGACATCTCCATCTAGTGAATCAACATGAGGGGACTAGACAACTCATGACTTTGACTGATGCGATCGATAGATCTGAGGAAATATGATGTGACCTGGTACATAGGCTAATGTCATAGATAGGCTTTAACTAGACCCTAAGATAAATATCTAGACCTAGTTGGATATGGACATCTAAGTCATGTGGACCTAAGTGACCAACAAAAACATGTTTTACATTGATGATTCACTGCTTGGTCAGGTATAGTCTACCCAAAGGTAGAAATTTTTTTTAGTAAGGTTTTTTATTTTAAAGCCTTAATAGTACTACACCCTGATACATGTGGGATAATTATCCCATTTATTTTTCTACATTATTACATCGGCTATGGAGCAAGTTCAAATTGATGGTGGAGCATCATGAAACTATAACCAAATCATGTCTTGTAGCGTGAGTTTCCAGTGAAGACATGTGACCTAGATTTATTTTTAGTTTTAGTTGGTGTTGATGAACATTCAAAACTCTGATCTAGACAAATTTACATCTGATACAAATCTAAACTTAGGCAATCATGAGATTTGTAGTAATGATTACAGTGTTTGACTATGTAGATATGACAAGAAGGTTTGCATTCAAACATCAAATTCAAGAAAGAAATTCATGCTATAAATGTAAGAAAATTTGAGCTATGAACATGGAAAAATTATCACCCTAATTGAAGATCATGTGTAGATTACCGGTTGTTATCATTCGCCCTTATATGTTGCACAACAAGCGAATGAGTTGTATGTCTACCGATGTTGCTAAGATAATTTGTGCAAGAGAGGATCAAAGTTTTTTAATCCCATAAGGAGATAAACAAGGATCCTATGTAACTCATCGAAAAATTCTTATCGGTGGAGATATTCCAGATGATTGGAGAAATCATAATTTATAGGTATATTGCAAGAGAGAGATCCACTTCTTTGAGAAAAGAACCATAACATGTCAAGTGACATCTAATGAATCATGGAGCTTAGAGGAGACATTCATCTTTCACGATGAGTGTAAGTAACTCATCGTCTCCTTAAATACTCACCAAGCCCTTTGGCTTAGACGGTTTACGCCTCGATCATAGGTCCTTACACAACCGAGGTCTAGATTTTAACCCCTTTTGCATCGATTACAAGTTGTTGCTGTAAAATTTTTGTTTGAAAAAAAATTGTTGGTAGCTTTTTTGTTGATAATTATTATTTTTTGGCTGAAAATTGCTAACCTCTTTTCTGCCAAAATGTTGCAATTTTATTTTTGCAACTTTTATTTTTGCACCATTCTATAATTTTTCAAAAATTTGTAAACACTCAATTTTAGTAAAATTTAAAAATTGCTTAGAAGAACATATTGTAAAAGCCTTCAAGGATTCATAAGTTGCAATTTTTTGCACTTAGGGGGGAGATAATAATTTCTTTCCTACCTCACAAAATATTTTTCTAAAAAGGGAGGACGACTTAAAAATGGTGCATTTTCGACAATGACCGACACCTTAGTCAAACTTCTTGCAACATTCTATCAAAGAATATTTTGCAAAAAGGGGGAAAACTTATAAGGGTGCATTTTCGATAGCGACCAACACCTTAGTTAATTATTTTGTAAAATTCCTTTGTAATAGGTGTATTTTCTACAAATACCAACACCTTCAAGGATGGGCATATCAAAGAAGAAAAATATCTCAAAACCAATTAACAATGTTGCTATATCAGTTAAAGGTCCTTACTTTCCACCAAAGGTGGAAGGGCCAGATTTTTATGAGGATGGAAAATTTTTCACACTATGAAGTGGTGTAAGATCCATTCTTAGTGATTATGAAGATTCTAAAGACCTTCATATCAAAGGTGCTCTAATCCCTATTAGCGTTGTAAGGGCAATATGCATGTCATTAGTTTCTCTTGACATTGCCCAATTTAAAAAAAAAGAAACATAAGTGAGGAATCAGAGATCAAGATCCTAATGGTCAATGCTTGTTATGATATAAATGATCTTCAACTCATGATGGAAAATGCTTGTTGTGATACAAGTGACCTTGGGACCATGATAGCAAATGCTTGTTGTGATAAAGGCAACCTCATACCTTAAATGGTAGATGTTAGTTGTAGCATAGGTGATCTCGTTACAAGAGCAGATTTTACTTGCAACACCAGTGACTTAAATACTGATAATCCTAAAAAAGAGCTCCATAATATCATCAATTCTAAAAAATACCATATTGTTAAAAGCATTGATGAATATGAAGAAATTGGATGTTTTAAAAAACACACCAAAGGATTTAGATCCAAACTAATGAACAAAATGGGATTCAATGATGAGAGATTAGGTAAACATGAACAAGGCATTAAAACTCCAATAATTCTAAATTTTAGGTCAAATACTGAAGGTCTTGGTTATGATGGACAAGCAAGTACCAGTAAAACCATGTTTGTAAAACCTAAATCTCCTACAACTTATACAAAGTATTATTGTAGTCATTGTGGAAGAACATGACATGTAGAAGCTAGGTGTTGGAAACTACATCCTTGTGATTCATGTGGATGTACAAATCACTTTTCTTCAAGTTGTTGGTACAAAGTGAAAATGGTCAACAAGGTTCATATAGATTGTGGATGGATAGATATCACACAATGGACCATGATGAAAGAAATGTTGTATGGCTTCTACAAGAAAGGTAACACCTATGGTATACCCAGAGGCAGATACCATGATAGATCGAGTGGTATTTCTAGATGCAATGACCCAGAGAAAAACCTAAAGATAAGCCTAGTGACAAAGTTCCAGAGGTAGATCTACAAAAATATCTAGAGGCAATGATCTAGAGGCATATTCATAGGCAGATCCTAAGATAGACCCAGAGATACATATCTAGAGGTACACTTAGATTCAAAGCTGGAGCTAGAGCAAGAGCCAACATATCAACATATTTTATTTCTCTTCTTCACTGTATTGGGGTAGTTATATATATATTACCCAAATAATGTAATAAGGGGGGATGTTAGAATAATATTACCTTACTTGGGTAATTAGTAGATTCTCCTAGGTTAGATATTCTATCCTAGGTTAGATATTCTACCCTAGGTTAGATATTCGTATTGTTAGCAAATATTATTTGTTAGCTCTATTTAGTTAGTGGTTAGCACCATGTCGTATTTGTTAGTGACAACCTAGAAGGACATTATTTTTTACACATCTTAAGGCTATATTTAGCCTTAACACTTCGTATTTAAAGAGCTCCATATTCAATAATATTTCAAGGTTCGTATCATAATAACCTCAGGGACAAAATAAAGTAGAAAATGTGGTATGTTTTATAAAATAGATTCAAAACATCTAGTAGAAATTCCACAACCTCTTTGGAAAGATAAAATATAAATATAAGCAATACCATGACCAATATCAAGTCCTACATCAATTCAAGGTTGGAGATAAGGTATGATTATGCCTTTAGAAATAGAGACTCAGATGACCTCATAGGAAGATAAGACCTCTTTGTTATGGGCATACACCATTACCAAGAAGGTGAGAGAAAATACCTTTGAACTGAATATTTCATATTATATTGATTTACATCCAATCTTTAATGTTGAATTTCTTAGTCCCTACCATCCACATTTGTTGGACACTTTTATAGTAGCATACTAGTACATTGAAGAACTCAATTTAGATAACTTAGAACCAATAGAGGGAGATAATATTATTGACACATAGACTAGTACAACTAGAAGATAATCCATTGATATTTACATAGTAGTCAAGGAAGGACAACATGATCACTAAAGGAAATGGTTCACAAAGAATTAGATACAAAAATAATTTTTGCACGTGATGTCAAAATTTTACTCAATGGGAACTATTATTTTTCGAGGGGATGTATTATTAAGGTATGTGACCTTTTTATAGCATGGCTTTATGCTAAAAAATCCCCAAAAACCTATTTTTTGACCTTAAGTGCATCGTTAGGGGTATAACTTTGTGTTCGTTACTCTATTTTAATCCATTCAAGAAGCATTGGAAAGATTAAAGTAATTTTTTTACTAGCAACATTGTCATATATAAGTTATTGATAACTTTGTAGAAAAAATATTCTAGAGGCCCTAAAAAATGCAACAAAATATTTACTAAAAATAATAATTTTCTATTTTTAGGTTTTTGTAGCCAAAATGCATATCTAGCTATGTTGACAAATCAATAGAAGATAAAATACAAAAGTACAAGTAATATGTATGTAATTTTACTATAATATACATTTGTAAATCATTAAATATGAATCACCACATTTTTATATGGGTGACCTAACTTACAAAAGGTGAATCATCATATTTTCATATGGGTGACCTTCCATATTCAATATGATGGATTTCGTATACACCAAATTCTTGTAAAGAGAGAGATGCACACTTGACTATAAAAAACATGAGTAATGAACACAATGTTATAGCCTCACATATCATTTTAGAGATTGCTTGAATTGTACTCAATTTTATGAGCAATAAAATAATTATGTTATTTTGCTTATATATTTATGTTTAGATTTGTTATACTCTATTATTTTTTTAATGCACCCTTTCATGATCTTCTTTAACTTTAAATTCTAAGTTTTGAAACAGTTTAAGTTATAAGTTTCTAATCAACTATCATGACATATTCTTACATGTCAAATTTTATTCATGTAATTAGTAGTATAGTTTGTGTACATAATAATCATACAATAATTTTAAGTTTAATACTTTAGTATGTTATGATTTATATCATCTATCACACTCTTCAATATAATAGAGTAGTTATTTTAGTAGTGAAAGTTGTTAATTCTATTTGTGTGATATTTCTCACTTCTATTAACATGAGATAGAGGTATTTTGAGTTGTCATAGTAATAGTAGTGGGCTAGTTACTTTAGGACACGAGACATTACGATGTAAACACTTATATCATGTTATATTTTTGATGTATAAAAATTATTTATATTGTTTGAGTATCTATATATTTCAATTCAAGTATAATCAAATGTATCATCGTTAAAAATATATTAAGATGTTTCTAACATTAATTTTGTATAAATTAAACTCTTAATATGCTGAATTATAATTTATCATGTACATGTTTATTTATTATTAAGAGACACAACCTCACCCGTCGCTTTCTTTCCACTCACCAGCTCTAAAAGCACCACTCCAAAGCTATACACGTCACTTTTCTCGTCCACTTTCAGTCTCTCCGCGTACTCTGCTCCACATTATATAATTGAAAAAATAAGAGTTAATCTTGGCCTAATTGAAAAAAAGATACAATAAAGTAATAGAGAAATTTCTACCTGGAGCTATATATCCGTGAGACCTTACATATCCGGACACGCAATATGCATAGCCCAAATTTTGTATCAGCTTGCAGAGGCCAAAATCAGCAATTTTAGCCTCAAAATCTGCGTCTAACAAGATATCGCTGGATTTCACGTCTCTGTGCAGTATGGGAGGGGAGCAATCATGATGTATATAGCTCAGCCCGCGAGCCGCTCCAAGAGCAATTTGGTACCGTATCGGCCACTGCAACGCCATGTACGGTCCTTGCACACCATGAAGGAAATCAAACAAGCTGCCACTCGCCATGTACTCGTACACCAGTAACTTGAAATCGGCCTCTTCACTCGAAATGCAACACAAAAGCTTCAATACGTTGGTATGCCGGATCAATCCCAATGTATCCACCTCCACATCCAATTCATTATTTTCCTGTTCAGTTTCTCTCTTGAATCCTGTTGATTTGGTAATTTTCTGAATCTTCTTGACCGCCACCGGCTGCCTGTTCTGGAGAGTGACCTTGTGGACTATTCCGGTGCCTCCTGTTCCTATTACGTTCTTTTCTGTCAAGTTCTGAAGGATATTGGACTCATCGAATTCCAGCCGCTGAAAAGGTGTCAATTTCCACGATGGAGTGCCCCTTGGTTTGTTTAGAGGGAGATTTGTGAAGCGACAGAGAGAAATTGAGTACAATGCTATGACTGCTACCAGTAGGAGTGGAACCACAATTACAACTGGGCGTTGAGCTAATAAATTGCCTTTGTGTGAAGAACACCGTTCAAGCCCAAAATACCAACCTCCATAGAGCCCCGGATTACCAAGAAAGCTGTTTCTGTACGCCAAATTGTCTAACTTGCCGGGAACTGGGCCTGACAACCGATTGTTAGATACATTGAATACATTCAATCTTAGACTTCCTTGCTCAGCAGGAATCACCCCCCAAAAAAAGTTGTTTGAGAGGTCAAGAGTTGTTAGTGAAGGCAAGACCCCCAGCAATGCAGGGATTTCACCTGTGAGTCGGTTGTTGCCGAGATTGAGCTCTTTGAGTTGCCTCAATGACATCATGCCTTTGGGAATTTCTCCCGACAAGAAGTTATGGTCGAGTTGAAGTGTACTGACCGAGATTAGCCCCACGAACTCACCAGAAATGGACCCAGAGAAATGGTTGTTGCTTGCATTAAAACGTCGGAGACTTCTCAGCTTTCCAACCTCTGCAGGAATCCTTCCACCGAAATGGTTGTTGCTTACGTCCATTTCAGTCAGCTTCTTCGCACAGCCAATTGCAGCCGGAATCTGGCCTTCAAATTGGTTGTTCTGAAGGTACAACCATTCGAGATTTGGAGCACCCCATAGCCCTGCAGGAATCTCATCACTGAATTGATTATTTTGAAGTAGCAGGTACTGTAGACTTCCACAATTTTCTAAAGACGGAGGCAGCCTTCCACTGAAATTGTTTGAAATAACAGCCAACGCATAAAGCGTTCCCCCATAGCACAAATTTGTGGGCAGAGGGCCTTCCAAATAGTTGGAAGTCACATCTACGAGATCTTTATTGGAGGATGACAATGGGGTGGTTACTAATTCACCTTAAGATTTTTTCAAGCACCACTTTTGTATGGAGGTTATAAATTTATTATCCTTTAATATAATATCATTGCTTGTTCTATAAATGATCATATGACAAAGTTTTATCAATATGTTTTTACAATACTTTTCTACCTCTATCTTCTTCAATGTCAATGCATAGCATCAACCAGATTCTTGTGCCTCTCTGATAAACATCTTTGTAGTCAACAAACTCTCGCTCTACCGTTCTTCCTGAAGAGGCAATAGTAGTAACTTGGCACCATCCTTCCACAAGGTGTATGTATTTCGACCCCATCATGGATGGTCTTCCTATCATACCACCAAAGCCTCACCAACAGTATGTGACAGACATCCATAGGAATCACGTCACACCAAACTTCATCTTTATAAGTATTTTTGATTGAGAATTTTACCAAAATTTTCTTATCAATAGTCACCTCATTCCCTTTCTTGATCTATAAAATGTGATAGGGATGTGGGTGCTTCTCACATTTTAGATTTATTTTTTCTACCATTATATTAGAGACCATATTCTCACAACTACCACCATCAATGATTACTTTTCATACCTTTCCTCTCGATGTGAATCTTGTACGAAAGATATTTATTTGTAGCCAGGACTCATCACCCTCATCCACTTGTATTTTCACCTTCTTTAGAGCAATCAATATTCTCTTTATCATGATATTCTCGCCCGCATCTATAGCAACTTTTGTTTCAATTTCATCCTCTTCCTCAACGAGGTTGACTCTAGCCTATCCTCCCCGATTCCTCTCTTAAGCATCATAGTGAATGCACTCAAATGCTTGGTGAACTTCCTCACCACATCTAAAATTAGTGTACAACTTTCATGATCCATTCCTAGCTCGACCTCTCCCATTACCTTGACCTCCTCTATTTCCTCTTCCTCTTTGGTAGGTACCACGACCTTGCTCTGTCTCTTCATGCTTCTCTATATTTGAGGATTCTCCCTTTGATGAGCTAGATCCTCCATGCCCCCGATTTGGAGAAGATATCGATACCTTCTTCCCTCTTCTATAATTACTCCTCTTATGTTTTTCTTCAGCCCTTAAGGCCATCTGATATGCATCTTCTATAGTAAGGGTACAATGCATACTCAAATTATCTTGAATAACATAACTTAGGCCATTTACATACCTCACAGCCCTCTGCTCTTCGGTATCTTTATGCTCCACACAGATAGATAGTTTATAGAACTCATTGGTTCAGTTCTCGATGCTTTGGTCCTTTTATCGAAGGTTTTGAAATCTATGAAATAAAGTTTAGAAATAGTCTACATGCACAAAATTTTCTTGTAACTTCTTCTTCATCTTATCCCAAGCCTTAATATTTTCTTTTCTTTTTCTCTATCGTTCCATTTATAGATAATCCCACAAAATTAAAAGCATGCCCTTTCAACTTCGTGCACACGAGTTCCAGCTTCTTTTCCTCAGCCAAATTACTCCATTCAAAATACTTATCCATACTATTTACCTAATAAATTAACTCCTCTAGTTTTAACCCACCAACATACTCAAAAACCTCGATCTTGACTCCATCTCGGCTTCCTTTAAGTTCTTCCAAGGCTCTGATTAGCCTACTTCCAAATTTTTTTGGTTCTTCTTTCGCATGATCCTCAATTTTGCCTTCCTCAACCACGATCTCATTATCAAATCCTAGATCTGGGTTCACATTAGTGCAGGCCTCCACCATGCGATTAATTGCACCAATTAGTCATGTTATTTCTCCATGCAGATCCTCCATATACTTATTCATTTGGGTATATATTCCTCACCCTCTCCCTCTTCTATTCATCTTCTTTCTACTAGCGAGACCTCACCCACTCTGATACCAATTGATAAGAATTCACTACAAGACACCATCAATAGACTCCAAGGGTAAAAGTATAAGATAAGATATCATACAAAATACACCAATAAAAGAAACCTACAAATGCTTCTTTTCATTAACTGAATTTGCATCCCCCTTACAATAGAGTCTTCCACTTTTTATACTCCCAAAAAGAAAAACCCTAGCCTACGCTAGCCCCTTACTATTTTTTGTATATTTCTATTTTTAGCAACTCATTTTCTATTTTTAGTAAGCCTAAAAGAAAACTTAGATGACATTCAAAATGGAATCATGCACCCGTTATTCAATAAAACCCACTACCCCAAGATAACAATCCCACTCTAGTTCTACACCAATAGTTATGATAACTTTTTAGTTGTGAAAACTGAAAATTACATTAAAAGCAAATTTTGGGTCTCCTAAAGGTATTTTCATGCCAATAAACATATTGGCCACTTTCCATAGATTCTCCATGCCATTCAACACGTTTTGAAAAAAGAATGGGATAAAATGGAAACAGAGAGCAAAAGTAATGGCCCTGGCAAGGTGCATCATATTTGATCATATGTTTTTATTTATTAGTGCAATCCTAGTAGAAGGAAGATATTATCGTTATCATAATAATGACTCTGAATAATGAAAAGGATATACTATTACCAATATGAATTTTAGATTTGATGCAAAGAATATTAATGAATAAGACAACATATAACAAAAAAGGTGTACAATTATGCAAGTATATCAATTCAATTCTATTAAATATCATTAATTTTATTGAAACAAATGTGAGTTGAAATATGATGCTAACCCTCTATAGTACAAATATTTCTAAATACCATATTATTTATTTCAACTTTTAGAATGGTATCACAAGAAGTGTTTTCTCAATGAATTAATATAATGAGAAATATTATTATCATAAGTAAATAAACTTTTCTTTCTTTGTATATATTAACGTATACTTTAGTCATCATCTATATGGTATTGATAGTAATTTAGTAATGTCATAAGTAAAATCTTCTTCGGAAAGAGTTATCCTTTTACAAATGAGATCTAACATTAAGTAGCATTGTTGTTATCTATTTGAATCACATAGTACCTGACTCGTGTCCATTCCATATGTAAATGAAGTGAGCTAGAAAATATCTTTTAATATAAATTAAAAACATCATGGAAAACTCATAGTTTAAATAGTTTAAAATTAATTATTTAAAAAATAATAATAATTAATTTCAAATCTTAGTAGATCATATAACATGTGATGGCCATACTAAAAAAATCTAATCGTTATTATATAATTGGTTGGTGACATGGTGAGACTTTGTTGCATTCGATTTCCGCAAATACCAGCCTAATTTAATGTGCACGGGTGTTTAACTCCGTTATCCAGCGTTCCTTAAATTAAAAAGAAAAAGACAACATAGCAACAAAAAAATTTGAGACGATAGAAGTCAGGGCATGGCAGTAGTTTTATCGCACATTTTTTAGCACATCTAATGGCAATAAATAGATATATTTATTCACTACAATAACAAAACATAGCGGGGATGAATGAAACTGTAAATAAGGTTGCTATAGTACTAAGATCTCATGGGTTTCGTGTAGATTGGAGTGGAGTAAATTAGGATTACGATCACGGATTACACACATGCTGGCCAGTTGCAGGAGGGCAAGGAGGGTGTGGGGCTGGGCCTGAATTTCCGCAGCCGTACCTCTGCAATGTACTTGGAAACATATAATTCTGCCTATTAATAGACAACTGGTTTCCAGATACATTAAACACGTTTAATCTCAAACTTCCTAATTGAGAAGGAATTTTCCCGGAAAGAAAGTTGTTTGAAAGATCAAGAGAAGTCAGCACGGGCAAAGCGCCCAAAGATGCAGGGATTTCACCTGTAAGTTGATTGTCAGCAAGATTGAGGTCAGTGAGTTTCTGCAATGAAATTACACCCTTGAAAATTTTTCCGGATAGAGCGTTATGATCCAGGTGGAGGATACTTATCTTGCTTAGCCCAGCAAACTCATCTGGAAGGGGCCCGGAGAAACAGTTGCGGCTTGCAATAAAACTACCGAGACTTCTCAGCTGTCCAACTTGCGCAGGAATGCTTCCTCCCAATCTGTTGTTGCTTATGTTCAAGGATGCCAGTTTCTTTGCTCGGCCAATTGCATCAGAAATCTGCCCTTCAAAGTTATTGTCCTGAAGAAACAATTGAACGAGATTTGGAGCGCCCCACAGCCCCGCAGGAATCTCACCACTCAGCAAGTTGTTGTTGAGTTGTGCGTAATGTAGGCTTTCGCAGTCTTCCAAGGAAAGGCAGACTTCCGTTCAATTTGTTTGAAGACACAGCCAACGAAGAAAACGTTCTTGCACAGATTCCTGGGTAGAGGACCTTCCAAACCGCAACCCGTGACATCGATGAGAAGAAGACTGGAGTAAGTTCCTAAACTTTGGGGCAGCCATCCCGTGAGCTTGTTACCGAACAGCTTCAACTCACTCAAATGCCGCAGGTTGCCAAGCTCTGCAGGTATTTCTCCAGTAAGCTGATTCTCAGCCAAATTCAATGTCTCCAATTCTTTCAGATTAGAAACACTTCTAGGAATTTCTCCGTCTAGCTGATTAAGGTCAAGATCTAACGTTACTAAGCTCCTCATCTCGCCAATGTTCGACGGAATTTGTCCTGACAAGTTGTTCTGCCAGAGCAGCAATTCTGTTATCTTCGACAGAGCCATTAAACTAGTTGGAATATCGCCGGACAGATGATTCAGGGACAGATCTAACCACTCCAACTGTGTTAGATTACCGAAAAAATTCGGAATTTTTCCGGTGAGACTGCAATTGTATAGCCACAACTGCTGCAGCCGCTTCAAATTCCCAAGTTCTTTGGGTATCGTCCCAGGATGCAGGGGATTGTCGCCAATGGTCAAGGTGGTCAACGTGGTCAAGTTCCCCAGAAAGGCAGGGATCATCCCGCTCAAACTATTTGCGTCGAAGAAGAGAGCTTCGACCTTTGGCAAGAGGCCAAAAGCTGCAGGGACGTGGCTGGAGAAAGCATTATGTGACAAGTCCAACACTCCCAATTCACTCAATTCATTGATGAGATTGGGCAAGCTTCCGACGAAATGATTGTTCGACAAATCAAGCTTCTGCAAACGCTTGCATTTCAATAGTCCGTTGGGGAACGGACCGCTGAAAGAGTTCTCCCGCAGTACGAGCGTAGTCAGACTTGGAAGGTTGCATAAAGAAGATGACAACTTTCCAGAAATTGAAAAATTATTGAGATCAAGTGCCGTAACAGCATTGAAACTATTGCACTGGACACCATTCCAACTGCAGGGATTTTGGTGAGAAGCATTCCAGTCACTAAGACTATGCGCGTCAACCCAATCCACTTCTTTTATTTGCAGAAGTATTTTGCCTTCCTCCGAGATGGAAGTACATGGGAGAAGCAGCAAGCTGCCGCAGCAGCACAAGAGTAGGAGGAGCATGCCACGTGTGGGTTTAGAGTGAAGCATACTTGGTAGCATGTATCTTGGAAGGGTAAACACACACAACACTCGCTGGCAAATGTGGCAAAGACCTCCTCGAATTTAAAGTGGAGAAAGCGTGTATCTTGGAAGTTATCGTGGTCCAGTTTATCCTAATGCTTAGTATAAGTTTGTAAAATCTTGGATAAAGTCATACTCTTTAGAACTTAAAGTGGTCCAGTTCATTCGAATGCTTAGTATAAGTTTGTAAAATCTTGGATGAAGTCATACTCTTTAGGACTTTATTTTCTAGAACGGAAACTTTTATTAAGTTTGTTTTGACTTTCTTAGAAATGAATTAAATAAGCTTGTTTGATTTGATAAATATCTTGTTAATTTCTTAAAATTAGTTGATAAAGTATATTTCGTTGCATTGCGTTTAAAGAAAACTGACACGTGAAAAGAGGATTTTGTGGCTTAACTTTTAGTGAATATTGTGGATAATAAATAAAAGTTTACTTTGTTTTTTTAATATGGTATAGGTCTAAGGATAGAGGAAATGGATATTTTGGTTGGTTTTGATATGGCCTTTTATGGACTAGAGCTTGGGTATAAATATTTTAATGTTAAATTGTCTTTATGGTTTAGAGCTTGGGTAGAAATATTTTAAAGCTAAATTGTTTTTATGGTTTAGAGCTTGGGTAGAAATATTTTAATGCTAAATTGTCTTTGTGGTTTAGAGTTTATGTATATTAAGTTTAATATTTTGATAAAATAAAAGTTGTGGGAATGTCTTGAAGTTAATGTTAACTATTTTTTAATTAAAATTAATATTTTTAATTTTGGTATATATCATGTATATTTGTATTAATGTTAGATGGATTGAAAACATAAATATTTTAATGAATTTAGATGAGAGTTATATGGATTTTTAAACTAGAATATATAATAAATTTTGACAAAATCAACATATGATTAAGATGTAAACTTTGAATGACTTGAAAAACCTTCAACCTAGAACCTGATTGTATGTGGCCACCGGAAAGGATGGTATAATGTTAATGAACCCAACAAGAAGAAAGATATACTATGATTATGATATCATCGACAAGAATATCATCCACTCAAAGAAAATGAACCTATCGAGAAGGATGGTTTACTATGAATCTGATGCCATCAAGAAGGGAATAATCAAAATTGTATATATATCCAAAGTTATATACTATCATTACAATTACTAATGTTTCATGTAAGTGTGAGTGCAAGCCAAGAGTGAGTGCAACAACGAGTGCGAGTACGAGCACAAGTTGGTAGTGAGTGCAACAGTGAGCGCGAGTGCGAGTGCGAGCCAAGTTAGGAGTGAGTGCAACAACAAGTACAGTAGAAAGTGCGAGCACAAGTCGAGAGCGAGTGCAACCAAAAGTGAGTGTGAGTAAGTGCCTCAAACCAAGTCATTAATGATAAAAAATCCAAAGTGGTATTTTTTAATCTTGATCAAAGGCTTCAGGATAGAATTTTAGAGATCTTGGGATTCACAAGGATTTCTCTCCCACTGGTATACTTGGGGGTCCCTTTGCATTTTAAAAAACTGAAAATAGATATTGAAGGAATCTTTTGGATTGCATCAAGGAAAGAATTAATCATTGGTATCATAAATGGTTAAGCTATGAAGATAGATTAAAATTTTTACAGTTAGTCATTCAAGCCATGACAATTTATAAAAAATGTATCCTTGCTGTCCCACATACCATATGGAAAGAGTTGGATAAGATGGCTAGAAAATTTTTTATGGGGAGGAGTAAAAGGAGAGAGGAAATGGGCCTTAGTAGGTTGGGAGAAAGTAAGACAACCCAAGGTAAAGGGAGGTTTGGGATTAAGGAGATCAGAGTTAAATAATAAAGCTTTGGTTGGAAAGCTTTACTGGAGGTGGATTTCCCAACCAACTTTATTCAACAGAATTTTAACTAGTAAATATTTGGTACAAGTAAATCCAAATGAGGTTGGTTGTTTCCATTTGGATGGTAATGGGTCCTTAGTGTGGCAGAATCTAAATTTAGGATCTTAGGTAGTGAAAGATGGATTATTTTGGAAAGTGGGAGAGAAGGGAGAAGGCATGATTTTGGACAAATTCATGAGATCAATACCCACCTATCATTGTTGAATTCCTAGAATTGCAACCAATAAAAATAACCATGGAAACTAGGGATTGGATTCAAATTAAAAGTTATTTCAATACTAGTTAGCTGGGGGATTATAAGTTTAAGCAGCTTAAGAAGTTGGAAGAGTGGCCAATTCCAATCCCTCTAGAATTGACACCCATCATGACTAAAATCTTGTCATAAATATTTCTCATAGATAGAGATGAGGAGGATGAATTAGCTTGGGGCTATGAGAGCCTTGGTGTCTACACAATGAAGGATGGATATGATAAGATCCTACTAGAGCCTCCTTCTCATGCATATCAGGTTGAGAATTGGAGAAAGATTTGGTAGTATAAGTGTTGGCCAAAAGTAAACTTCTTTCTCTGGTAATTCATGTACACTGAAATTCTTACTTTTGATAATATCAAATTTAGGATTGGTCCATCTCAATGTATTTTATGTTGCAATAACGCATAAACATTTGACCACTTGATGTTTGAATGCTCATTCACATGCTAGATCTGGCAACGATGGTTTTTATATTATAAAATTCGAATCAAGGGTGATTTGAATCAGATTAATATTTGGGAAAATGGAAGAGGAGTAGATTAAAATCTAAAGCTCTTTGTATCGAGTTGGCAACTTGGATTAAAATTTATTTGGTGGCAAGTGTGGTTGGAGAGAAATGAAAAAATTATTAGAGAAACCTTTTCATCTTTAGATGGCATTTGATAGGTTATTTGGAGCAAAGTCACAAAAACTATGGTAGTGTATTTTAAAGAGAAAAATTAGGCTATTATAGGGACAATGGAGAAGGAAGTTGAAGTGGAAGAGGGGCAGGATAGAGCTAGTTGGAAACCACACCCAAAAGGTTAGATTAAAATTAATATTGATGGAGTTGCAAAATGCAATCCGAGTAGAGCTGGAATTGGAGTGGTTTACAAGAATCATGTTGGGATAGTGCTCTATTAGGAGCTGCAAGGCCTAGGAATGGTCACGAACAATAAAGTGAAAGCTTTAACTATAAAATATGCTTCTATTTGGGTAGTAAAATAAGGTTACAGGATTGTAATCCTATAATTAGATTTACAAATATTGGTAGGAGCTTTGGATTACATTAGGAACTTTGATTTAAAGCCATAGAGGTTAAGGATTCTTTTTACTCAAATTAAGGAAATGTGGAGGGAATTAGATGATGTGATTCTAAAATATGTAAGTAGAGATCAAGATAAAGTGGCAAACTTCCTAGCTAAGATGAATAATGACGACTGGTAGCTAGATTGGAGTTGGTAGCTCTAACTTGAGGGTTCTTCATTATCCTTTTTAACAATATGGAGGATGCTAACCGTATTTTAATAGGAGGTCCTTGGTTTTTGGGCAAAAGGAGCCTTTTTCTTAGATGATGGGGTGAAGATTTTGACCTTAAAAAGCAAAATATTAACATTACCCCTATTTGGGTTCATCTCCCGAGTCTACCTGCCCAGTTATTCAATGAATATTGGCTGCAGGGCATAGCCAAAACTATAGGGGACCTGATCTCCATTGACCATGTGACCTTGGCCAGGACAAGGATGACTCATGCATGAATCTACGTAAATGCTAATTTGGATAATGAATTGCCAAGGTTTGTGGAGCTATAGTATGGAGAATACTATCAAAAATAGCCGATAGAATATGAGAACAGACCAACATTCTATGTAGAATGCAAAAATCAAGGACATCTATGCAATCAGTGCCCTAACCTGGCAATGAATAGAGAAAAGCAGAAGCAGGGAATGCTAGACAAAGGAAATTTGAGGAGTTTCCCTGGTAGAGGCGATTTCAATCAGGCAAACTATGTCTACCAAAAAAATAAAAGAGAGGGTGCAGGGTCCCAACAAGACAAAGGAAAAAAACAGGTTGTTGGCAACCAAAATACTCAGGTAAGTTCCAATCCTCTAGTTTCAAATAAATTTTCAATTCTATCCAATATGGGAGTAGGAGGATTATCGGAAGACATGGAAGCCCAGAACCTTCAGGCTAACCTTTCTGACTCTCTAGAATCCCCATCCAAGTCAGGATCCTCAAACCCTAATGCTAAAATTATTGTAAGCCCCATGGGCATCACAAAGCCAAACCCTAATGCCCGATCTCTAGAATCCCCATCCAAGTCGGGATCCTTAAACCCCAATTCTAAAAATACTTCAAGCCCAGTGGGCATCCCAAAGCCAAACCCTAATGTTGAAGAACTTAGGAAGAAAGTTGAGGCATTGGAAAATAAAAAATCTCATCTCCCTAACATCATCACTAGGAGCCAAGTGAATCCTACTAAGGGGCCGTCCCACAGACCAGGGGAATACAAGAAAAAAGGAGAATATTTGGATGTAGGGGTGGAGATATGTGAAACTCTTCAGACTGAGGAATATGGCAGTTCGGTTATGCAACAAATTGCCTCCCCCCAATTTAGTCCTAAACAAACCAAGAGCACTATGAAGTCTCCTATATATTTTGGCAGTGAAAAAAGAAGAGGGAGAATATCAAATGTTGAGCATCAAAAAATTAAAACTGATAATGACATTGCCAATGGAAAATAGAGAACCTTGTTTCAACAGGTTATTTCGGGTTCTGAAGACAACAAATTAGGAAAACCCCCTCAAGGGAGGGGGAGAGGAAGAAATCCCAAACAATCTAAATGAAGTTCCTCTCATGGAACATGAGAGGCCTCAATGGCCTGCCCAAACATAGGGAAGTCAGTGCAATAAGAAATCAAGTGAATCCAACTATTATCATGTTGCAAGAAACAAAAAATGATGAGATTCAGTAAAAAAAGTAGCAAAAAAAATCTGGAATCAAGGGGAGATGGTTTGCAAATCAGCCAGAGGAGCATCTGGAGGCCTTATGACTTTGTGGGATCCCCAGATAGTAGAAGGCACCATTATTCAAAAATATGACAGGGTTCTTAGTGTTTTATTTAAGGAAATAAACAACAACAGGTCATGGATCCTTTCAAATATTTATGCCCCAACTTCAATTCAAGGGAGAGCTCTACTATGGGAGTACTTAGGCAATCTGAGTGAAATATTCCATAATGTCCCCTGGATTCTGGCTAGGGATTTTAACACTCCTCTTTACCCTTCAGACAAAATGGGTGGAAATGGACCACCTATCAGGAGCATGGATGAGTTCAATGACTTTGTGAACTCCAACATGTTGATGGATGTAAAACTTAGAGGAGCAAATTATACCTGGAGCAATCGGTGGATAGGGTGTCATCTCATTCAAGAAAGGCTTGACAGGTTTTTTCTATCAAAGGAGGCTATAACTCTGTTCGATGATTCTACCCTGCAAGCCCTTCCTAAAATTGCCTCTGATCATAATCCCATTTTGTTGGAGATCCCTAACTCTCTATCCTTAAAGAAACCTTTCAGATTTCAATCTATGTGGATCAAACATTCCAGTTTTAGAGATAACTTAATTCAGTGGTGGCAACAGCCTGTCAGGGGTAGTGCAACTTTTAAACTTGCTGGCAAATTAAAGTTTGTTAAGGAAAAGCTTCAAACTTGGAACAAAGAGGTCTTTGGGAACCTCTTTGAAAATAAAAAATAGGTTGTTGAAATTTTGAAGATAATTGATCAGAGGATTCAACATGGTGATGTTGATGAAACTACTAGGCCAGGAGGAACGAACAAAACTAGCAGAGTTTCATAACATTTTTGCCTGTGAGGAAATCTATTGGAGGCAAAAATCAAGGGCTCTTTGGTTGAAATATGGAGATTCAAATTCCAAGTTTTTTCACGTCACCATGCTTAGAAACAGAAGCAATAACAAGATAAATTTTTTAAAAAAAGTAGATGGTTCTATTACTCAGGACTTAACAGAAATCAGAAAGGAGGCAGTAACTTATTTCAATTCTATCCTTGGTCAGGAATCACTATGCAATGAGGAGGCCAAAGATATTCTCTTGCAATCCATTCCTAGCATAATAAATGAGGATATAAACCTTAAGCTTCTAGCTCCCTTTTCTGATGAGGAAATTAAGGAAGCCTTGTTTAGCATGGAGCCATACAAAGCCCCGGGACCCGATGGCTTTCCCCCTCGTTTCTATCAAGATTTTTGGGACATCGTAAGTGAGGATGTAATTTCTGTTGTCAGAGAATTCCAAGCAAGCAATCATATCCCAAAAGGTCTCAACTCTACTTTTATTTCTCTAATTCCTAAGAAGCAAACCCCTGAATCTATGGCTGACTTCAGGCCAATCAGTCTATGCAATGTTTCTTACAAGATCCTAACTAAAGCCATTGCAAATAGAATGAGAGATGTTCTGCCCCGCATCATAGATCCATGCTAGGGAAGCTCTATCCAGGGTAGGTCAATCTTGGATGGAGTTATCACAGTTCATGAAGCTCTACACTCTGCTCATAAGACTAACAGGTCTATTTTTGCCCTCAAGCTTGATATGAACAAAGCATTTGATAGGCTAAATTGGGACTTTCTAATTGTTGTCCTCCTTAAGTTTGGTTTTCACCACCAATGGGTTAATTTGATCAAATAATGCATTTCTAAAGCATGGTTCTCGATTCTGGTTAATGGAACAATTGTTGGTTACTTTCAAATTCGTAGAGGAATTCGGTAGGGGGACCCTATCAGCCCCATGTTATTCATCATTGTGGTAGAAGCTTTAGGCAGAACCATAAAAAATACTTGCAGTTCAAGGCTAATATCAGGAATCAAGGCAACATCTCTCACTAGGGTTGTTTCTCACCAACAATTCATCGATGATACCCTTCTATTGACTAAGGCATCGGTGGTTGAGGCCAAAAGAATTAAATACATCCTGCAACTCTATGAGGACGTTGTTGGTCAGAAAGTTAATTTCAGTAAAAGCAAGTTATATTTCTTGAACACCCCCATTCAGAGGCAAGGAAGGATTGCAAAAATTTTAGGGTGTGATATAGCAAACCTCCCCACTTCGTATCTTGGTCTCCCTCTTTTCATTGGTTCTCCGAGAGAGTCAATGTGGGACAGGGTTATTGAAAGAATTCAAAAAAAACTTGCTGGATGGAAAGGTCATCTTCTATCTCAAGTAGGAAAGTTGACCCTCACTAAGGCCTCTCTTCAGAGCATTCCAGTCTATTTCCTCTCCGTTTTCAAAGCCCTTGTGAAGGTTTTCCAAAAAATTGAGAAACTCCAAAAAGAATTTTTATGGACTGGATCAGAGGAGAAAAAAAGGATACACCTTGTAGGATGGACCAAAGTGTGCAGACCCAGGGAAAATGGGGGCTTAGGTCTGAGGAGAATTGCTCATATGAATTTAGCTTTACTAGCTAAGCGGGCATGGCGCCTCATTTTTGGTGAAGAAAATGAATGGACAACTATCATCAAATGAAAGTATCTTCAAAATATGGAATTTCTAAGTGACTCAGTTCCAATCAGAGGTTCTACTTTTTGGAAAGCAATTCTCAATTGTAAGGAAATCATCAAAAAAGGTTTAAGATGGGTTTTAGGCAATGGTGAGAGGATAAATTGTTGGAATGACAGGTGGGCTAAGGACGAACCACTGATGCAATATCCTAACTTAGCCCAAATCAGAGATATCATGAAAGAACTCATTGGCAGAAAAGTCTTCGATTATATGGTTGAGGACAGAGGTAGAATGAAGTGGAAACAAATAAGGATTCAAGGATTTCAAGCGGAATCAAATGATCTTTGTAACATTCTCGAGCAATAGTTTATCCCCATGAGACCCAAGGAAGATCAAGTGACCTGGGCTCCTACGAAAAATGGGCAGTTCACTATTAAATCAGCTTACAAGCTTCTGCTTGATGACGAGGATTTTGTCCTCCAAAAGGACTTAGTTTGGATAAAAAATTTAATTCCAAAAATTGTAGTCTTTTCATGTCTGGTTATCCAAGGAAGAATTCTAACCATTGATAATATGATGCGTAAAGGTATTTGTATCACTAATCATTGTTATCTATGCAGGGCTAATTGGGAGACCATTTATCACATTTTCCTTGAGTGCCCTTTTTCCTTGACTATCCTAAGTGGGGTTTTTTAGGCCTTCAATATTTCTTGGGTTAAACCAGCCATCGTACTTGATTTTTTCATCTAGTGGCCTTGCCCCTTTTCAAGCCAAAGACTTAGATACATGTGGAAAATTTGTCTCAATCACTATCTTTGGCAGGTGTGGTTAGAAAGGAACCATAGAGTCTTTAATGAGTCTATCCATGATCATCAAACTATCATTGCCAGGATCCTATCCTTTGCCAATGAGAATGTGAACCTTATCCCTTTTGATAGTCGTAAACCTCATCTGCAGGAGACCATGATTGCTCAATATTTAAGCTTAACCTTGTTAGATGAGTCTGTGCCTAGGGTAGTCAACCCCAGAGCCAATGTTAAGTGGTCCCCACCTCCTATGGGTTGGTTTAAGCTTAATTTTTATGGAGCGGCTAAGGAAAATCTTGGCAGAGCAGGCACTGGTGGCATTGTGCGAGATCATAATGGGAATATGATGCTTGTATTTTTTGAATATTTGGGAACAAGGACGAACAACGAAGCTGAAGCTAGAGCTATGTGGAGAGGCCTTCAAATGACTCAAGACTTAGAAGGCAATTTGATCATAGAAGGAGACTCTATGCATGTTATAAATCTCCTCAATAATTGGAAAACACCTCCTTGGAGGATTAAAACAATTGTTGAAGAGGCTAGGATCCTTTTCCAGGGAAGACAAGACAGAAAATCCCAACATGTCTTTCGGGAAGCTAACAAAGTTGTTGATAAGCTGGCCAATTTGGGTGTCGATGGTGACAGACTTTTCAAATGGGAACACGGTGTCCCGAGTGAAGTAGAGGAGCTTATTCAACAAGAATGCCAAGAATGATAGTCGAATTTACCAACAGGGAAGGCATTGTAAGTTCGAAGGCTAGGAGTATTCCCATCTCTTTTTTGAAATGGACTCACAATAAAAATTATCCGAGCTGTCAGTCTTGGTGGATGTTGCTTGGAAATACCACAAAGACTAATGGGGACAGTCACATGTCAGATAACATGGCTCCTAGTCGTCTTAGTAATTTGAGGTTGGTTGATAATCACAGGGCAGGAAAGAAATGACAATATAAGACTTCGAACCAGAGCCACGTGGACCACCAGATAGCCACCGCCATAAATCTAGCCAGCAAGTTCACTTCTCCAAGGCTGATTGGCCAAGACGGGATGTGGTCCCAAAGCATGTCATATACGGAAGAAAGCAATTACCAAAGAATTATTAAGAGTAACTGTCAATACAGAGCTTGTGGGAGTTTTTTAGTACTATGCTATGTGTGTCTGCAGCTTTTTGTTTCTCCACTATTTCAAGGAAGGGATCCGTGTCTATTTCTTTTTTTGTAATTATGATGCAGGTGTGTTTTCTCGGGGTATACCCAAAATGTTGTATGGGAAGTTTCTTTTTGATAACAGGCTATGTGCCTTACCGGATGTAATGGCTTTGGCGGCATGTAGATTTTACATATATAGGATCCTTAGTAAGGACATGTTCATCAACAGCCCTAGGCTGATTTTTGTAAAAGGTTTTGGGTCAACTTGTAAAACCCGGTATTAATGCTATAGTATCTTATCTACCAAAAAAAATAATATATTTATATTTTATTTTATTTGAAACATATAGAATCTAAAAATCAACACTAAAAACTAACTTAAAATAAATATATAGTAAAATAAAAATTAAATAGTATAAATTATGATAAAATTACATTAAATAAAAGAATATATTTAATAAAAATAATTAAATTCAATGTTTATTTTCTTTATAAAATTAATAATAATTAGAACATTATATTTTTTTTTTTTGTGGAAAACATCCCAAAAGGGATGCCACTTTCGGGTAAGACCCAAGGAGGGAGGGGTATCCATTCCACCAAAAACGCCCAGGACTCGGACTGGCCTACCACCTTTGACATACTCAAGGAGCAAACAAACACACAAAACCAAATTAAAAAATAAGTAAATAACAACAAAAATAATAAAATAAAATAAAAAACATGCTCCTTGAGTGTGTCAAAACCAAACACGCACAATAAGATAAAAGAAACCACAACACAAACCACATAGAAAAACACAAGAACCACATAACAAAACACAAACAAGACAAAAACAAAAGAACACTACAAAGACATAACCCAAAAAAACATGAAAAATAAACACAACCAAAACTAAAAAATTAAAAAAATAAAATAAAAATAAAAATAAAAAACAACCAACAACATACAATAAACAAAAACAAAAAACATAGAAAACACTCACACATAAAAACATGAAATAACACAAACAAAGAGAAACCCAAGAACAAGAACAAAAAAAAACACAAGAACAATAACAAAAAACATAAAAAAAAACACAAAACAACAAAAACACAAGAACAACAAAAAACAACACAAAGAACACAAAAACAAAACAAAACAAAAGAACCCACCCACCTTAAAAAACTAAACAAAAAAAAAGAAAAAAAAATGAACAAAACAATGACCTATCTAGACCAGAAGACTATTAAGGCAAGAATCAACAGAGGAAACAAAATAAAGAATAGAATGAGCTAGGGAACTAAAAAAAACTGAATGAACCAAAGAGAAGCAAAAAAAAAAACAAGAAGAAACTAGGTACCTTCAGAACTGGAGCCATCCAAAGAAATGATAGAAAGAAGAGCTTCCCTAATTTGAGAAGCCCACCATATAGGAGGGTGGCCATAACAAGTAAGATCACCTTTGTCCAAAGCCCAATTAGCTAAAGCATCAACACTCTTGTTTTGATCTCCGACCACATGATTGTAATCAACTTTCAAAAATCCCATCTGGATTAACTGAATCTTCTCAATAATTCTTTTTATTCTCCAATCCACCTTATGATTCTTAGAAGGAGTCTTCAAGAGATTAATCATAAGTTGAGAGTCAGACTCAACTAACACCTTTTCCCATCCAACCTTAGTAGCCTCCTGAAGGCCTCTGAGGATACCATACCCCTCAGCAAGGTTATTGGAAAGAATACCCAAATTCTCAGCAAAAGTAAAAACCAGGGAGCCATCCGAAAGTCTACCAATTCCTCCCACACTGGCTTTTCTAGGGTTCCCTCTAGAGGCTCCATCAGTATTGACTTTTCCAAAATCCTTAGGAGGAGGTTGCCAATTTCTAGTCCTATCCATCTTACTAATACTCACATTCCCTTTAAGTTGGTTGCCCTTAGAAGATTTAATCTTCAATATTTGCATCACTTGATCCCATATTTGGTGGGAGTTTTGGGGGTGATTAAGGAGTTGATGGACTGATTCAACTAAGTTGGCTATGGTCTTTTGCCAAATATAGTGAATATCCTTCCTATCTTGATTAAAAATTTGGTTGTTCCTTTCATTCCAAATATTCCAAAGAAGAATGGTAGAACCCATCCAAACTAACCGCCTAATAAAATGATCAACACCCTCTTGATTAGGCCAATCCCTCCAAAGCTGTTCAAAAGTAAAAAAATTGGACCATTGTAAGCCAAGTAAAGTGGCCATTCTCCTCCATAGCTCAGAGGCTAAAGTACACTCAATAAAAATATGGTTGATATTTTCTACATTCTCTTCACACATTTCACATCTAAAAGGGCCATGAAAACCATGCTTCATAAGTTGCTCACCGATAAGCACCCTACGATGCAATAAAAGCCAATTAAAGAACCTCACCTTAGGCCAGAGCTTTTGAGCCCACAATCGAGAAAATATGTCAGAAGAATGGTTGGGATTATTATGGCATAAGGTCAAATAACCTTGAGCAACTGAATACTCACCCTTAGTAGTGTTGTTCCATCCAAAACAATCTTTTTCATGGGACCAAGAGAGGGATCTCATATGAAGGATGCCTTGGATATCTTGTCTTTGCCCTTTTGGGATTTGAATAGGCCAGTCCTCAATAGGGATCCAATATCTACCAACCTTTGAATTACCAGTATGGTACCGACAATAATTAGCCACCTTTATCCAATTAGCTCGGTGAAGCTCCTCCATCCAAGGCCTCCAATCGGGAAACCGAGTTATCAAAGGCTTGTGACCATCCCAAGAATCTATCCAAAAATTTGCCTGTTGACCATTATGAATGATCCAAAATAATTTTTTCTTTATCAAATCCTCACCAGTCTTAAGAACTGCTAAAATGGGAGAACCTTTGGTAGGAAGTTGATAGCGAACAAGGTCTTCAGGACTTTTGTTCTCAGCATATTTAGCACGGAGATTATTGGCCCAAAGAGCATTGGGGTTATGCAACATCCTCCAATATAATTTAGCAGCTAAAGATTTGTTGTTATTAATAGAAGACCGGAATCCTAACCCCCCTTCACTCTTAGGAAGACATAAAGTATCCCATTTCACCAAGGCCCATTTTCTTTTCTCCTTAGTACCACTCCAAAGGAAACGATGACTGATTTGATCCAATTCTCGAAGAACAACCTTTGGGATATTCAAAACGGAAGAAACATAAATAGGAATAGCTTGAAGGACTGATTTTACCAAGGTGATTCTACCCCCAGAAGAAAGCCACTTGTTGGTCCACTTTCCAATTTTCTTCTTGACTTTGTCCAACAACCAATTCCAATCTTTATTTTTCTGCCTTTGAATATTTATGGGAATACCTAAATAAGTGATTGGAAGAGAGGTCTTCTTATATCTTAATTTATCCAAGACCATGGATTCCTGTCTAGAAGAGCAGTGAAAGAAAATAACTTTAGATTTGTCTTCATTGATCAACTGCCCAGTAGCCTTAGAAAAATAGCTAATGATTTGCTTAATATTAGAAGCTTCCTTAACCGTAGCTTTACCTAAAAGAGTAGAGTCATCCACAAATTGAAGATGAGAGATAGGTCTAGCTCCATGAGCAATGGTAACTCCCTCAAGGGTTTTGTTTTCCCTCTTTTTGGTTATAGTCCTACCCAAGCATTCAACAAGAATGATGAATAAATAAGGGGATAGCGGGTCACCTTGCCTAATACCTCTGGAAGCTGGGAATGACCGAGAAGGCCTGCCATTGATAAGAACTAAGTAGGAAACTGAAGAGATACATCCCATAATCCAATCCATCCAATCCTTAGAGAAACCAAATTGCCTCAAAACTTTGATAAGGAAGTGCCAATCCACTCTGTCATAAGCTTTGGATAAGTCTAACCGAATGAACATGGAAGGAGAATTTTGCATATCCATGGAATGGATGGCTTCCTGAGCAAGAACTATCTCATCTACTATTTGACGTCCTTCCACATAACCCCCTTGCTCTGGGGAAATAATCTTATGCAAAAGAGGCTTCAACCTTTCTGCCATGATTTTAGTAATGATTTTGAGAAGAACATTACATAAAGCAATAGGTCTAAAAGCTGAGATATGATCAACCTCTTGAGCTTTTGGAACAAGAGTAATATAAGTTTTATTGATAACCTTCAAAATTTCTTTGGCTTTCCTGGCTTCTTCCACCACCTCTAATAAATCAACATGAAGGATATCCCAGAACTCTTGGTAGAACTCAATAGGAAAACCATCAGGAACTGGGGTTTTCCCTTTTTGCATTTTAAAAACTACTTGTTGAAGCTCATTGATAGTAACTAGGAGCAGTCAAAATAGAGTTCTCCTCAGAAGTGATAAGAGAAGGGATTGCTTGAAGAACATTTTGTTGTGAAGCTGAGTCAAGAGGAGTAGCAGCAAAAATATTGGAAAAGTAATCAACAACAATAGAGTTCATGCCATCCCAAGTATAAACAACATCTCCAGAATCTGATTTTAAGGAAGAAATAAAGTTGTGAGATCTTCGAGCTAGAAGATATTTGTGGAAGAAATTTGTGTTTCGATCTCCTTCTTTGAGCCATTGAATTCTAGATTTTTGCTTCCATAAGATTTCTTCTCTTTTTTCCCATTCCTCTAACTGAGTTGTGAGTTTAATTTCATCTGCACTTCTCTTCTCTGTGAGGCCATCTAAACGGATTTTCTTATTCAAATTTTCAATATGAGCAATAACTTCATGTTTTTTTTTATGAACATCCCCAAACTCTTTCCAGTTCCAAGTCTTGATTTTGGATTTAATGTATTGCAGTCTTTTGGCAAAATAGAACATCTTAGTCCCATGCCTAGGTTTACCTTCCTTCCACCATTGTTGCACACGAGGTCTGAAGGAAATGTCTCTAAGCCACATTAATTGAAAACGAAAAGGAGAGAAACTCACATTGGTTTTCCACATTTCCACCATGACTGGCCAATGATCCGAACCAACATTATTAAGAGTCTTCACTTTAGGAATGTGACCATGGATTAAGAAATTTTCAGAGAGCAAAAACCTATCCAATCTCTCCATTATACAATCTAAGCCTTGCCTTCTATTAGACCAAGTCATAAGGCCATTATCTGGTTGGATATCCACAAGATGGAGGTTTGCAATATATTCGCTCATGAGGTCAGTGCTTTTGTCCAAATTTCTATTTCCCCCCCTTTTCTCATCTAGAGAGAGGATGGTATTGAAATCTCCTCCGATCAAGATCCAAGCTTTAGGAAAATGAGAGATAATATGAGTAATATCCTTCCACTGTCTTCTTTTTTCCTCCAAAGAAGTCGGAGCATAAACAGTAATGCAGAGCATAATTTGGTTGGAATGTCTACTTTGAATAGCTATAGCCAACAAACCCCAACTGCCAACCATATGGTGAATAACTACCTCTTTTGGGTCCCAAAGACAAGCAATGCCACCCAAAGTCCCTTGGGAACTGAGGGAAACCACTTTTCCAGTTGGCCAAATTTTACTGGCAATTGAGTCCATATCCTCCATTGACATCTTTGTTTCTTGAAGGAAAACAAGATGTGGATGATTTATCTGAATCATTCTTCTAATTTCATTTTGTTTTGAAAGACTCCCTTTGAGTCCTCTAATATTCCAAGTGATGATCTTCATTAATACCAGGGCTAAAAAAGTTGGGAAGGACATTAATCTTACCTTCCTCTACAAGATTTTCACCTTCTTTTACCATATGATATTGATTGGTCTTGCGACCTACTTTTTTATTAGAATCCATCTTCAATTTTTTTTTCCCTATTTCTTGACTTATTCCAATTGAATCTGAGATGGCTTCTAACCTTGAAGAATGCTCGTACACAGCCAAAATTTTACTAGATGGTTCAACGGAGTCTATATTGGGACCTGCATTATTTGAAGTTTTGACATTTGAAATATTGTTTTTCTTGTGTAAATTTTCTCCTTTTTTTTCTATTGAAAACCTTTGATTTGTTGGTTTGTCTCTGGAGTTCTTCCCTTCATATTTAAATTGTGTTTCTAAGATTTCAGTTTCCATTATTTCCTCTTCCTCACTTGGGACATCATTTGTGGAAAGGATTTCAAACATATTAGCAAATGACTTTGATTGATCCTTCATAACTGGTTTTTTTCTGAGTGTTCTTCTTCTTAGGTATTTGGAAACCTGCTGAGTTTATATCTTCTTTCTTTTGATCGGGAATTTTATTTGGGCAAGCACTAGCCAAATGACCATATTCATGGCAAATTCTACAACGAAAAGGAATGTTCTCATAGTCCACTACTTGCTCCCAAGTGTCTTCCCCAAATTGTAATGTGATATTTTTAGGTAGGGGTTTGTCAAAATCCATTAAAACACAAATTCGAGCATAAATAATATGTTCAAAATTTTGAGTACAATCAACAGTCATCATAAAAGTTCCTAAAGAGTTTCCAATTGAAGAAAAAATAATAGGATTCCAAAATTCAATAGGGAGGCCAAAGAGTCTAACCCACACGGGAGCTATAGAAGGCATCTCTTCTTCGGCTTTAAATTTAGTGAATATTATATGTTAGCTCTATTTAGTTAATGGTTAACACCATGTCGTATTTGTTAGCGACAACCTAGGTGGGGATTATTTTTCACACATCTTAAGGCTATATTTAGCCTTAGCACTTTGTATTTAAATAGCTCCATATTCAATAATATTTCAAGATTCATATCATAATATGGTATCAAAGCCATATGCTCTGGTCTCATGTTGATCAAATCCTGAGAGCCGATCCAAGCACATTTCTTGAGGTTAAACGATTGGACACGAGCATATTTTCTGAGGTGATCTCATGCAGGTAGTTGAACTTCATCCAAGTTGACTGGTCAAAATTCTCTATGTCACTCATTCTTTGGAGACTCGATCACCCTATGAGGCTCATGAATTGGTGGGCCCATAGATCTGACAGCCCTGAAAAAAAAGAGCTTCTTAGCACTAACAACCTCCAAGCGTTAGAACTATCCCCTTTGTGTAGCCCACATCAACCAAGCGGTCCACATCACCTGATATCTCCATCTAGTGAATCAACACGAGGGGACTAGACAACTCATGACTTTGACTGATGCGATCGATAGATCTAAGGAAATCTGATGACCTGGTACATAGGCTAAGGTCATAGATAGGCTCTAACTATACCCTAAGATAAATATGTAGACCTAGTTGGATGTGGACATCTAAGTCATGTGGACCTAAGTGACCAACAAAAACATGTTTTACATGTGACGATTCACTGCTTGGTCAGGTATAGTCTACCCAAAGGTAGAAATTTTGTTTAGTAAGGTTTTTTTATTTTAAAGCCTTAATAGTACCACACCCTGGTACATGTGGGATAATTATCCCATTTATTTTTCTACATTATTACATCGACTATGGAGAAACTTCAAATTGATGGTGGAGCATCATGAAACGATAGCCAAATCATGTCTTGTAGCGTGAGTTTCCAGTGAGGACAGGTGACCTAGATTTTTTTTTAGTTTTAGTTGGTGTTGATGAACATTCAGAACTCTGATCTAGACAAATTTACATCTGATACAAATCTAAACTTAGGCAATCATGAGATTTGTAGTAATGATTACAGTGTTTGATTGTGTAGATATGACAAGGAGGTTTGCATTCAGACATCAAATTCAAGAAAGAAATTCATGCTATGAATGCAAGAAAATTTGAGCTATGAACATGGAAAAATTATCACCATAATTGAAGATCATGTGCAGATTACCAGTTGTTATCATTCGCCCTTATATGTTGCACAACAAGTAGATGAGTTGTATGTCTATCGATGTTGCTGAGATAATTTGTGCAGGAGAGGATCAAAGTGTGGAGCTAAACAAGGATCCTATGTAACTCATCGAAAACTTCTTATCGACAGATATATTCCAGATGATTGGAGAAATCATAATTTATAGGTAGATTGCAAGAGAGAGATCCACTACTTTGATAAAAGAACCATAACATGTCAAGTGACATCTAATGAATCATGGATCTTAGAGGAGACATTCATCTTTCATGATGAGTGTAAGTAACTAATCGTCTCCCTAAATACCCATCGAGCCCTTTTCCTTAGACGGTTTATGCCTTGATCATAAGTCCTTACACAACCGAGGTCTAGAGTTTAACCCCTTTTGCATCGATTACAAGTTGTTGCTGTTAAATTTTTTTTTGAAAATAATTTGTTGTCAGCTTTTTTGTTGATAATTATTTTTTTTTGGCTGAAAATTGCTAACCTCTTTTCTGCCAAAATGTTACAATTTTTTTTTGCAACTTTTATTTTTGCACCATTCTATATTTTTTCAAACATTTGTAAACATTCAATTTCAGTAAAATTTAAAAATTTCTTAGAAGGCCATATTTTAAAAGCCTTCAAGGCTTCATAAGTTGCAATTTTTTGCACTTAGGGGGGATAATAATGTCTTTCATACCTTACAAAATATTTTTCTAAAAAGGAAGGACGACTTAAAAAGGGTGCATTTTCGACAGCGACCAACACCTTAGTCAAAATTCTTGAAACATTCTATCAAAGAATATTTTGCAAAAAAGAGGGAAAACTTATAAGGGTGCATTTTCGGTAGCGACCAACACCTTAGTTCATTATTTTGCAAAATTCCTTTGTAATAGGTGTATTTTTTGCAGATACCAACACCTTCAAGGATGGGCATATCAAAGAAGAAAAATATCTCAAAACCAATTAACAATGTTGCTATATCAGTTAAAGGTCCTTACCTTCCACCAGCGATGGAAGGGCCAAATTTTTATGAGGATGGATAATTTTTCACACTATGAAGTGGTGTAAGATCCATTCTTAGTGATTTTGAAGCTTCTGAAGACCTCCAGATCAAAGGTTCTCTAATACCTATTAGCATTGTAAGGGCAATATACATGTCATTAGTTTCTCTTGACATTGCCCAATTTAAACAAAAAAGAAACATAACTGAGAAATCAGATATCAAGCTCCTAATGGTCAATGCTTGTTATGATATAAATGATCTTCAACTCATGATGGAAAATGCTTGTTGTGACACAAGTGACCTTGGGCCCATGATGGTAAATGTTGGTTGTGATAAAGGTAACCTCATACCTTAAATGGTAGATGTTAGTTGTAGCATAGGTGATCTCGTTACAAGAGCAGATTTTACTTGCAACACCAGTGACTTAAATATTGATGATCCTAAAAAAGAGCTCTATAATCTCATCAATTCTAACAAATACCATATTGTTAAAAGCATTGATGAAGATGAAGAAATTGAATGTTTTAAAAAACACACCAAAGGATTTGGATCCAAACTAATGAAGAAAATGGGATTCAATGGTGAGAGATTAGGTAAACATGAACAAGGCATTAAAACTCCAATAATGCTAAATGTTAGGTCAAATAATGAAGGCCTTGGCTATGATGGACAAGCAAGTACCAATAAAACCATGTTTGTAAAACCTAAATCTCCTACAACTCCTACAAAGTATTATTGTAGTCATTGTGGAAGAACATGACATGTAGAAGCTAGGTGTTGGAAACTACATCCTTGTGATTCATGTGGATGTACAAATCACTCATCTTCAAGTTGTTGGTACAAAGTGAAAATGGCCAACAAGGTTCATATAGATTGTGGATGGATAGATATCACACAATGGACCATGATGAAAGAAATGTTGTATGGTTTCTACAAGAAAGGTAACACCTATGGTATACCCATAGGAAGATACCATGATAGATCGAGTGGTATTTCTAGATGCAATGACCCAGAGAAAAACCTAAAGATAAACCTAGTGACAAAGTTCTAGAGGTAGATCTACAAAAATATTGGAGTAAGCACATCTACGAGAGTTATATTGGAGTAAGCACCCAACATCGGGGGCAACTGCCCTGTAAGTTTATTGTTGAACAGCATCAACTGGCTCAAATACCGTAGCTTGCCGAGCTGTGCAGGTATGTGTCCAGTAAGCTGATTATCAAACAAATACAAGGTATCCAGATAAGTGAGATTGGCAATTCTCTCGGGAATTTCGCCGCTTAGCTGATTGCCGTCGAGGTCCAAGATGGATAAACTCCTCAGCTCGCCGATGTTGGGAGGAATTTGTCCTGACAAGTTGTTCATCCAGAGCAGCAACTCTGTGATCTTCTGCAAAGTCATTAAACTCGAAGGAATGTCGCCCACCAGATGATTAATGGAGACATCAAACCACTCCAACTGTGTTAAATTGCCGAGAAACTTTGGAATTTCTCCCACGAGGTTGCAGTTGCTAAGCCATAACCGCTGCAGCTGCTTCAAATTCCCGAACTCCTTCGGTATCGCAGCAGGATGCAGGGGATTGTCGCTAATTGTCAGCTTGGTCAAAGTCGTCAAGTTTCCCAACAAAACAGGGACTGTGCCGGTCAAACTATTGGAGTCGAAAAAAAGTTCCTCGATCATGGTTAACTTTCCAAAACCTGCAGGCACGGATCCAGAGAAGCCATTTTGCGCCAAATTTAATTCTCTCCACTCGGTCAATTCATGGATACGATCGGGCAATGATCCCGTGAAGTGGTTCTCCGACAAATCGAGCACCCGCAGACGCTTGCATTGCAATAATCCGTCGGGGAACGGACCGCCGAAAGAGTTCTTGCTAAGTATGAGCGCCGTCAGATTTGGAAGGGCACATATACCAGAAGTCAAATTTCCCGAAATCGAAGAGTTTGTGAGATCAACTTTAGCAACGGACTTCAACGGATTGCAGCGGATACCACTCCAACGGCAGGGATTTTGATGAGAGGCATTCCAGTTGCTCAGAGCAAGACGCGTGTCGATCCAATCCCCGTCCCTTATGCGTAAGAGAAGTTTTCCCTCTTCGGAAATGGAAGTGCATGCAAGAGGCCACGTGCTGACGCTGCAACACAAGAAAGCAAGCATGAGATTGCGCATTCCATTGGCGTGGTGAGAGTTCACAGAGCCATGCATGATTGCTGGCACCTTTCTTTAGAAGAAGAATACTCGCTCGACTGCAAATGCTCCTTGAGAATTTAAAGAGCAGGTACCTATTTTGATTCTTGTTTTTCTTCTTTGGAATTAAACTACACCTTTTGTCTAGCATGAGATCAAGTTTAAATGTTGTCATTCTAAATATTATTTTATAGAATAATGGTTTGAACTTGGGTCTTTCGAAAGAATCCAAAATCTATAGAAGAATTAGTAACTTTTACTTGGAATGGACTCATGGGCTCATATGCTGTCACTGTCACTGTAAACCTTAATCCAAGGTAAAACAAATTCAACAGAACCCCAACCCTACATGACATCAATATATTGTGGTTTGAACATAGGTCTCTCGAGAGAACCCAAGGCCCATAAGGAATCAATATCACCTTTTGCCAAATACTGAATCGGGTTCAGATGTTGCCATTAATTAGTACATCATGGTTTGAACATGAGTCTCCCAAGAGAACTCGAGGCCCACAAGGAGTCAATAACATCTTTTTCTAAATACCTAATCAGTTTCAGATGTTGCCACTATAAACCCTGGTTTGCGAGATAAAGTAAAGTCAACAACAATCAACCTATAAACACTCGAGAGTTCAGATGCTACCGCTATAAAACCTAGCTTGCGAGATAAAATGAAGTCAATAGTTAGGCTGACAAACACTCAACCGTTGTCAACTTGGCCTATCCCTTTCTAGGTATGTCACACTTAGATTTTGCTCTATAAACCCTAGTCTCCAAGGTAAAACGAAGTCAACGGACAACCAACCAATAAACACACGATCATTGCCAACCTAGCCTATCCCTTTTTAGGTATGTTGTGGTTTGAACTCGAGTCTCATGAGAGAATCCAAAACCCTTACCACTATGATGTCCTTATGTACAAAATGCTAGGATAAAGCACAGGTTTTATAGATGGGTTCCAATCTCCCTTACCAAGGTTTGAACTCCCTTACCACTGCATTATCCTTATGAACAAAATGTTAGGATAAAGCACGAGTTTTATAAATGGGTTCCAATCCTTAGTACCAAGGTTTGAACTACCTTACTATTGTGTTGTCCTTAACCAAAATGTTATAGTAAAGCTCTCCACCCTCCACAACATAAAATCAATCTCAAACATCGACAAATAGTAGATCCAACCTAAACCCTTACCATTGTACTCTCCTTACACACAAAATATAAACTTAAAACGAGAGTTTTAAAAAAAAATAATCCCTCATTAAATTTTAAAATTAGATCTTATAAATAAAAATTAAAAGACTACTAAATAAAAAGTTACCTCTTCTTATTATTCTACGATTCTATAACTGGTAGACCCTCAAAGTCACCTCTTCTGACTCATTTTTCTCTTCTTATTCTACGGTTCTTCTGACTCATTTTTCTCTTCTTATTCTACGGTTCTATGACTGGCAGAACCTGTCAACTATATGTTGACCTTTTCAAATTCTATCAAGCACATTTGGAAACTACTTGTCAAAACTTCGATGTCTCTCTTTGTATGTAGAACAATAAAGTAGAAAATAATGGTTATTGGAAAAGTTCAAACAAATAGGAGAAATGTTGTTTGGTTGGGCAATGTTACGAAGAAATTATTGGAAAAGTTAAAACAAATAGGAGAAATGTTGTTTGGTTGGGCAATGTTACGAAGAAACCACCAAGAGTTTGGTCTGGAGGACTATTGTAAAGCTAAATTTCTGATTTTGTGTAGTGTCATTATTTGAAAGCATAGCGAAGGTCCGTCGCAGGTAGCACGAAACTGCACGTCGAAGGCCAATCAATCAAATCGAGAGTGCTTGACGAATCAATTTCAACTGGACTATTGTAAAGCTAAATTTCTGATTTTGTGTAGTGTCATTATTTGAAAGCATAGCGAAGGTCCGTCGCAGGTAGCACGAAACTGCACGTCGAAGGCCAATCAATCAAATCGAGAGTGCTTGACGAGTCAATTTCAACTGGTGTTGGTGCACTTGAATTTTTGTGTGGTGGGTTCAAATCGAAATATTAGGCTATGATTATTATCATTATTATTTTAATGTTATAAATTATTATTATTATTATTATTGATATAAGGAGTTGATTACATTCATATTATTTTTAATAACGGTTTTAAGAACATGTTCAAATTATATGGGCTGCCGCAACAAGCTATATCACCTTGTTATTTTATTACTAGGAGTGGAGATGACCATCGGTCACTAGGATTCATATTATCGCTATCAATCGTGAAGAGGACCAACCATCGGTCACTAGGATTCATATTATCGCTATCAATCAATCGTGAAGAGGACCATCGATCGCTCGAGATTTGTACTATCATTATCAATCTAGCACGCACTCATAGAATTCGATGCAAACTTTACCTGTTTGCCCCAACAAGCCTATACCACTCCGGATTCATACTATCGTTATCAATCTGACACACACTCAAAGGATTCGATGCAAACTACTACCTGTTTTCCCTAACAAACCTATACCACCTCGTTATTTTATAACTTAAGGTGAAGAGGACCATCCGTCACTCGGATTCGTACTATCGTTATCAATCACATAAAAAGGACCATCGCTCAAGTTAGCATGCATTTAAAGGATTCAATGTACTCAGGAGATTCGAAACACTACCACCTTTGCAAATAAGCATGCCCCAAAGTTTGAACTTAAATCTCTTCTAAATAAATACTTAACAAGCAGACAATTACCAATCCACTAACCGATTCTTCTTTTCACAGGTTTAGGAATAAAGTAAATCTAAAACGTTTGGATCGAGTAAGAAATTGATCGCTTTAAAAGGAAGATGGCTTTCAATGGCATGAAGGATTTGTTTATTACATCCGATTTACAAGCAATCCTATTATATTAGATTTTATTCTATATTTGAATGAAAACCATTAATATATTAGAAAGAATGCAGAGGACTATCTTTCACAATCATCCATTTAAAAGAACTAGCTGCATGTCGAAGGCACGAAACTGCATGTCGAAGGCTAATCAATAAGATCGAGAGTGCTCGACGAATTGATTTCAAGTGGTCTTGGTCCACTTGAATTATTGTGTAGTAGATTAAAACCGAAATATTAGGCTATTTTTGTGTATTACGTTCAAACCGAAATATTTCATTAATTGTGTAATTATTATTATATAAGGTTTTTTTTTTGTTGGAAGAAAGTAAATCTAAAACTTTTGGATCAATGTTAATTGGTGGGGCAATGTTATGAAGAAACCACCAAGAAACTATTGTAAAGCTAAATTTCTGATTTTTATGTGTTGTGTCATTATTTGAAAGCATATCGAAGGTCAGTAGCGGGTAGCACGAAACTGCACGTCGAAGGCCAATCAATCAGATCGAGAGTGCTCAACGAATCAATTTGAACTGGTCTTGGTCCTTTTTGTGTAGTAGGTTCAAACCGAAATATTAGGCTATTTTTTGTGTAGTACGTTCAAACCGAAATATTAGGCTATGATTATTATTATCTTAATGTCATAAAAAGGATTTTTCTCTCCACATGTTTTTGGAAGAAAGTAAATCTAAAACGTTTGGATCGAGTAGGTAAGAAATTGACCGCTTTAAAAGGAAGATGGCTTTCAATGGCATGAAGGATTTGTTTATTACATCCAATTTGCAAGCAATTCTATTATATTAAATTTTATTCTGAAAACTATAAAAATATTAGAAAGAATGCAAAGGACTATCTTTCGCAAGATATTGATACCATCGATAAATCTTCCTTAATGGTTTAGATCAGGGTGATTTTACCAGGTGTAAGGATAAGAAATTGCAATATTGTTGTTCTAAGTAAAACTTTTACAGTAAGTTGTGATAGTTAAGTGTAATTTTCGAATTTGTTTTTTTTTTTTTGAGAAAAACTACTCTCTTATAAGTGATCTATTACTTATTTAATTTTTTTTTGAAAGATTTAGTTATTTGGTTAAGTTTGCTACAAACATCGACTATAATAAGGTCTTTTGGAAAATAAAAAGGGAAAAGATGGGTCTTTGGAATATTGAGCTTGGATTGAAGAAGAATCCTTAATTAATGGTCATTAGTTTCTAGAGGTTGGGATTTGGTTATTATAAGTTAAGGAGTGAAGGTAGGTAAACGTTATGAAATCTTATAGAAAAATGATATAATTAGAAAAAAATAAGATTTTTTATGGATGAATTTCTTAAGTATAAATGAGAAAAGGGATATGTTGAGCCTCGAGCTAAAATGTTTTCTATCCTTGTGAATGAATTAAAATATGTAATTGAAAGAGTCCTAGGGTTAGAAGTAAATATGAAGTTAAGGTGTCATATAAAATCAGTATAGCTACACTTGCAAGTGGATTAGAGGGTAGCATTTTATCTATAATTTAGATTGTAAGATTTGTCCAAAAGCTAAAGCATTTGTATGGGAAGCCTCCCTAAAGAAGATGCTCATTTGGAATCAAGGAAAAGAAAATACCAAGGTCCTTCTAAATGAGTGCTATGTAAGAAAGAAAGGAAAAATTAAATAATATATTGAAATGATATTTTTTCTCTCAAATTTGAAACAAGATGTTGAACAAGTTTAGAATTCCTTAGGTCATGTTAAGGGATATCTTAGATATGATCAGAGTTTGAAACCTATCCACCAAACACAAACCTATCAAATTCTTATGAAGCTTGTGTACAAGTATGATATCGTGGATGATCTAGATGAAAAGAAATTATGGAGTTTCAAAATACTGAATTGAAGAACTTTTAATATGGTTAGACAAAAAGATTGGTCAAAATTTAGAACTAGTAAAACTTATGATGAATAGTAATTTAAGTTGGTGTTTAACAAAAGGATTTGACATAAATAATAAAATATGCATAAGAAGATTCTATATTTGTTGTCAAGTAGAACATAAACCATGTTATAACTAGGAATGACCACATACAATATGGGTCTAAATTTTTATGGGGTATCAAAATGAAACCTTAGCATCTCAATACTTGGTTACATATTGAGGGATGATTGAGCAAAGTGACAAAGGTGTTGAATATATACCTTCATTATAATAATATAACAAAGATGGAGAAACTACACCAATAGATCCAAATGGTGAATATGAAAAGTTTCAACAAATTTATGATCAAATGTGACTCTAGGTTATTAATTCATACATTTAAGACATACAATTGCTCCTCCAGATGTAGAATCTCATTTATGAGACTATGTTGAGCACTAAAAGTATTTCAATTTGATCAATATCAAATATACTTATAGGACTACTAGGTAATCAATAGTATGGTTGGATAATTTAGGCTACAAGAGAAATAAGAGCTCACATGTAGGACATAGGAAGAAGAGAATCCTAATTAATGATTTGACAAAATTGATATAAAATAATACAAGAGCTTGACACATTTTCATGGGATTTAGATTTTATTGGAGTAAATATCAAGCGAATGAGAGATGAGTTTTATTTTATGGGGTTGGACTTTTAATAGGTTTTTATAAGGTTAAATATTATCATTTATCTTATAAAATTTGTCAATGTTAAATGTATTAAGTTTTAAGAAGTGGCCATCTCATAATGTGTATGACCCTTTGTAAAGACTAGTTGTTTGCATCCTTCTGTAGTGTGGCCTCCTTAATCCTTGATAATATCAATAAAGACATGATGAAAAATTTAAAGTTACACTCTATACCATAAAGTACCTTTAAAAGTACTCTATTGTAGCATATAATATATTGATTTTATGTAGATTTTCTCAACCAAAAGGATTAAGTACCCATCTTAGCTCATGGCATAAGACAATCGTATAAGGGTGGGGATTGTTGGAATATTTGGAGTTAACCTTCACTTGAGGCCACAACTAACCTTTGTATTATATTATTTCTATAAACCCTATGGGCTCTTGTACACATTATATAGGTGAATTTCTTGTAATATTTTGTTATTTAACCTAAAGATTGGGTCTTTAAAATTGATCTAAAGGTTTCATGCCTAAATATTTATACTTCCTACCAATAATTTCTTTATCCAATGGAGTGTAATTATATTGCCTTATGTGAATTGTTTGGTATCTAAGGGCATCCTTTATGTCATGTACACATTACTGTCTATGAGAGATATTTCTGTTTATCTGAGTAATGAGTTGATTATGTTCATTATAAAAGTATTATAAAATCCAACATGTGGGTGTGAATATCCACTACTTGATCCATATTCTATGACAATTTAAAAAAAAACTGATTGGAAGTAGTTAGAAGCTTTGTGTGCCATCAATAGATTTTAAGGGCTTCATGATAAATGTCCTTAATAGGACTTACTTATGAGGATCTTATTGGAGTTCCATAGATTCATTCCAAAAACAACATTCACAAGAAGTTCTCATATCTTAAAAATCTCAATCTAAATATGATATTCTTGGGGTTCATCATATACCTAATTTATCTTCTATGGATTAAAAAAAATCTATTTTCCCTCCTCTAGATTCATTTTTTCTAAATATTGCATAGATGAGAGGACAATCTACATAGATTCCAAGGAATGAAGGAAGAAGCTAAATATTTTGACTACTCCCATATATATGAAAATCATGGACATATTTTCATGCATTGTAAAGACCTTTGAGCCACTTGACAAAGTTGCTAAAATATTCCAACTTTTTTTTTGCATAGGCATGAGAGGATGGGCTAATTGGCTATGTTCAACAAGAGTGCATATAGATAAATTATTAGTATTTATAATTTCTTTGTGAAATTTTAAAGGGGGTCCAAGTATATAATTTTTTTTTAGCTCGCTTCTAGGTACTACATTTTGGATTTGAAAAAAAAATCGCTCTTACATTCTTAAATTTAAAAAAAGAGAATATTATATTGCTACATTTTTACTTGGATGACACAACAAAGATGCATACAATTTTTTTTAAATGTGTGTGGGGAATCGCATACCCTTAACCCAATCTAAAGATATTATACCCAAAGGTAGGGGGTAATGGGTCACATATTACCCTCCACATAACCTTAACAAATGTTATACTACCTATTTACCAAATTACAGGTTGTTCATACAAAAAGGGCATGGATTGAAATCCTATGGGTCCCTTTCACAAATATGCATGGTGCTAAGGTGCTAAGTGCCAAATAATTTAGCATAATCCCTTTGTTTAAATGGAATTCAACCCACTATTATAATGATGTTTGTGCTAGCCTTAGTGGCTAGTGTGTACCTTGTTAAGACACTTCCTATTGGAGGTCTAAAGTTTGAACTACATGCATAGTTTTTTGGTAAGGAAATTGATGATGTGGTAGTGCAATATTAACATGATGAATTGGTAGTGAATAATTGACATGATGATGAAAATAATTTAGTATAAAATTGAGGTCAACCAATCATATTTCATATCTCATTCCTTATAAATACTCATATAGTCATAAATTGAAGTGGCATATCATGTTTTCATAGCACATGAAAAAGGTGATACATGGTATCTCTTGGTTCCCTCAAAATCTGTTAGAAATAGACTATATTACATTATTCGGATCATGTATTGTACCTTTCTTGGTACATAGTACATTATATTACTTTAGGGAGAAGTTATCTAGTTACTTCATGCAATGTAATAAATGCACAAGTGTCAATGTGCAAGATGTATATGTGCAAGTTATCCCTTGCACAACTAGGTAGAGTGTTGGCCAAGGAACTTATTTTCCTATATAAAGGGCCATAGACATAGAGCATGATATAGCAGTAGGAAGTAGTGTAGAATAGTGTGGTATGATGTAGTAGAGTGTGATGTAATGTGATGGAGTGTGATATGCTCAAAGATCATTTTTTAGCAATAGCTTTATTCATGGAGTGTTCATTTCCTCCATAGATACTTTGTATTCAATTTCTTCATAGTATTCAATTTATTCATTTCTATTTATAGTATATTTTTAGTGATCTTGCAAATTTACTTTATATCATATTATTTTACATTTTGTGATTGCTATCTCCCATTACTTGCTACATCAAAAGCTAACAATGGTATCAGAGCTATGGTAGATCAATAGAAAAACCATCATTATCATTGACCTTAAGTTTTTTATTAATTTGATGTGCCATTGGACCGGTCACTATAAAAAATTCTTAGAATATTCTAGGTGGTAAAATTAGGGAGAGCCACAAGTAAGGACTAAAAGAAATCTCAATTTCTAAAATACTAAGATTGCATATAGCTAGAGTCTTTCCATAGAGTTATAAGAGAAAACTCGTGAAGACTAGGACTCAACATTTGATCCACTAGTTTGATGAATCAATTAGTGAAGCTCATTTAAGAGATCTAGAGAAATATACCTGAAGTTTCTTTTATTGTAGGGAATTAATTCTCAGATGATTGAGACACCTCCTACAACATAAATCTAGGAGATTTCAACTTTGTTACTTGAAGGTCGGAGTGTCTTCATAGTGCAGATATTAGTTATTGCAAGAGAAGAATACTAAAGAATAGCACATAGGAAGAGAGTTCCTCGATCATGTTTAACTTTCCAAAAATTGCAAGCATGGATCCAGAGAAGCCATTATACGCCAACTTTAATACTCTCAACTTGGTCAATTCATGGATACGATTGGGTAATTATCTCGTGAATTGATTATCCAAAAAAATGAGCACCCGCAGATGCTTGCAATGCAAAAATCCATCAGGGAACAAACCATCGAAATAGTTATTGCTGAGTACGAGTGTCGTCAAATTTGGAAGGATGCATATATTAGAAGTCAAATTTCCCAAAATCAAAGTGTTTGTGAGATCAACTTTAGCAACGGACTTCAACGGATTGTAGTGGATACCACTCCAACGATAAATATTTTGATGAGAGGCATTCCAGTTGCTCAGAGCATAATGTGTATTGATCCAATACCCATTCTTTATGCATAAAAGAAGTTTTCCCTCTTCAAAAATGGAAGTGCATGTAAGAGGCAACGTGCTGATGCTGCAACACAAGAAAACAAGCATGAGATGGCGCATTCCATAAGTGTGGTGAGAGTTAACAGAGTCATGCATGATTTTTGGCACATATTTTTAGAAGCAGAATACTCACTCAACTGCAAATGCTCCTTGAGAATTTAAAGAGCAAGTACCTATTCTATTATTTTTTTCTTCCTTGGAATAGTCCAATTCACTATTAATCTGGGCAAAACCAACAACAATGTGGCTGAGCTAATTGGATGTGAAGTTGGCATCAATTTGGCTAGGAAACAAGGCATCAAAAATTTACATGCTTATGGAGACTCAAATTTAACCACCTCCACCATGTCTGAGAAAAAGGCTTTCCTCTCGGTTCAACTTAGAATCATCCAAAGAAGGATATTTTGGCTGGAGACAGATTTTGAGAGCATCACCTATTCTCACATTGTACGTAAGAATAAATTCAAGTTAAGTCATGTAAGTCAACAAAGTTATAAGTCATAAAATAGTTTGTCTTGTAGTGGAAAATGTCATGTAAATGTAAGATCAAATGCATATGAAATGTAATTTGGGGAAATTATGAGGTAGTTGGAGGGTAACTACTTTTTGGGTGTATAAATAAGCCCTCCCCTCATTCATTCAAGGGTTCATTCATTGAAGTGGTTCGGTGGTTGTTCATTCATTCATTCAGCCAGGGCATTAAGGAGAGTCATGCAGGTTGATGGATTAATGGAACTGAATATGAGATCGGCTCAAATGTTGTCATTAATAATTTTAACCTAGGGGATAACACAAAATTAATATGACCTTTAACTCTAGTTTGAATTTGGGCTCAAAGCTTATAGCTGAATCAATATACCTTTTATGAATATTGGAATGGGTTCATATACCACCACTATAAACTTTGGCTCACAGGGTAAAAAAAAGTTAATAGGACCCAACCCTCGAGAATATCAATATACCACCGTGGTTTGACCCTCGGTCTCCCAAGAGAACCCAAGACCCAAAGGGAATCAATAACACATTTTAACAAATACCGGATCAGGATCTACCACTATAAACCCTAACTCTTGGGATAAAATGAAGTCAACAGTAGCCAAATGATAAACTCCCAGGTTCATATGTTGCCACTATAAAATCTAGTCCGAATAAAATGAAGTCAACAGGTAGCCAACCAACAAACACACTCAGTCATTGCCAACTTAGACTATCCCCTTCTAGGTATGTCAAGCTTAGATGTTGCCACTATAAACCCTAATCCATGAGATAAAATGAAGTCAACAGAAAACAAATCCCCTTCTAGGTATGCCAGACTCAAATGTTGCCATTATAATCTCTAATCCTAGAGATAAACGAAGTCAACAGACAACCAATCCCCTTCTAGGTATGTCAGGCTCAAATGTTGCCACTATAAACCCTAATCCACGAGATAAAACGAAGTCAACAGACAACCAATTGAAAAACACATGATCGTTGCTAACCTAACCTACCCCTTCTAGGTATGTCATGGTTTGAACCTAGGTCTCTCGAGAAAACCCAAAGCCCTTACCACTACGCTATCCTTATGAACAAAATGTTAGGGTAAAGCACAAGGGTTTTATAAATGGGTTTCAGTTCCCCTGTACCAAAGGTTTGAACTCTCTTACCACTACGCTATCCTTACGAACAAAATTTTAAGATAAAACATTGGTTTTACATATGAATTCCAGTCTTTGTACCAAGGTTTGAACTCCCTTACCATTGTGATGTCCTAACAAACAAAATGTTATGGTAAAGTCTAGACCCTTGAAGGTATTAAACCAAAGTAGTCAATTGACAAACACTGCTGCCAACCTTACCTATCCCTTTATGGTACACCGTGGTGATTTGAACTTAGATCTTTTAAAAGAACTCAAAACCCTTCATCGCTAAATTATCCTTATAAAAAAATGTTAGATAAAATACAGATTTAAAAAAATCTATCATTATATTAAACATTTAAACTTAAATTTCCTAAATAAAACCTTTATAATAATTTTCAAAACACTATTTTTTTTACTTCTTATACTACGATTCTATTATTGGTAGACCCTCAAAGTTACCCCTTGACTCATTTTTCTCTTCTTATTCTACGGTTCTATGGCGGGCAGCACTTCTCAACTGTATGTTCACCTTTTCGAATTTTGTCAAGCACATTTGAAAAATACTCGTCAAAACTTTGATGTCTCTCTTTGTCCATAGAAAATAAAGGTTGTTGGAAATGTTCAAACAAGTAGGACAAACGTTGACTTGTGGTGACAATGTTATGAAGAAACCACCAGGAGTTTGTTCTGGAGGACTATTGTAAAGCTAGTGGGCCGTAAATTTATGATTTTTATGTGTTGTGTCATTATTGAAAGCATAGCGAAGGTCAGTAGCACGAAACTGCACGTCGAAGGCCATCGAAGGCCAGTAGCACGAAACTGCGCGTCGAAGGCCAATCAATCAAATCGAGAGTGCTTGACGAATCTATTTCAACTGGTCTTCGTCCACTTAAAATTTTGTGTAGTAGCTTCAAACCGAAATATTAGGCTATGATTATGATTATTATTATTATTTTAATGTCATAAATTGTGTAATTTATCATTAAATAAAACTTTCGACGAATCTATTTCAGCTGGTCATGGTCCGCTTGAATTTTTGTGTAGTAGCTTCAAACCGAAATATTAGGCTAGGACTATTATTTTTATCATTATTCTAATTTTATAAATTGTGTAATTATCATTATATAAAACTCTCGACGAATCTATTTCAACTGGTCTTTGTCCACTTGAATTTTTGTGTAGTAGTTTCAAGCCGAAATATTAGGCTATAATAATAATTATTATTATCATTAATCTAATGTCATAAATTGTATAATTATATAAGGATTTCTCTCCAGTAACTCTAAAACTTCATATTTTGGAAGAAAGTAAATCTAAAACTTTTGGATCGAGTAGGTAAGAAATTGACCGCTTTAAAAGGAAGATGGCTTTCACTGGCATGAAGGATTTGTTTATTACAACCAATTTGCAAGCAATTCTATTATATTAGATGCTCAAATGAAAACCATAAAAAATAACAGTAAGAATGACAGAGGACTATCTTTGACAAGATACTGATACATGGAGAAATTTTCCTTAATGGTTTAAATCAGGGTGATTTTACCAAATAAATATAGGGGTTTAAGGGTAAGGAATTATAATATGATAAATATTGTTGTTTAAGTAAAACTTTTAAAGTAAGTTGTGATAGTTAAGTGTAATCTTGGAATTTGTTTTTTTGAGAAACAATTATTCTCGCAGATTATTAATTATTATTTTTTTTTGTAATAAAAGATTTATTATAAATATATAAGATTGATCATAATAAGTTCTTTTGGAAAATAAAAAACGGAAAAGATAGGTCTTTGAAACATTGAGCTTGGATTGAGGAAGAACCCTTAATTAATGATCATTAGCTTCGAGAGGGTGAGCTTTGATTATTATAAGTTAAGGAGTGAAGGTAGGTAAATGTTATGAAATTTTATAGAAAAATGATATAATTATGAGAAAATGAAATATCTTATGGATGGATTCTTTAGGTATAAATGAGAAAAGGGACATGTTGAGCCTCAAACTTAAAGGTTTCCTATCCTTGTAAGTGAAGTAAAATATTTAATTGAAAGGAGTTCTAAGGATAGAGGTAAATATGAAGTTTAGGTGTCAGTATAGCTACACTTGCAAGTGGATTAGAGGGTCATATTTTGTCTACAATTTGGATTGTAAGGTTTACCCAAAAGCTAAAGCCTTTGTATGGTAAGCCTCCAAAACAAGGAAAAGAAAATACCAAAGTCCTTCAAAATGAGTGTTATATAAGAAACAAAGGAAAAATCAAATAATGTATTGGACTGATATTTCTCCTCTCAAATTTGAAACAAGATGTTGAACAAGTTTAGAATTCCTTAGGTCATGTTAAGGGATATATTAGATATGATCAAAGTTTGAAACCTATCCACCAAACCCAAACCTATCAAAGTCTTATGAAGCTTGTGTACAAGTATGATAATGTGGATGATCTAGATGGAAAGAAATTATGGAGTTTATATGAATAAAAATACTGAATTGAAGAACTTTTAATATGGCTAGACAAAATAATTGGTCAAAATTTAGAACTAGTGAAACTTATGATGAATAGTAATTTAAGTTTATGTTTAACAAAAGGATTTGACATAACTAATAAAATATGCATAAGAAGATTCTATATTTGTTGTCAAGTAGAACATAAACCATGTTATAACTAGGAATAACTACATACAAGATGGGTCTAAATTTTGATGGGGCATCTCAATACTTAGTTACATATTGAGGGATGATTGAGAAAAGTGACAAAGGTATCGAATATATACCTCATTCTAATAATACAATAAAGATGGAAAACCTACACCAGCAGATCCAAATAGTGAAGAGAAAATGTTTCAACAAATTTGTGATCAAATGTGACTCTAGGTTATGCATTCATACAATTAAGACGTACAATTGCTCCTACACATATACAATCTCATTTATGAGACTATGTTGAGCACTGAAAGTATTTTAATTTGACCAATATCAAATATACTTATAGGACTACTAGGTAATCAATAGTATGACTAGCTAATTTAGGCTATGAGAGAAATGAAAGCTCACATGTAGGACATAGGAAGAAGGTAATCCTAAGTAATTATTTGACAAAATTGATATAAATAATACAAGAGCTTGACGCATTTTCATGGTATTTTGATTTTATTGGAGTAAATATCAAGAAAATGAGAGACGAATTTTATTTTATGGGGTTGGACATTTAATAGGGTTTTCATAAGGCCAAATATTATCATTTATCTTCTAAACTTTGTCAATGTTAAATGGATTAGGTTTTAAGAAGTGACCGTCTCATAAATTGTAGGACCCTTTGTAAAGACTAGTTTTTTGCATCCTTGTATAGTGTGGCCTCCGTAATCCTTGATAATATCAATAAAGACACGATGATAAAATTTTAAGTTACACTCTATACCATAAATTATCCTTAAAGGATTTTTTTTTTGAAAAAATTGAAAAAATTTGTATTAAAACAGAGAACAATTATGTAAGGGAGAAAACACATCCCAGTCGAGAGCAAGAAGCAAGATTACAACAAGGCACGAAAATGCGACATGTCATGAAATTGTGACATGTCGCGATATCGCGACAGCAACCCAACCGAGGTCGCGCTAGAGAAACAAGTCGCGAAATCGCGACATGTCACGAAATCGCGATAGCCAAGCCTCGAGGCACCTAAACACCACAAGCGTCGCGAAATAGCGATGGCACAACCTCAAGGCACCCAATCACCAAAAGTGTCACGAAATCACGATGAGATTTCCAAAAGGCGCCTGATCACCAAAAGTGTTGCGATATCGCGATGAGTTCTCCCCTTGGCACCAGTGCTACAAAAGAGTCGCGATATCGTGACGAGTTTTCCCCATGGCACCAATTCTCCAAAAGTGTTGGGAAATCATGACGAGTTTTCTCCTTGGCGCCCAAACTACAAAAGTGTCACGATATCGTGACGAGTTCTCCCCTTGACGCCCATTCATCAAAGGTGTCGCGATATCGTGACAATTTTTCCCCATAGTGCCAATTCCCCAAAACTGTCACGAAATTGCGACGAGTTTTCCCCTTGGCGCCCAACCTTCAAAATTATCGTGACGAGTTTTCTCCATGGCGCCCAACCTTCAAAAGTGTCGCGATATCGCGACGATTTTTCCCCTTGGTGCCAGCTTGCCAAAAATGCCGTGATATCGCGACGATTTTTCCCCTTGGCGCCCATTCAGCAAAAGTGTCACAAAATCACGACGACTTTTCGCCTTGGCGCCCAACCTTCAAAAGTGTCGCGATATCGCGATGGTTTTTACCCTTGGTGCCAGCTCTCCAAAAATGTCACGATATCGCGACGATTTTTCCCCTGGGTGCCCATTCAGCAAAAGTGTCGGATATCGTGACAGTTTTTCTCCTTGGCGCACAACCTTCAAAATTGTCACGATATCACGACGATTTTTCCCCTTGGTGCCAGCTCTCCAAAGATGTCGCGATATCGTGATGATTTTTCCCCTTGGCAACCATTCAGCAAAAATGTCATGATATCATGATGGATTTTCCCCTTGGCGCCTATACTCTAAAAGTGTCACGATATCGCGACGATTTTCCTCCTTGGCGCCCATTCTCCAAAAGTGTCACGAAATCGCTACAGCTTCCAGCCACAGGCCCCAACGGTGCAACAGGTCATGAAATCATGACAGTCTCCCTCCAAAGGCCGCGACGATGCAATAGGCCACAAAATTGCTATAGTTTCTCTCCAAAGGCAGCGACGGTGCAACAGGTCACGAAATTGCTACAACTTCTCTCCAGCGGTCGTGACAGCAAAACATGTCACGAAATCACGACAGCTTGCCACCAAAGACCGCGACGACGCAGCAGGTCACGATATCGCGATAAAAACCACGCTTAGCATTTTCTTTGTTCATTGTCTCAAGGATCGTTCCAGGCCCTGCCTAATCACTTCATCCTCCAAAGGCATGTCACTGTGCAGCTGCACCCCTACCTCTTTCTCAGCACCCATCTTTGCAAGGAAATCGGCTACTTTGTTTAGATTTCTACTCACATAAACAGGGATCACGTCATCTAGTTCTCTCCATAGTTCCTTGATTTGAGAGACCAAAATCCTCAACCTCCATGCTTTCAAAGCAAAGTTCCTCATGCAGTCAAGAGCTCCAACCAGTATTTGAGAGTCAGATTCTAGAATTATCCTCCTATGGCCCTGATTAACTGCCCAAATAGAAGCAGCTTTGATAGCAATGGCTTCAGCTTCGTTATTTGTGGTTCTACCCAATCCTTGTAGTTCTCAGTAGAGCACGATGCCCTCGTGATTTTGGTAGACCACACCAATGCCAGCACTGCCCGAATTGCCCTTAGTAGCTCCGCTAGTATTGATTTTAATCCAACCATTAGGAGGAGGTTTCCAACTAGCTCTGACCTGTTCCTATTGCTTTTCAACTTCCTCATCTGTTGGCCCTGAATCAACCTGAGATTCCTCATTTGCATGGATGGCAACTGTTTCAGTGACTTTGCTCCAGATGACCTGCCAAACACCATCAAGCATGGAAAACATTTCTCAAAATATTCTTGCATTTCTCTCCAACCACACTTGCCACCAAATGAAATTTAATCCGAGCTCCCAACCGATTCGAAGAGATTTAGATTTAAATCTACCCCTCTTCCATATTTCTAGAATGTTAATCCGATTCAAATCACCATTAAGCTAGATTTTATAGTGAGAGAACCAGCGCTTCCAGATCTGGTGCATGAAGGGGCATTCAAACATCATATGATCAGCTATTTCCTCGTTCTTATGGCATAGAACACATTGAGATGGACTGATGATACCTCTACACCTGAGGTTGTCAAAAGTGAGAATTCCATTGTGCATAACATGCCAGGCAAAAAAGTTCACTTTTGGCTAGCCCTTGGATTGCCAAATTTGTCTCCAGTCCTCAACCGAATAAGCAGGGGGGAGGCTCAGGGAGGATTTTATCATATCCATCTTTAACAATATAAACACCAAGGCTCCCAAAGCCCCAAGCTAATTCATCCTCCTCGTCTCTCCCAGTGAGAAACCTTTCTTTCAAGATTCTGGACAAGATGGGTGCTAGCTCCGGAGGGATTGAAATTGGCCACTCCTCCAACTTCTTAAACTTCTTAAACTTATACCCCCCCAGCTGAGTGGTATTGAAATAACTCTCAATTTGGACCCAACCCTTGGATTCTATGGCAGCTTTAATTAGGAGTAACTCAGGGAATTCAACCATGATGGGTGGAAACTGATCCCAAGAATCAGACCAAAAATGGTCCTTCTCCCCTCTCCCCACTTTCCAAAATAGCTGGTCTTTAATAACCTGAGATCCAACACCCTCCAAAGAGAAGTGACCCACCTCATTGGGGTTGACATGACCCAAGTATTTACTAGTGAGAATTCTACTGAATAAGGAAGTTGGCTGGGAAATCCACCTCCAGTACAACTTTCTAGCCAAGGCTTTATTATTTAACCTGGATCCTCTCAGACCCAGCCCACCTTTTACCTTGGGCTAGGTAACTTTATCCCAGCTCACTAAGGCCCACTTTCTCTCTCCCTTTGATCCTTCCCACAAAAACTTTCTAGCCATCCTGTCTAAATCTTTCCAGATTGTAAGCGGGGCAGCCAAGATAGAGAATTTGTAGATAGGCATGGCTTGAATGACTGATTGTAAGAAAGTTACTCTACCACCATAGCTTAACCACTTGTGAGACCAGTGATTAATTCTTTCCTTGATGCCCTCAAGCAAGTGCCTCCAAGTGTCAAGTTTTAGCTTCTTGAAGTGCAAGGGAATCCCCAAGTAAACTACAGGGAGAGCAGTCCTAGTAAATCCTAGGATTTCTAAAATTCTATTATGAAGCTTGTGCTCCAAATTGAAAAAGACCACTTTGGATTTCTTTTCATTAATGACCTGTTGAGTAGCCCTGAGATAAACATTAAGAGTATCCCTAATCGATCTTGCTTCCCTGAGGCTGGCAACTCCCATCATACCAGTGTCATCCACAAACTGTAGATGCGATAAAACTTCGTCCCCCACCCTAACACCCAATAATCTGCCTTGTTGTCTTCTCCTCAAGAAAAGTCTACCAAGACCTTCAGCCATAATTAGAAACAGATAAGGAGAGCAAGGATCCCCCTGGCGGAGACCCCGAGAGGCTCCAAAAGGCTGCGAAGGAAGGCCCTTAATTAGAATAGAGTAGGTCGAGGAAGAGACACAGCTCATGACCCACTCAATCCAGTCCTGAGAGAAACCAAAGGCAGCCATCATTTTGGCCAGAAAACTCCATTCAACCCTGTCATAAGCCTTGGACATGTGCAATTTTATGAACATCCCTTTATTCCCAGAAGTGTGCATTGAATGAATAACTTCCTGAGCCAGAACCACCCCATCCAGAATCTGCCGACCCTCAACAAAACCCCCTTGCTTAGAGGAGATAATGTTGTGAAGAAGGGGTTTTAGTCACTCAGCCATTACCTTGGTGATTATTTTATACAACACATTACATAAGGCAATAGGCCTATAATCTAAAATATGGCTCCCCTCCTCCCCTTTTGGAATCAAGGTAATGAAAGTGTGGTTTAGAGCTTTAAGCATTCTCTTATTTTCTCTGGATTCTTCAACCACAGCTCTAACATCTTCCTCTAAGCAATCCCAGAAGGCCTGGAAAAACTCAATGGGGAAACCGTCAGGACCTGGAGTTTTACCAGTACTCATTCCAAGGACCACAACTATTAGTTCATCTCTATCAATGGGTTTGAGGAGGGCCTGGTTTTCATCCTCAGAAATGAGAGCAGGAATGATAGAAATAACTTCATTTTGGGCCGTAGCATCTTGAATCACACTTTCCTTAAAAAGCTTTGAGAAATAATCCATAGCATGGGAGTGTATATCTGGAAGAGTGTCAAAGGACTAACCATTCTCATCTTGAAGGACCTCCATCTTGTTCATCTGTATTCGGGCACAAGCAGTCCGATGAAAGAATTTTGTATTTCGGTCCCATTCCACTAACCAGGTAGTTCTTGCTCTCTACCTCCAATAAGTCTCCTCCTAGTTGTCAATGTCCTCCACCACTCTACGCAAGGCATCATCCTCATCCTTGAGCTGATCTGTAATAACTCCTTATCTGAACTATTTCTGGACCTCATCCCAGCAGGCCACCAACAGAGCTCTTTGGGCCTAGAAGTCAGATTTATTAGAATGCCTCCAATATTTCAACTGAGTTTTGACATATTGAAGTTGTTTGTGAATTTTGAACATTGCTCTTCCATAAGCTGGACGACCTTCTTCCCACCATTGCGGGATTTTCTCCCAAATTTCTTCTTTCTACAGCCAAAAATTCTCAAATCTAAAAGGTTTGTGATGGTGTCCCCTCCCAGCCCCACCTTCCAACAGAATAGGGCAGTGATCAGAAACATGGCCTGCTAAAATCTAAAAATTAATGTTCCATTTTACAAACATCTCTTCTAAAAGTAGAAAGCGATCTAGTTTCACCTTCCTACTATGTGGCTCCCTCCTTTTATTAGTCCAAGTGAAGTTATTGCCAGGACATTTGATGTCCACTAGGTGTAAAGCCTGGAATTGAGCGATCATGAAACGGTTCCCTGGATCCAAAAAAGGTGTTCCCCCTTCCTGGTCTCTAGAAGATAATTTAGCATTAAAGTCCCCCACTACAATCCAGTCTAGATCTTCCCTAGACGCTCTCATGTCATGCACAACCTTCCACTTCCGCCTCTGGCCCTCCAGGGTTTGAGATCCATAAAATTTAGTAATTAGAAAAACTTTCGTCGAGACATTATTCCTAAAAAGAGAAGTGAGAACACCCCTCCAGGATAGGTGATCTATTACAAACCATTCCAGAGAGTTCCACAGAGTAACAATCCCCCTTGAGGCACCTTGGGCAGCCACATCCATGTGACCAGCACCCTTCCAAATTTTGTTGACTATTTTAGACATAAGATCCAAAGACATCTTAGTCTCTTGTAAAAGCAAGAAATCAGTATTGCTATTTTCTAATAAACTTTGAACAACAGATTGATGGGTTTTGCTGTTTAAACCCCTCACATTCCAATATTGTATAATCATGGGTTACCCTGAGAGCAATAAGAATCAATTGTCCTCATTGATCCTCCCATGATCAATTTGTCTCCTTGAGCTGCTAGCAGCTCCTTATTAGATCTTCGATCTGCTCCCTGAGAATTGCTATTTTTTGGTCTTTTTTCAAGCTAGGTTATCCCCAAAGATGGCCTTTCCTTGTTCTTCTCTGCTATCCCCATGTGGACATCCTGAGATACTGACTGCTACGGATTATGGACTAATAAGGCACCAGAAGACATTGGCTATGATACTTCACAGGGATCAACCATCTGCTGTATGACAGGAGAAGGTGAGAGGGGGGGCTGCCCAGGAATATTAGAAGTTTCCTTGAAACCCTCCAAGCCCTCCATAGAGTGATCCTCTTCATCAACCAATGACTTAAAAATCTCATACCTATTGGCAGGCTTGAGATTAGATTGCTCCTTTCCCTCCTTTTTCTTAGTCCGTCTTCTTCTTCTAGGTTGTTCAAAACCCTCTCTCGTAGCATTCTGGCTCTAACCAGAGCTATTAGGATCTGTATTAGGAGCAGCCTTATCCTCCTTAGGCAGGTTTGGCATATCTGAAGGGGCCTCCATTTTGGCATTCATATTAATAGGATAGATATGGGCTAGATGCCCATGCTTATGGAAAATCCAACATCTGAAGGGTAGGGCCTCATAGTCTAGTTGTTGGATCCAGGTATGACCTGCTAGTTCAATATCCAACTCAGTCGACAGAGGTTGGCTGAGATCCATCTCAACACAGATTCAAGCATATACTACCATGCTCCCTTCAATAGTGTCTTTGGCAACACCAATATGTCTACCAATTGTATTGCCAATCATGGCCAATACCTGTTCACCCCAGAACTCCATAGGAATGGCGTATAATCTAATCCACACTGGTACAGTAGTAGGTTCAACATGAGGGTCGAAGCCCACCCTCCATGGTTGTACAAAAAGCCCTATCGGGCCATGGTTCTTCTTTTCTGACTCAAAAGCCTTATTTCTATCAGCCAGAGCCGAAAAGATGACAATAAAATAACCATTACTAATAAACCACAATGAGTACTCATCATGGGGTTCCCAGTTTTGATAGATCCATGAATGCAGGAAGTTCAGGGAGGGGCGAATGCCCATGAACTTGCAATTAGGTCATGGTTCGCTCTGTAGAGAATTGATTCTTCAACCATGCTGGGTTCAATGACAATTTTTGGCCTAGATTCGGCCTGCGGTAGACAACCATTCACCTGATGAGCTGATGGCCGATTCCCAATAGCCGTGAAGATCTTCTTGTATGCCATATTTTGCGCTTCAGCCGTCTACGAGGAAGAATCGCCTTTAAACAGATCAGCATAGGAGCTGGTGTTTCCTGAGTCAGGAGCCAGAGAAGTCCCCATTGGACCCTCTTGGGGAACCGATAGGATCTTCAGATCCCCCGTACCCTAAAGGCACTTCAGCAAGTCCACAAAAACTAGAGAAAATTCGAGGATGCAGAAATCCTGGTTCAGAGGAGAAAATCGCCAGAGCTCATTTTCCCTCCTTTTCATAAATCACAAAAAATCACCATACCTACTTTGTTCCTATTTGTCATCCTTAAAGGATTTTATTGTAGCATTATATATTGATTTTATGTAGATTTTATCAACCAAAAGGATTAAGTACCCATCTTATCTCATGGCATAAGACAATGGTATAAGTGTGGGGATTGTTGGAATATATGGAGTTAACCTTCATTTGAGGCCACAACTAACGTTTATCTTCTTTCTATAAACCCTATGGGCTCTTGTACACATTGCATAGGTGAATTTATTGTAATATTTTGCTATTTAACCTAAAGGTTGGGTCTTTAACCTTGACCTAAATATCTCATGCCTAAATATTTATACTACTTCATACCAATAATTTCTTTATCCAATGGAGTGTAATTATATTCCCTTATGTGATTTTTTTGGTATCTAAGAGTATCCTTTATGTCATGAATGCATTACTATGTATGTGAGATATTTCTGTTTATCTGAGTAATGAGTTGATTATTTTCGTTATAAAAGTATTGTAAAATCCAACACGTGCGTGTGATTATTCACTACTTGATCCATATTCTATGACAATTTCCAAAAAAAAAATTATTGGAAGTAGTTAGAAGCTTTGTGTGCCATCAATAGCTTTTAAGGGTTTTTTGATAAACATCCTTAATAGGACTTACTTATGAGGATCTTATTGGAGTCCCATAGATTCATTCCAAAAAAAAAGTTGACAAGAAGTTCTCATATCTTAAAAATATAAATATAAATATGATATTATTGGGGTTCATCATATACCTAATTTATCTTTTATGGATTAAAAAAAATCTATTTTACCTCCTCTAGATTTTTTTTTCTAAATGTCACATAAATGAGAGGACAATCTACGTTGATGCCAAGGAATGAAGGAAGAAGCTAAATATTTTGACTACTCCCATAAATGAAAAAATCATGGACATACTTTCATGCATTGTAAAGACCTTTGAGCCACTTGATAAAGTTGCTAGAATATTCAAAATTTTTTGTTGCATAGGCATGAGAGGAAGGATTAACTGGTTATGTTCAAGAAAAAGTTTGTATAGAGCGAACTAGAGTACATATAGATAAATTATTAGTATTTTTAATTTATTTGTGAAATTTTAAAGGGGATCGAAGTGTAGGATTTTTCTTTATCTTGCTTCTAGGTACTATATTTTAGATTTAAAAAAAATCGCTCTTACATTTTTTAAGTTAAAAAAATGAAATATTATATTGCTACATTTTACTTGGATGACACAACAAAGGTGCATACAATTTTGTTTTAAATGTGTGTGGGGAAGCACATACCATTAACCCAATCCAAAGGTATTATACCCAAAGGTAGGGAGGTAATAGGTCACATACTACCCTCCATAGAACCTTAACAAATGGTATACCACCCGTTTACCAAATTATAGGTTGTTCATACAAAAAGGGTATGGATTCAAATCCTATGGGTCCCTTTCACAAATATGCATGGTGCTGAGGTGTCAAGTGCCAAAGAGTTTAGTTTAATCCCTTTGTTTAAATGGAATTTAATCTACTATTATATTGATTTTGGTGCTAGCCTCAGTGGCTAGTGTGTACCTTGTTAAGGCACTTCCTATTGGATGTCTAAAGTTTGAACTACATGCCTAGTTTTTTGGTAAGGATATTGATGATGTGGTAGTGCAATATTAACATGATGAATTGGTAGTGAATAATTGGCATGATGATGTGGATAATATAGCAAAATTAAAATTTCTTAGTATAAAAACGAGGTCAACCAATCATATTTCATATCTTATTCCTTATCAATGCTCATTTAGTCATAAATTGAAGTGCCATATCATGTTTTCATAGCACATGAAATAGATTATATTACATCATTTGGATCATGTAAATGTACCTTTCTTGGTACATACTTAGGACATTAGATTACTTTAGGGGGAAGTTATCTAGTTACTTCATGCAATGTAATAAATGCACAAGTGTCAATGTGCAAGCTGTATATGTGCAAGTTGTCCCTTGCACAACTAGGTAGAGTGTTGGCCAAGGAACCTATTTTCCTATATAAAGGGCCATAGACATAGAGCATGATATAGCAGTAGGAAGTAGTGTAGAACAGTGTGGTGTGATGTAGTAGAGTGTGATGTAATGTGATGGAGTGTGATATGCTCAAAGCTCATTCTTGAGCAGTAGCTTTATTCATGGAGTGTTCATTTCCTCCATAGCTACTTTGTATACATTTCCATCATTTCTATTTATAGTATATTTTCAGTCATCTCACAGATTTACTTTATGTCATATTATTTTGCATCTTGTGATTGCTATCTCCCATTACATGCTACATCAAAAGCTAACAATGGTATCAGAGCTATGGTAGATCAATAGGAAAACCACCATTATCATTGACCCTGAGTTTTTGTCAACCTGATGCGCCATTGGACCAGTCACTATCAAAAATTCTTAGAAGAGTCTAGGTGGTAGAATTAGGGAGAGCCACAAGTAAGGACTGAAAGAAATATTAGTTTTTGAAATACTGAGATTGCATATGGCTAGAGTCTTTCCATAGAGTTACAAGGGAAAACTCGTGAAGACTAGGACTCAACATTTGATCCACTAGTTTGATGAATCAACTAGTGAAGCTCATCTAAGAGATCTGGAGAAATTTACCTGAAGTTTCTTTTATTGTAGGGAATTAATTCTCAGATGATTGGGACACCTCCTACAACAGAAATCTAGGAGATTTCAACTTTGTTGCCCGAAGGTCGGAGTGCCTTCATAGTGCAGAGATTAGTTGCTGCAAGAGAAGAATACTATAGAAGAGACTTCTGGAGAAGAATTGTGGTGAAGTTGGGAGATAGGAGATCTCCATTGCTAGATTGGAAACTTCACAAGGAAAAATGCCATAGAAGCCTTAATAAAAAAAGGCCATAGAAGCCTTAATCCATAAAAAAGGCCATAGTAGCCTTGATCCAGAAGAAAAGGCCATAGTAGCCTTGATCCAGAAGAAAAGGCCATAAAAGCCTTGATACAGAAAAGGCCACAGAAGCCTTGATATTGAAGAAAAGGCCACAAAAGCCTTGATACTAAAAAAGGCCACAGAAGCCTTGATCCTGAAGAAGACTCCAGAAGAGAGTATCTAATTCAGAAGTAGATTTTAGTACTAATACTTTGTTGTAGGAATAGGGATATTCAGTGAGTTGGGAAAGCTTCCTACAAAAAGGATAGGAAGAGTATCTTCTTCAGAATCAATCCAACACTTGAAGCAAAAGAGATCAGGAGAAGATCTCATTGAAGAACTTCTAGACTTGGAAGAAGAAGAAGGACTAGGAGAGTCCTACTCAAATCCAGAAGTAGTAGAATCAGAGATCTAGGAGAAGATCTCACCACCAACACTTCCAAAAGTAGAAGGTTGAAGATAAGGTCTCAAGGAAGACCAGAAGAAGCTGCAAGATCAAAGGCCTTGGAGAGGTCTCTACGAGCATCCAGTAAAAGGCTTGGAGAGCCTTACTAAAGATATCATCAAAGGAGTTCCAAGGAGAACTCATTGGAGAAATTCACTATTGGAGATAGTGAAAGATTTGGGACAATTGTCGCCATCCGACAACAAGCCCAAGAAGATAAATTTGGCAAGGAGTGCCAAATCTCAGAAGACCTCAAGACATTCATAATCTTGAGATGAAGATCCTATTTGAAGTCAGAATTTGACAAGAAGCTTGAAGGAAGATTCAGATAGAAGAAGCCTACCAAATCTAGGAGATTTGGAGATTACCTCTCATAGCAAAAAGGCACCACTTTAGAAACAAATATCTCTTCAAATCTACAACAAAAGGAGGAGACTACAAGAGGAGAACAAGCCACCAAAATCCTAGGCTCATGAAGGAGAGTTTGAGACCATCCTTTGGTGAAGATGAAGTTATTCAGGGCAACCTACAAAGAGCTGCAAGATCTTACTCAAGGTAGCAACTTGGTGATCTTAGACACCAAGATCTACATCCTCTACAAAAGTGGTGAAAAGGGATTTCAGAAAAAGGTAAGCAACTATTGGTGCAAGTAGATTCATTAAAGTGGATTACTTATCAGATTTGTTTAAGCACCTTAATTTGGATTAAAGTTGCAATAAGGAGAATTGAATTACAGTATTCAAAAGTGCAAAAAGAGAAAGGTTTCTTTAAGGTTCATTTGCACTTTAGGAGTTGATTAGATTTTCAGAATTTCAAACTATCTATCAACTACCTATCATCTACTTTGGAAAGAAAAAGAAGACTAGCTCCTACTACCTTGCTTATAAGAGAATTGTAGAATAATTCTTGAAGATTCATTTCAGATTATTCTTGATTAGTTGCAGTAAATTGATTAAGTGCATTATTCTTGAGAGTTGATTGGAGTGATAAGGTGAAATTTTTAGTGCATTAAAAGTAAAATATTATTAGATTCATTTGCACTATTATATTACTCTCAAAAGAAATTAGTTTTGTGTTTTTGAGAAGGGTACAAAATCTAGTTTGCATCAAGTGTCTAAAGACACTCTTAAAGCACAAAAATATGCAACTCATAGTGGCCAATAGAAGCCACCAAAATTGGTTAGTACAAGTGAATAAAAACTAACCAAAAGAAGCTTCAAATATTGAGACTTGGTGAGTCTCAAATCCAAAGCACTACAGGGTTAAGTGCAATAGAAAAAAGCTTCTATCTACAACATTTGTAAAGCTTGGATCTATCATTAAATATCCAAGAAAAGAGGGCAAGGAGTCTATCCAAAGGGATATCCTCAAAACCCTCATTTGTGCATTCAAAATCTGCTACAAAATCAGACTACAAGACCTACAAGAAGGAGTGCAAAAAGGGTGCAATAAGAACATATTATTCTCATAGAATATTACAAGGTATTGCACTACATTATTCATAGGAAAAGGGTAGATTGAAGGTGCCACTAAAGGCACAAAAACTATAGGGAAATCTAGCCAAGAAAGGTCAAACGTCAAGCAAGAAAGGTCAAACATCAAGCACTCCTCATCCACGACACAAGGAGCCATTCGAAGGGGCTCACACTTCACATCTTGGATGGATGAACCTACAAAAGGCAATGCACATATCAATCGATCATCAACTTGCATTTACGTAGATAGAAAGGGAGCTCTCTTTTACAAGAAAAAAGGTGGTAGATTCTACCTCAATCAATATGGATGAACAACGTAAAAGGAGCACATTGAAGGGAACAAGGAATGAGGAGAATAGGTGATATATTCAGAGGTTGCTAGCTTGGTGAAGATTTTCCACCAAAATAATCACCTACAATGCCATTCGAAGCTCCAAAATCACCTCAACGATCGACCAACAAGAGAAGAGATTGCTTGCACTCCAAGAAATGTAGCAAGCAAAGAAGAGGCATACAAAAAGGAGTTATACTCTCCTTGGAAGCGTTACAATGAAATAACTCCATGCAAAAAGGTTGAAAGCCACTTGGCATGGATTCTCTAAGGTGCCATCCCATTTCTTAACATCCAAGAAAACTCACGAAGGAGTTACAAGCGCTCACACAAGTGTTCATGTGTTACAAGGCGACCAAGAAGCTAGTAGAGCATTACTAAAGGATTGTTACATTACAAAGGAGAGAGCTCGTATGTAACACTCAGTGACACTTGTCAAAGCCTTCACCACCTTAAAAGGCATCTAAACACGAAGCAACAGAGTGTGAAGAAGAGAGAATAGCACAGTCAAAGGCATCCGACAGAGAATAGTGCAGTGAAACACGTTCGAAGCACAACATGGAAGGAAGGAAGGAGGAGCATTAAAGGCTCCTGGAAAAGAAGGTCAAACCTTCTCAAATCTGCAATACTCTTCACTCTAGCATTGAAGACAAGGTCGGCCCAATCCACACTCATCATCTCAAGCACCAAAAGTTACGTATTGCAGTTGTTATATCCAGCCAAAATTAGAGCCATTCAAGTGTGGTGATAAAGGAGCTAAGGTAAGTAATTTATCTCATTTAATATTGCTTTCAAATAAAGGAGATATAAGGTTTAAAATCAAGGATAAATTTTGAGATTATGAAAGCAAAAGACATAGGAGATAACTTACCAAGCTAAAATAATATTTGCAAATTAACCTAGGAGATATAAGGAATTCTACTTGGGTTAGATTATTTAATATTTTGCAAATATTATTGTGGTCTAATTTTTCCAAAAATTAGGGAGTCATAAGGGTTACTACATCAAATTAATTTATTGGAAATTAGATACACTTAAATTAATTCCCAAAGGGTTATTTAAAAGAGAGGTTTATCATAGTATTTCAAAGGTTGGAAATTTATAAAATTATTGTCTCAAACTTCTCAAAAGGAGACAAAAGATCCAACATTATAACCTCTTTAAAATTTGGGAAAAGTGCTTAGTTCAATAGGAGCAATAAGGGATAATAGAAGTTGATTTTTTACAAAACTTTACAAAATCAACCAAATATTGAACTATAATTTACAAAAGCACTATATCTTATCCAGAGCATACTAGGGAGTCATAAGGCATTCTACAAAACTTGGTAATATCAACATTTATCAAATATTATCAAGTTACAAAATATAAGCTTTCTTCAAAACCTAAAAATCCTTAAGAGTATACACTCACATTACTTGGGAGTCATAAGGAAGCCTACAAAACTAAGGATTAATAAAGGTTTTATCAAATCAAGCTTATATTAATTGGGATTTTATAGACACTAAGTAGGGAGTTATAAGGTAGACTACTCTATCCCAAAGAATATAGGTAATACAAATGACTACTAGCATGCTAAGAAACACTCTTAAAAGTGGAATAAGGAAGATACCAACATGGATTAAAAACCTGATGGATTACAATGATGAAAAGGGAAAAGACAAGGAAGAACCAATACAATATGAAATAAGTTCTAAAATTAAAATCCATATAAAGGGAGATTCATCCAATGAATCTAACATCAAAGGAGACTCAAGACAAGAAAAAATTGATCAACAATATTTTATACAAAAAGGAAAATATGGAATAGCTTCAATTGTGCATATATGGTTAGAAGATCTTATTAAGGAGATAGACAAACATGATGTTCCTAAAATAGACTTCAAAGTTGTCAGATCATCTCTATTGTGCACCTATTGCAATCAATATGGTCATGAAAAGACAAATTGTTGGAGTTTCCATCCTTGCAAATATTGTGATGGGATAAATCACTCATATTTTTCCTATCATTTCAAATACAGGTACTATAAGGGCTATGAAAGAAGATTACTACAAAGAATAAATTGTTATCTTCAAGAACTTATTTCAGATGGATCTACTAACATTGATCTCAAGATTGATACTTATGAAGAACAGAGAAACATGTGTTACATAGGTACAAAAGAAAGGAGAAGAACCTATTCAGATCCACTCATGACATGCAAAATCATGAGAATAATTGTTCACCAAAAATGCTTGACATCAAGGGACACCGAACTGAAAAAGGTCAGAGGCAATAACATGAAGACTGAAGCAACTACAGAAGAATCAAAGCTATCAGATGGAAGAAGATCCACATTGAAGACTAAAGTCTTCAATATCCAAATAATAATACGGGGGTGTTAGAAATAGATTATATTACATCATTTGGATCATGTAAATGTACCTTTCTTGGTACATACTTAGGACATTAGATTACTTTAGGGGGAAGTTATCTAGTTACTTCATGCAATGTAATAAATGCACAAGTGTCAATGTGCAAGTTGTATATGTGCAAGCTGTCCCTTGCACAACTAGGTAGAGTGTTGGCCAAGGAACCTATTTTCCTATATAAAGGGCCATAGACATAGAGCATGATATAGCAATAGGAAGTAGTGTAGAATAATGTGGTGTGATGTAGCAGAGTGTGATGTAATGTGATGGAGTGTGATATGCTCAAAGCTCATTCTTGAGAAGTAGCTTTATTCATGGAGTGTTCATTTCCTCCATAGCTACTTTGTATACATTTCCATCATTTCTATTTATAGTATATTTTCAGTCATCTCATAGATTTACTTTATGTCATATTATTCTGCATCTTGTGATTGCTATCTCCCATTACTTGCTACATCAAAAGCTAACAAACTCTAAGTACTTACCTATATAGTTAAAATTCCAATGGCACCCCCTTATGTAGGTTGGCAACACATAGCAATACTAGATTTGTATAACCTCTATACAATCAACATTCAATTGGAATTTGTCCATCCACTTAAAGAGTGAGGTGTGGCACTCCATTCACTACAAGTACAAGTTTAATTTTTAAAAAATTTAAATGTTTCCACTTATATATTTTTATTTTGAGGGTAGAACTTTGGGGACCATAACTTTTATTTCTAGTCACAACTACATGTAGGAAAGCTGACTATGCTTTGGCAACAAATTTATGGAATATGTGCCCTTGTTGAATAGTCTAAACTATTACATATGTAAATTCAAAATTAAGGCTTTGCTTTGGTATAAGGGACTCCTTATAGATATGAATGAGGACCCATAGGACATAGATATTATATTTCATATTTATTTCTAAAAATGAGAAGTGATCCATCCACTTAAATATTATATAAAAAGCATAAAAAATTATGAAAGAGATAAATATATAGTGGGAACTTGTAGGTTCCTCAAATAATCACCATGTCATCCATAGATAAGAATCACAACACTTTGATAAAATAAATGAAGTGGTGGGGATATTTACACCAATACCAATACCTCAATTACATAAATTATTTTAACCTAAGCCAACATAGAAAGAGTGTTTAAGGTTAATTACAAGTTGTAAGGTGGGTTTAACCACAACAAGGTGTAGATATAGAAAATTGATCCACTTTAGTGGGCAATCTTCCTAGAGCTCTTTGGGAGACCCTTTGAATTACCTAAGGAAAGGGCAAGGCTTCTCCCCTTTGTTTTGCCTATTTTCTCTCTATGTGAAATCATTCTTGGTCCCTGATGGGGTGCAAATTTACATGGAGATATTACGGTTGGCCTTGATGAGGCACAATTTCACCTTTTTAGGGTTTAGCCCATGAAAACCTTAATTCTTTGGTTTTGGCATGTCTTACATTGGCCCTTCTTATTTTCCTGTCTTTTTAGCCTTCAAATCCATTATATAAGAAGGGTTTGAATTTAATTTTCACACATAGTTACATGCGACACAATACAACATTCTTACATGCTAACATTTGATTTCTTATTTTTTTGCAAAGTATTTTTATTCAATCTGCATCTTTTTTCTTCGTTCGCAAGCAAGTTTAACTTTGGAGTTTGAATATTGATTGGATTTTTCTCCATTGGATTGTTGATTGCTATTGCTCGCTCTTGGTGGATTTGTGTTGAAGCCCTAAGGAAAGATCAACCATTCAGGAGATATCAACCCTTCTATTCTACTTCTACACTCTCTACCAGGTGAATTCATTCTTCTACATGCATGAAGTCATACCCTGTAACAGGTGAGCGCTCACCTGTTATAGGATATGACTTCACCTAAGTGAAATTCGAGGGTAATATGCTATAACAAATTTCATAATTGCATTCTTGGCTGCATTTAGAGCTTGAAGTTACATTTTGTTTTGTGATTCCATCATTTTGACTTGTTGTATTGTATTATGTTTGTTTTCTTCCAAAGGTTTACTTCAACTTTTATTTATCAATTTTTTGCTAAAAGGACCTAAGGGGATTTACTGCTAGGCCTCCAAGCACTATTTTACAGTTGCCTAAGTAGGCCCCCTAATGCTAATACTATTTTTTAAGTGTTTGTTAAGTTGCCTTGTCGAAACAAGAATTATTGATAGCTTTAGACAAAGGATTAAAGCAAGGATAAATCATCGGATAAGCTAAGTGGTCTGATTAGTCTTTAGGTTTTTTTTTGAGTGCTTTATAATTTAGTTACAAACCCTAGATCTAATTTTATAGAAATATATTTAATTAGTTTATAGTAATTTAAAGATAAATAGCATATAGTGTGCACCGATGACTAATTTTGTTTGTATACCTCTTCTTGAGACCTTGCTTAAAGGTTATATTTTTAGAACCATAGGTTAGAAAAGCATTCAAAGGAGATAATAATTCTAGGGTTACCTCTTGTATTCCTGTATTTTGTATTTTTGCATTGTCTTTCATATTTTATAGCATAAATATAGAAAAGCCAAATCTAGGTGATTGTCTTGAATCTCATACACCAAATATTCTTGAAAACCAGAGGACTTGGAATGAGTCCTTAAACCATTCCTGGTGAACCCTTCCCACCAACACCATCTGTAGAGAAAAAAATAACCCATGGTTCACCCTAAAGGCTTCTATATTGTAGATCCAACTTTTAGAAATTGTGCATGGTAGGGTAGTTTCCCCCTCTACACAAGGTTAATTCCAATCCATAAAATTTATATAATAAAATATCATAATAAATTAAATATAGTTGTACAATGATTACTCATAAGCTTATACAATATTACATTATATAATGTTGGTCTTGGATATAAGCCATATTACACTTTCAAAAACCCCTCATAATCTAAAGTGAATGACAAGATGAGAAGACATTAGTAACAATAATATCTTCCCCCTATAATGGATTTTGTAGTGGGTGTTTGCACTTGAGCAAGAATCATCTATATCCCCCTCATCATATGCAAATTTTTTGACGCAAAAAATACCTCTGAATAATAATCTCCTTAGACTAGACCATAGTGATCATTATCACTATTAGATACTCTTGCACATATCCAAAGGATACCTCTGTTAATACTCCATATGATTAAGATAATTCAATAATACTCCCTATAAATAAAAACTACAATATTTTATAGTCAAATAAGTTAATACTTAGAAGTATATATTTTCCTTTATAGTATACATCAACTTTTTTGAAAACTTCAACATGTCCTTAGGTCATTTTATTTTCATCACCAAAAAATGATTTGTATGGACCCATTATGAAAATAACTATTACAACAAGAGTACCTAAACAAAGAGTAGAAAAAAAAAGAAATCATGAATTATTATATATTCATGAATAAGTTGAATCAATAGCCAAAAAAATGAAATGAAATAATTTTTCTATCTGCTTCCAAAAGATTCAAAAACTGCTACCACTATTATTGACGAATATTACATTATTTAATACATGCAAATATATCCCCATGTGATGTTCATGGTATAATTGTAAATGTTTAATAGATTAGGGTTGAGTCTATAGTTTATATGTGTATTTTATATTTTTATTTTATGTAAGTGTAAATGTGTAGGAAATGCACAAGTGTCATGTAAGAGTGCAATACGTAGAAAATGCACAATTTTCATGTAAGTTAGAGTTCAAGTGTGTATTGAGAGGATGTGTACACGTTTCATGTATGTAAGTGTACAAATATGTAATATGAGGATGTGCACAAGTGTCTTAGATTAGGAGTGTGTGTAGAAGAGTAAGTCTCATGTAAAAGTGTGCAAGTTTCATAGAGTTAAGTATGAATGTAAGAAAAAGTGAAGAGTCTAGTATGCAAGTGGTAAAATTATAATTCAAATGTCATGGGACTTATCATATGGAGAGCAATAGTCAAGAGCATGAAAATTCATCTTCTGTATCTATATTATGGAAACAAAGCTCCATGAAAAGACATTCAATTATCCAATTATAAAGCGAAAGATATAGAAAAGTGAATAAAGCTTGTATATAGATTTTGAGAAATTAATATTGTAAGTTTTCTTCATGTATTGTTCATGAATGATTTAGGCCATTTACATTCATATTTGATATTATAAGTGAATATTATTTTTATTATTATATTGGCCTTGATATACATATTAAATTACTATTATATAATTCTACTCTTAATTTTTAAATATTTTGACCTTTAATATTGTGGCTTATTTATATTGGGACCTATGTTATTCTATGGTAGTTAGGCTTAAAAGGCCAATAGTGATATTAGAGTTAGCACTTAACTCAGACCATTTTTGATAGAGTTTTTTTTTTACTAGCCACCATTATCAATATTTAACTTTTTCTATTCTTGATAGAGTTAATTTAGAGTCTATATACTTTGAAGGCAATGCAAATGTGGACTCTATTTTTAAAGGTCTAATTGAGTAGAGATTAAGGGGAAAAGGACTTGGTAACCTTGATTTGTATGCTAGGGTCTTTCCACTTGTTTGAAGGAAAACCATTGAAGACTAGGACTCAAATAAGATAGAATGATAGCCAAATCATAAGATAATTGGATATTATTTGAATGAGAGTTAACTCATAAGAAAGTTGGAAATTTAGGGATATTCAAGGTTACCCCGATCATATTTTGAATTCTCTAGAGAAGAAAAAAAGAATCACTATTGAATATTGAGAAAGAATAAACTCAAGAGAAAGTTGGTCATTTGGGGACATTCATAGTTACCCTAACATTGATATTGGATTATATAGAAAGGAGGAGAATCATATTTAGTTCTTAGGTGTGACCTAAGACATTGAATAATATTTTGAATATTATAGATAGATAGAGGATAATCATAGCTACAACAAATTGAGAAGCATTCAAGCTTCCTACAAATATTAAGCAATAATATACAGAGCAAAGCAGTATACAAAGATAAGAGTTGTATTGAGAAGTACATAGTCTAAGCATACAAATATAGAATAAAATAGAAGCATAGAGGAGTATTGGTTATTTAGAAAACTAGAAATATCAGGCTGAATAAAGCAATATCAGTATTGGTCTTGACATATTTTTATGATTTTTATTCTATAGCAAAGAATAGTAGTCTAGAGACAACAAGTAAGGTGCATCTAGATATAATTGGTGAAGCTATCATCCACATTGAAGAAAAGGTCCAAGAGGCTTGCATTAGAGAAAAGGCCTAAGAGGCCAACATTGAAGGAAAATGCCTAAGAGGCCAACATTGAAGAAAATACTTAAGGGGTATGCATTAGAGAAAAGGTCTAGAAGGTCAAATTTGAAGAAAGAGGATTAACCAGCCAAGATGAGAAGAAGAGGCCCAAGAAACTAGCATAAGAAGAAGAGGCCTTAGTGGCCAACATAAAGGAAAAGAGATATAAGGATAGCTATAAGGAAAATAGAACTATAAGCTAATGAAAAGCTATATCAACTTATTAAAGGGCTATTATACAATGTTTATCTTATATGTTGTCATAAAAAGTTGAGCTTTAACAAGGGTACTAACATATAAGGAAATAATAAAGGCACATAACACCAAGAAACAAGAAACTTCGGGAGAGCATTCAGACATAAGTGCTATTAGAGCACTACCATTTGAACCAGAACCATTCATATGTGAGTGCTAGTAGAGAGTCACTGTCTAGAGAGTAGTAAAACCAAATCCATTTATACATAAGTGCTAGTAGAGTGTTACTATCCAGAGGGTATCTAGAACCAAATCCATTCAAATAGGAGTGTTAGTAGCAAAGAATCAATGGCCAAATATATTTGGATCAAAACTATTCAAATATGAGTGCTATCAATAGAGCATCGCTATCTAGTGATATTTAAAGTAGAACTATCCAAACATGAGTGCTAGCAACAATGTGTCACTATTCAAAGGTATTTATAAAAGAGTGATACTAGATATGTAGTCACAATGTGCATTAAAACAAGCATCATCTTGCAATATTACTCCAAAGATACAACCACCAGATATATTGGCACTTGAGCAAGCAAGAGCAAAGAAAATCATTACTATCACTTGGTCAAGCAAGAAAAACCAAAGGGAAGCATTACCATGAGAATTAACAAGTGCAAAGGAAAGAAAAATTGTCCTCGAATGAGTGAGTAGAGAATAGAGTTAAAGAATAGGTAAAGAGAATTCCAAGCATCGATGGTTGCAAGGCATGAAGTTCAGAATGGCATGTTGTCTAACAAGAGTGCAACACAAATATAGCTGAAATCATTTAGGTAAAATTCTGCATTAGTAATTAAGTAATTTGATGTGTCATTTAGATATTTGGAGGGAAAAAGCTCTTTGACCTAGTTTGAAAATTACAAAAGGGATTTTTAAGGTTTAATGCATTTTTTTATTTGATATTTGAGTTTATGGAGCTAAAAAAAATCAACTAGTTATTTATTGAGGGATTGAAATATTTTAGTGATTGAAGATTTAAGATTTAGTGTGCTTTTAAGATTTAATTTTTAAGGAGTTACAAGGTTTGAAGTTTTTGAAATTAAAATATTTTTGGATATTTTTTATTTTTTTAGAAGATTTAAAGAAATTTGAAATTTTACAAATCTAATATAGTAGGGAGTTAAAAGGGTTTTTACATTTAAAAGTTTAGAAAACTTAAAATTTGTAAATTTTATATTTGAGTTATTTTAAACTTCGGAGATATAAGGTTTACCACTTCAAAGGAATTAATTTATCAAGTTGAATCACCAATTATTATGGAATAAATGATTAGAAATGAATTCAATGAGGATAGTGAAGAAATTATGAACAAGTTAAAATTTGAGCCTCAAAACTTGATAGATACTCTTAATGAAAAGAAAAAGATATCATAATTGCTCAAAACTACGCTTAGGTATTCAAAACTAGATCTTATGACAAGATAATAATTTGATATTTTAACAAAAATAAACTCAATAATAGAATCTATCACTACTCAGAGTGCAATAGATTTAAAAAATATGCAACTCATTTATAAAGAAAATAAAGGAAGAATGGCCTTAATAGTACATCAATGGCTATGTTAATTTCTTAAGAAAACAAATGAACACAAAGTACTAGAAAGGAAGCATAAATCAAAGAAAGGATATTACATTTAGTTGAAGTATAGTTATTGCAATAGAATTAGGCATGAAAAAGCTAATTGTTGGAATCTTTATATATGTAAATTTTGTGGAATAAAATATCATTCTCCAACATTTTGTTGGTACAAAAGAAAATACTATGGAATATTTGAAAGGATGCTATTATTCATATTAGACAACTTTCTTCAAAAAATTATTTATGAAGCAACTTCTAATAATACATCAAAGTGATCTATATCTAAAATGTAGGACAAAATTGAAGGAAAAATATTTAATCTTAAGGATCGGATTAATGATAAAGTGTTTGAAAAATAAGGTAAAGAAAAATGGATGCGAAAGGGATGTAAACCCTAGGTGTAGTTAAGCGATGGAATAAAGTGACAAATTTGGCTATAGTATTTACAAAAGAGATGCAAACCCTAGGGAAAGTCAAGTGTTTAAGGAAGAGGATTGTTCACAGATCATCTCTTCAATGTATGAGAAAGCCTTTTTGATCAAAAAAAATATTTTTCAAGGATATTTGCATTCATGAGTGGATGAACCCATGCCCTCTATAAGGGTTTTGAAGGATGAATTTGGGTTGGATACAATAGATCATGAAGCCTGAACAATAATTTTCAAACTCAAGGGTAAATGACTTGGCCTAAAGGAGCTCAAAGGATACATTAAAGATTGGTCGACCAGTATAGAATTCCAAGTAACTCTCCTACCCAAAAATTTCTTTTTATTTCCTTTTTCAATTTAGTATATAGATATAAGATAATTGATTATAGATATTATTGGTTTTTTAGATAAAAGGGTGTTTATATAAGACCTTGAATTCCTAGTTTTAACCTCTTTATAAAAGAAGTTAATTTATTCCTAGTATGGGTGAATCTTTATGCTCTCTCTATGGAGTTTTGGGAAGAGAAGATATTCACCAAAATTGGTAATGTCATTAGTGCATTCCAATATGTGGATGCCCAAAATGAGGATAATTTATCTAGTAAAATTGATATGAGTAAATCAAGATTAGTTGTTTGGATGGATTTTTTAGTTCCTAGGCCTTAATCCATTACTATCTCCTTCAGCAAAGGGGAATGGTTCCAAAATATTGAATATGAAAACTTCTCCTTAAGATGTTAAAATTGTCAACAATATGGCCACCTAAAGAAGAGATGCCCAAACATCCGATCATGCTTTGATTCCTCCTTGGTGGAGAAGGCTTTAAATATGAAAATTTTAAAACCTTCAAATGTACTATTTTAAAATAAAGAATCACATAATCTAAAGGTACCAATTGTATAGCAAGAATCATGTGAGCAACAAAATACTTAACGCCAAAAGGAGAATTTGAACCAGATCATTGATAAAGACCAAATGGTTACTAAATACCATCTAGGAAGTTCCATGGAAAATATTAGCACATCAGATGGTATTATTGAATCTAATTATGAAACATTTGATGACGACCAATTTTCTAAATTTGAAGATCCTATAAAATGTGGTACAAGTATATATTGTCTTAGGGGATTGAAGTGCAAAAATACATTCTCAAATCTTGCCACTCTATAAGAGGAATAATCTTTTTTACAAAATAAAAATAATTGAACTAATTTCCTCTTTTATGGTTTACTATTTTCCTTATATCTATTGGAATTATCTGTCATGTAAGGGTTGTTCTTTTTTTAATTCCTTAAAAAAATAGTTGATTATGGAAACTTAGTAGCTGGAGGAAGATGGAGAATATATTTTATAGAAAATAAAATATAGGTATGCTTTAATTAACTTGTTATAAATGTAATGAAATCAAATATATTTGATAGAAAAGCAAATATATGTATGCTTTATTTAGCTTGTATTGTTTTATTTTTGTAATGGGAGTGTCCCTCAATAGAATACACACAAAGTTTATAAAAAAAAAAATCATGGTTCAAATTTATCTTACAAAGTAATAAAAAATGAAGCACATGATCTAGAGATCAAAGAAAAAGAAAAAGTTCAAGTTGTTCATGAATCAGAAGCACAATAACTAGATGCTAAAGTTAAAAAAAAAAGCTTAAGTAGTTCGTGAACTAGTTAAAGAACATGCAAAGTATAAATAACTCAAGAATGAAATTGAAGACAAATCTCATACAAATATTAATGAATAATGCAAATTCACTTGAATATTGAAGTTGAATACCAATATTGAGCACTAAAGTCTTCAATAACCAAATAAAATAATACACGGGGGTGTTGAGAAATATTACTTTATTTGGTACATGCAAATGTACCCCCATGGTACCTTCATGGTATATTTGTAAATATATAATAGATTAGGGTTAAGTCTATAGTTTAGATATGTGTTTTATATTTCTCCTTTTATGTAAGTGTAAATGTGTAGGAAATGCACAAGTGTCACGTGAGTTAGAGTGCAAGTGTATATTGAGAGGATGCACACAAGTTTTATGTATGTAAGTGTGCAAATATGTAATGTGAGGATGTGCATGTGTCTTATATTAGGAGTGCATGTAGAATATTAAGTGTCATGTAGAAGTGTGCAAGTGTCATAGAGTTAAGTATACATGTAAAAAGAAAGTGAAGAGTCTAGTATGCAAGTGGCAAGATGATAAGCCAAAGGTCATGGGACTTATCATATGGAGAGTAATAGTCAAGTACATGAAGAGTCATATTCTATGTCTATATTATGGATACAAAGCTCCATCAAAAGACATCCTATTATACAATTGCAAAGAGAAAGATACAAAAAAGTGAATAAAGTTTGTATACAAATTTTGAGCAATTAATATTGTAAGTTTTCTTCATGCATAGTTCATGAATTATTTAGGCCATTTACATTCATATTTGATATTATAATTAAATGTTATTTTTATTATTATATTGGCATTTATATACATATTAAATTGCTCATATATAATTCTACTCTTCATTATTAATATTTTGACCTTTAATATTGTGGATTCTTTATATTGGAACCTATGATAGTATGTAGTAGTAAGGCTTAGAAAGCAAAAAATATCACAAACTCAACTATAAGGTAAATTTTAGACCATTATATTATGATTGCATAACACATGGTAAATTTTCCCTTTCAAAATAGGGCAATAGGCATTGAAGACTATATTGCATAATTTTACTCGTAACATTATAATAAGTTCTTGAACTAATGCATACACACGTAACAAACTCAAAAAATCATACAATTTAAAAAAAGGCTCAAAATTCTTTCATATGCAAAAGTTATGAACTCTAGAATATTTTCTTGAATATTACTTAGAAAAATTCAACCTCACAAACCTGAGGAAATGGGTGTCTAATCCTAGTTTGTTGCTTGGCATTTTCTTATTTGTTTGTAACTACCACTATATCTGCACCACCTAGCCACTATTTTATTATTGGGTTTCCATTTATTGAATTCTTATTGGATGATTAGAAATAAATACATTAAAAATATTTTATGTGGCTCTAAAATTAGCCATGTTAGCCACCATGATGATCAAAGAGAAACCATCACTATAAGTATGTCATAAGTTACCATTAGGAATTGAACTTGGGCCTTCTACAAATAAGGACACCTCATGTAACAAAATCTCTTGTACCATCATTGAGATGTGTCTCCTATTAATACAACTTAATTAAGAGGGAACACTCAAAACACTATAAGTTAAAAGTTCTTTATAAAATAGACGATGCGAGGTTTTAATCCAAGTCTAGCTATCCATCAATATTTTTACACTATTTATATAGCCATCCAATCCATATTATAAATGATGAACAAAGAACCAATGCCTTCTTAGACAATAATACCTTGACCATGCTATGTTTACAAAAAATACTATAGCTACAAGCTTGATCCCATGACCAAGGAGAACAAAAATTTTATACAAAGCATAACTAGCCAATCCTTCACTTCCATCCATTTGAAATAAACTTGCACTTGCTTCTCAAAGATAGGATTTATTCATGATAAACCAAATTAATAAGCAAAACATACAAGACTACAATTTGATCTTGTGACCTCCTATCCAACACACAAAGTTATAAACCTTTTTGACTAACCTACCACATCATGGAACTAGACAAAAATTGCCAAGCAAAAAGAAAAACTATCTATTATAAAGTAAAAATATAGAATGTGAATTAAACCCATGATATAAATGTTGTATTTTAAGCCAAATTATCTTAGGTCCCAATATAATTAAGCCATAATATCTTAGGTCTCAATATCAATAATCAAGAGTAGAATTAAATATATGAGCAATAAAATATATAAATTGGCCAATATAAATATAATAACATTCACTATAATATCAAATATGAATGTAAATGGCAAAAATTATTCATGTATAAACTTAAAATAAACTTACAATAATATTTCTCAAAATTTATATACATTCTTTATCATCAATACATGTTATGGTGATTTTTATAAACCATTTTCCCACTCATATTGTATGGAGCTTTGTATCCATAATATAGACATAGAATATGACTCTTCAATACTTTTTTATTGCACTCCTCACATATCATGAAGTTTTAACCTTTCCTATTCTTGTCCTTTGTATTCTCACATTGCCACTTGTATACTAGACTCTTCACTCTCTTCTAGCACGCACACTTGACACTTGAACACTTCTACATGACTCTTGCTCTTCTAGATGCACTCCTAATACAAAAAAGTTGTGTACATCCTCACATTACATATTTGTATACTTACATACATGACACTTGTGCACTTTTTCTCAATACACAATTGCTCACTAACATGCATGACACTTGTGCATATCCTACACATTACACTCTTACATGACACTTATGCATATCCTGCACATAGATACTTACATAAAAAGGAAATATAAATCACTCACCTAAACTATAGAATCAAACCCTAATCTACTACATATTTACATTTGTACCATAAAGGTACCATGGGGGTATAATTACATGTACAAAATAATGAAATATTTTCAAATACCCCCTTATATTACATTATTTGGTTATTAAAGACTTTAGTATTCAATATTCATCTTCATATTCAATCTGGTGTTGGGCATGATCTTCTAGTATTGATCCCTGGTTTTTGTTTTGGAACTATTTTAGATCCTAATTTTATCCTTTGAATATATTTCTCTTAATATTTTTGATATTTTTCTTTTTTTTCTTTATTCTATTTTGTTTTGTATTGGTATTAATATTGGTTGAAGTTGTTTCTCCTATGTCCTATTTTCTATATCATTTGCAACATTAGTATCATCAAAATTCTTTAAATAATTTTCATGAATATCTTCATTGATTAAAATTTTTACTATAACTTGAATTTATTGAAGTTCTATTTTTTATTTTCTTCGATAAATTACAGTTGATGACCATATCAACACTGAGGCATGTATTGATGTTGTTGATACTAAGGTTGAAATTGATGTTTTCATTGTTGACTATATCATACTAAGGTTGAAACTTTTATTGAAAAAAATATCATATGATTTTCTTTATTCATATTCATTTGATTTCTTTGATTATATATACACTTATCCTATGATCCCTTTTCTTACACACATGACATAATATTTATTTCCATTTTGTCAAGACCCAAAATTCCACAACCTAATTTTCTAACTACTCACTATATATATACATACAAATATAGTATCTTTTACCAGGCTCACCCATCTCTACATCATACATAGTTCTGGTTATGTAAATGTACTAGGTGGAGTCATTATTCCACAAACCATCCTTCTCATTATCATACAATGAGATCATTTAATTCTTATTTCTTTCTTTATAAAGAGGCACATTGACCTTCTCATACTACATAAGTCCTTTTATGTCCGTGCTAAAAGTGTGTTTGAATCGACTATCCTCTTATCTCTTTTATGAGCTAGTAATTCTATTATTTTTTTCTCATTTTAGGTCTTAACTCGTGGAAACATTAATTAAGAAAAATAGGTTGCCCATACACCATTACACTTAATTTATCTATTTTCTTGGTCTTCCAAGACCCTTACATGAGAACATTATTTTAATAGTCCAACACTTATTATTTTATTTATCAATGAATTACCAAGTCAACCAAGTATCCATACTCAAATAATCAAAGTTTTCTAAGGATTCATATACATTATCCAACTTAATTATTTTAACCAAGTAGAAGTGCAAAACTACTCCACATTATTGCAAAATTAATCATTCAAACTGCCATTCTATGAATTTCATAACTGAATTCCCTAAGCAAATTTGATCAACAATAAATTATACTAATTTATTAATTTTCTTAATATGGACAATAACATAACACATTCCATATGCATAATTTACATACTACCATAAAAATAAAACCACAACAAACACATAACACCATTTTATCCTGGGAAAAGCCTTATTGGGAAAACCCAACATTCAAATTCTCTTTTATATTATTTCAAGAGGTTTGGTGCTACAATGGAAGAGTAGTCCATAATGCTTTCCTCTTACACATAAACATCACATCATTACTTGTTTCAAAATAGGTATAATTCCCTTATTCATTTGTACAAAAGTATAAACCATTCAATTAGACACTCCATGGTGCCCATAATTTTCAATATAAGAATATCTATTATCTTATGACTGCACCAAATCCAAAATTTATCCACCTATATAAATTTAGTACCCTTTCTCTTATATCGAGGTCACCCCAGGTGCCTCTTCCTCCCCAACAAAGTCAACATTACCAAAATCTAGAAAATAACTAAGCTCTTGTGTAATATTTTTATTGTACACGAATGTCTCATCAAAATGAATTTTATTATCCAATGTGACTCCAAAGATACCAAAAGTTTATCATCAATGTGATTCCTTATAGCAAATGATCATACCTAAAAATAAATATTCATTTTAAAAATGATAAACTAATTACTGTAAGTTATTCTAAAATAGGTATACAATACAAACCACCACAAAAAAATCTAGAATAAAGCTTCACAATGGCTTGCCCACGTATCAAAATTATTCCTCCTTCATTAATTTAACAACATAAATAATCCTTGGTGATCAAGCCCACAAACAACATCCATAGGACTAACTATCCAAAATAGTTATGGTTGACTTAGTCAAGTTGGGAAACATATTGACACCTCCACAAAATTCAAGCACTCTACCATCACTTCTCTAACAAGGGATGATGTGGGTAACAGGATTTGGCAATCCCCTAAGACTTATAAAAATTAACATACTCCTACATTGTGTGATTATACCATCATCCTAAAATAGGATAGGTCTTACCCATACCTTCGTCTCCTAATTCAACAAGGTAACTTGTTTTGCATCTCATGTTGTTTTTTCATCCTTTATACTATGTGAGATATTTTATCTCATACTACCCACCCATTTTTGACTTAGAAAACCAAAAATTATTGATTTCTATAAGACTAAATCATCATGCATGCTATCACCAAATCATCCATGAGTTCCCATGTCAAGATTTGACATTGCTAAAATCACAATATGACATAGTTGATAATAAAATAGCATAGGTTGTTGTCTTTTCGGTGTGACTCAAGTAAGACCAACAACTAACATAGCCACTTGCACTCCTAAAACTAAAACACTTAGATTACAACCACTCAAATCTAAGATACTCGATAACAACACATCTTTTACCAAGATTGTTTTCAAGTTTCACTCCTATTTTATAGAACACTACCACAACTTATTGGGTATCAAGTCACAAATAAGAATTATGGTGAATTGTGAAGTGCAATAAAAATATTTTACCTCATAAAACTCAACATCTATCAACTTGCACTAAAGTTGAAGGCTTCATAGATATAACTCTATCCTCTGAAAATAGAAAGCTAGCACTCTCAATGGTAAAGAACCCATTTGCTAAAATAAAGAAATTTTACGTTGAGTTTACTATACCATAAATATTCCTACTGATATTTAATAAACCTCATGATAGCATACTCAGAGTGAGAGTTAAACATAGAAAATTTTCATACCAACCACACTTAAATTTTAAAACTCATTTTAGTACATTTTATGCTCATATAAGGACTAGTTTTAAGAATGTTCATAGAGTGTGTAAGAAATGCCAAATGAACTTACCTCAATTTATCCAATGCACCTACAAGAATTTCCCAACAGGCCTTGATTTACATGCCTTTTAGATCGCTCACCTCTTTCCAACATTTTTTTCCAAAACTCCATCCCCTTACTCATGAATCCAATTTCCTTTTTTGTTCCCCTCCATCTTCCCATTCAGATCTCTTGGGAGTTATTGGGAGCATTATAATTTTTGTAAAAACCACTAGAAAACGATGCAACACACTGAAGATCATTTATTATTTCTTTCAAGTGCTCTAGTTGTTTACTAAAAAACTAATCCATCTTAGGTGAGGTATTATTCTTTGTCAATTATCCAAGGTACTACAACATTCATCTCGACATTCTAATTCAAATAATAATCATTTCTTCCATGATTCGTGACAAGAATAAACTCACATGAAATACAAATGAGTCTAATTATTTACTTCTAAAGACAAATGAATATTGTTGTCTCCTTTTCGAATTAAAACCAAATAAAGATATCAATTGAGAGATAGGTTCTTAGAAGATAATTAATTTAAAATACATAAAATCTTAAGTATCCAATCATCTTGTAGTTAGTCTATCAGTTGGACCTTATCTAAATAAAATTATGATGCAACACCATAATTTATCTACTTGAAATTCTTCCATGGTTTCATTTATGAAATTTTATAATGAAAGAACATTATTTTTCCTTGTTTTTCATTGAAATATAGAATAGACATTATATCTTTTCCATTTTCTTAATTATTAAATCTCATTCGGTGATTTTGTTTTTTGGTGACATTATTAATTATTAAATCTCATTTAGTGATTTTATTTTCTAAGATATAGAGGAAACAATGGATAGGAAAGGTAGAAAACTAGAGTGGCATGAAAATGAAAAACAACTCCTCACAGAGTATCATAATACCATTACCCAAGATGAAATTCATTGGAAACAAAAATCAAGAGTTTTGTGGCTCAAGGAAGGTGATAGAAACACTAAATTCTTCCATGTTTCGACTATAAGACATAGTAACAACAATAAAATCCTCTACCTTATGGAGAAATATGGAAGAAAGTATGAGGATTTAAATGATATTAAAAATTTGGCCATTACTTTATTTTAGAACCTTCTTAGCAAAGAAAAAATAGAGTGCAACATGGAAATAGAAAGCATCATTAACAATGTTTCCAAAGGAGTTAATGATATCATGAATGAATATCTATGCAAGGTAATATCTAAGGAGAAAATTAAAAGTGTTGTGTTCTTTATGGGAGCATCCAAGGCTCTGGGACCAGATGGTTTTCCACCAGGTTTTTTCAACATCATTGGGATATTGTTGGAGAATATGTAGTCAATACAATCCAAGAAGACCAAGAATATGGTAAGTCGCAAAAATAATGGAATAATACCTTCCTTTCTCAAATTCCCAAGAAATATGGGGTAGATAAATTGTAGGACTTTAGACCAATCAGCCTATGTAATACAATTTAATTTTTTTTTACCAAAGTTTTGGCCAATCAGTTGAAAAACATTAGCCCTACAATCATTAGTGAAGATCAAAGAGGTTATATGGTAGGTAAGCAGATTACTGAAAACATCATTGCCATTTATGAAACAATAGACTCTCTTCAAAGGAGGAAAGGGTAAGGCATGTTCCTTAATATGGACATGAACAAAGCCTATGACATGGTTTGATGGTCTTTCTTAGATAAAATAATGGAGAAAATGTGTTTAAGTTAAAATGGAGGGTATGGATTGGTATGTGTATTTCTAACCCCTATTTTTAAATCTTGATCAATGGACAATATTCTAGGTTCTTTCCTTCTAGCATAGGAATCAAGCAGGGAGATATGTTGTCTCTATATCTCTTTATCATTATGGCAGATGCCCTAGGAAGAATTTTGGAAAGAAAGAGAAAGTATGGTAATATCAAATATCTAAAACATTCATCCATTGGTGAAGCTTTATCTCATCAACAATTTGTGGATGGTAATTTCTTGCTTGGGGAATCTACAGAGGAAAGTCCTTGATTCTTATGAAAAAGCTACAGGCCAAAAAATAAATTATGAAAAAAGCAGGATTATACTTTTAAACACGTAGGAGAGTATAAGAGATAAAATAGTTAAATTATTGGGCTGCGAGGAGGAAAATTTCTCTATCACCTATCTTGGTTTGCCTTTGTTTATAGGTAATATGAAATATGAACTTTGGAATCCAATTATTGATAAATTTAATAGGAAACTTCAAGGTTGGAAGGGATCTTTGTTATCCTCTATAGGGAAAGTACAACTCATAAAAAACATGCTTCAAAGCCTCCCTATTTATTTCATGTCTTTCCTAAGAATGTCAAGGAAAGTGGGAGACTTTAGAAAGACTTAAAAAAAATTCTTATGGTATGGCACTTAATGCAAGAAACATATACATCTTGTAGCCTGGGATACCTGTTTCCAGCATTTACAGAATGGGGGTCTTGGTTTGAGGAAGTTGAGAGATCTAGAGCCCTTATAGATAAACATGTTGGGAGGCTTCACACTGTATCATCATGAAAATGGGCTAGCATTATCCAAAACAAATACTTGAAGGGCATAAACCACTTTATTAGTTGTTCTAATCCTCCACATGGGTCTATTTTTTGGTAAAATATAATCAATAGTAGGAAAGTTCTATGGCAAGGTATAAAATGGAGAGTAGGTAGGGGAGACAAAATTGAATTTTTGAAAGACCCTTGGATTCAAGAGGAGCCTTTAGTTAACTATAGAAAGTTCAAAGATATCAAAGAACATTTGACCAGAACCTATATTAAAAAAATTTATGGTTACATTTATAGGGTGGGTGATTTTTAGGAGTGGAAAATTGTGCAATAAGATATGCAAGGCTTTGGGGGTAAATATCTACAAAACCTCCTAAGGATTTATTATTTAGATAGAGTTTTAGAGGATGATCAGATAATTTAGAGAAGAAACCATCAAGGCCAGTACTTAGTGAAGGATGTATATCGAGTCTTGGGCAAAGTAACCTCAGAGAAACTTAAGCTTAAAAGAATTTGGAAGCTAAACATCATCCCTAAAGTTGTGTTTTTTGGGCTTCCATTTTGAATAAGATCCTTACAAAAGACAATATGTTAAAAAGAGGGATTGTGGTTCCAACTGTTTGTGTCTTATGTAACAAAGAGGATGAGTGTGTGGACCACTTGTTTGGAACTTGTGATTTTTTCATGATATCCTAAATATGTTATTGAGATAAGTTAATGTTTCTTAGGTCATTCCAGATTCTCTAACCAGGATTTGGGAATAATGGCACTTAGGAAGCAGTATTTTTGGCAAAAATGCATTCCACATATTTGTTGGAGGATTTGGTTGAAAATAAATAGATGAGTGTTCAAAAATAAAACCAAAGGAATAATTAGGATTTATGCTAGGATAAAAAAACCCTATTGGAGGATTGTATTAAAAACATTATTGGCCAAGAAAATATTGCAATGATCCTCTCTAGAGAAAAAGATATCTTAAATATGAAAAAAATCAATAAGGTGAGACTAGAAACCAGATGGGAATGTCCCCATAAATACTAGGTAAAAATTTGAAGAACACAAGCTTATACTGAGAGGGGGGGTGAACAGTATAAGACCTATTTTTACTTTTTCCTTTATACTTCAAAATAGTAAAGCAATATACCCAAAGCAATATCAAATCAATGCACAATATCATCCACAAAGTGACACCAATTTTAACGTGGTTCACCTAGAATGGTTGGGCTACGTCCACAAAACTTTTCTCTAAAATTTATCTCAAAGTTCTTTGGGAATCCTTCCCAATTACAATGTTTATGAGCCTCGGCCCAAAGGAGATACCTTCCCTAATAAAAATTTATGAGCCTCTGCTCAAAGGAGATACCTTCCCCTCTATCCGAATTTATGAGCCTCTGCTCAAAGGAGATACCTTCCCCTCAATCTGAATTTATGAGCCTCTACTCAAAGGAGATACCTTCCCCTCTGCTCTAGAAATGATCCCTCAAAAGATCAACTACCTCTACCTCTTGCCAGCACATGGAACTCCTTTCCATCGAAGACCTCCTATCCTCAATGCTTAGCCTAAGAGACCTCTGCCTTCTATGATCACGTCCACAACAACTCAACAACCTATACCAAACACACTCAGTCGATCTAGTACAAGTCCTCCTCTGTTTGTCAGATCTGTCCAACACTTGAACAAATCAATCCTCTGCACACAAGCCTTCTCAAAGACTTGCCAAATCTGTCCTCAGGTTCTTCTCAAAGAACCAGTGCTCCTCTGTCCTCAAGTTCTCTAATAGAACTATCAAAACTCAGCTCACAAGTCCTCTTCTAGGACCTATCCAAATCTTCTCACAAGTCCCCACCGAAACCTGTCCAAAATTGCTCACAAGTCCCCACCGAAACCTATCCAAAACCTGCTCACAAGTCCCCATCGAAACCTATCCAAAACCTACTCACAAGTCCCCACCGGAACTTGTCCAAAACCTGCTCACAAGTCCCCACCGGAACCTGTCCAAAACCTGCTCACAAGTCCCCATCGGAACCTATCCAAAACCTATCCAAAACCTCAGCAAGCTCACCAAGAAAAACTTTCTTAGTAGGAAATCACAAGGTGAATTGTTAGAGACCCAATGTGATTTGTCAAACTCATAGAAACATAAAGAGAATTTTTAGAGACTCAATATGTTCTATACTCAACTCCCAATCTCAAAACTCAACTCAAATCAACTCAGCTCAAACTCAATCTCAAATCTAAAAACTCAACTCAATATCTGAAATGGATAGGATAGAATGCTTTCTTTCAAGAACATGAAACTCCAACAATTGCCAACTATGCAAATAATCACATAACAATGATACTCATGTTCTTTTCACCATCAATTAGGGCTTCAACAACAATGCTCATCAAACAAGGTTCAATCAACACCATTCAACTCAAAACACAACATTGAAGCATTTCACAATTAACATCAGAAAAGGAAACAAGTAGAACTCCTTTTCTCTCCAATATTATTTGAACAAAAGCATCCACCAACTCAACTCACAATAGCACACACAACTTTTCAAATCATCAATAAAGGAGTAAGCCCAACACTTTAACCAAGTAAAGAATAGCTTGATTATTACCAATTTAATGAAAGCAAATGTCAATCTCAAATCTGCCCACTTAAGGTTTCACAACTTCACACAAGAAGCAATTAACCTTAAAACATCATGCTTTCATTTCCATAAACAACCAAAAACACTCTCAACATTACAAGAAAGATTTAACCCTTATACACCTTATTTCTCCCTTATAGTCTTATCAAAAATAAAATTTATCTCTCATAAGAATGCAATAAGATATTTCAACAACATCTTCAAAAAGAATCTTTTATCAAAATACAAAACAATCTTTGAACTCCTTATAACTCCTAAGCTGTTTTTCCCTCTAACAAACTTCCTCCATCCACAAAAACACTTAGCAAAAATTAATTTTGAAAATACCTTAGCCACATCAAAAATCGCTATGGGGAAATTTGTGCATGAATTCTAACACCACCCGCTACATCCACTTCATGAAAAAAAACCCTTTCATGATATTCGAACGTAGAACCTCCCGTTTAGGCAGCGCACCAACAACCTAGCCACTATCGGTGTGCCAAAGGCACCCGGTGAGGTTTAAACCTCACGCTGTTAACCTTGATCCTTTTGCACTACGGATAAAATGAAACCATAGTCCCTTCCTTTCCTTTACCATGACACGATGACAATAAACTTTATGGTGGATTTGACAAACGACGAGTGCAGAGAAACGAACAGCGGATCCACAAAAATCGGTGAATACACAGTAAAATTTACAACGAGCAACACATTTTGAAATTTGGATGGGATAATTCTTTGTTTTCGTCGAGGGATATTTATATGCAATTTACCATAAGCTCTTTGACATTGGCGAGGAGTTTAACACATCGGCGGAGGTCTTTGCTAGCGCCCACAACTTAAAACATTTGCACCATGGATTAGGAGAACCCATTGCAAATAATAATTTATTTATTTAAAAATAATTAAATGGAACCTTAACAAGGTTTTTAATTATTTAAATAAATACTTCCTCCTAGACCCAAATGCATTAAACCAATGCATCCACCTGTAATCTCTAAACCTGCCAACTTGGGGTTTGCAAAAGACCTTTGAAATTGTCATGCCATAACCTTCATCAAAACAGATTATTTGACATCAAATCAAATTCCTTCGAGAGCTTCTTGACACCAATGACAACTTATACACTTAATAAAAGGCAATGTACCCAAAGTACCCAAAATTGCCAACAAAATTAACTTCGATGGAGCTATAAAAGGTAATCTGGGTCATGCTGGTGGTGGGGGTATTTTTAGGAATAACAGAGTTCAAGTAGTGGTTGCATATGCTGAGGATCTAGGAATTACCATAAATCACCAAGCTGAAGCAAGGGAAATGCTTACAGGCCTTCGAATTGTAGTGAATTTGGGTTTTAGGAGAATTTTTCTTGAGGGGGATTCCAAGAATATTATAACTTCTCTTCAAAAGGGGAGTTAAATAATTCTAGTATTTTCCAAATAATTATAGATGCGAGGAGTATTTTGGAAAACCTAGAAAAATTCAAGTTAAACATATTTATAGAGAGGGAAACAAAGCTACCGATAAAATGGTGAATATGGTAGTTAAATCTAAGAATTTCAAGGTCTGGTCATATGCCCCCATGGAGTTGGAAGAGATTATAAGAATTGATAATGAAGCTAGCAGATAAAGAGGGTAGAGCAAAGTAGAATACTTATTGGGATCATGTGATGAAGGATTTGAGCACACTAAATTATATTATTTTTAGAAGTTTCTTTATCAGTTATATAAAGCATTGAGCACTGCATCAACTACATTAATTAGAAGGATAGCGGGAGTAATATTATTTCAACTTCTTCATCAACAATTTTAGCCTAGGTTTGTTTGTTTTACTAAGATAGGGATATCTTGCATTTTATGATCTTATCTTATTTTTTTCTTGTATATATTTCAAGCTCTGTGTAAAGGGTCGAGGCCCTTCAACCCCATTTATTTTATCAATTCGAAAAAATATTTTGTCATTCCTCCAATCATGATAAACATGTTCCTAAAATAATGGAACTTTATTAGTAGAATCATTTTCAACATAATAATTATATTTGCAATGGAATTAAACATGAAATTAACTATATTATTAGTAAATATTCATATCGTATTTTCCATAATATACATCTTTTTTTGCATAACTAAATTTGAGATAGCCAAACATTTCATCAATAAAGCATAATAATAAAACACAAGTCCATACAAATGAAATTTTTTCCAAGTGAGGGTTATAAAATCCTCCCTCCTTAGGCTTAACAAAGTCCTCTATGTTCCATCATAGTCAAAACATAAGATAATAACTACATTTCATTCAAACAAGAATGGAAAATGTTTCTACACATCAATCACTTTCTCCCAACTAGCATTCCTTTTAGAGTAGCAGTACCACTAGACCTTGCATTACTCCAAAGTCCCTTTCCTCATCGATTTAGAATGGAACTCAAGTATTTTTACTCGTTGAATCTCTATAACATCCAGATCCACCATATGTAATTTAAAAAAATCCCACACATGATCAAGATTAGCTATATATTATAAGCAATGATATGTGGAAGGTGTCATGAATATTTGATAGACTAGATGGTAAGAAAAGTTGGTATGCCATAGGACTGATATATTCTATAATTTCAAAGGGTTAAAAAAAGGTGGATCAAGTTTTTTGGATTTAATAGCACTCTTATTAGGTCTCACCCTTAAAAATACTTTGTCACCCACAACAAACTCTCTTGGAAACCTCTTAAGGTCAACATAACTTTTTGAGGATTCGTAGAGCTTTAAATGGTACCATGCCTATGGCCAAATTATGATCATTGTAGACAAATTCTACCAAATGTAGGTAATATTCCCATCAGTTTTTTTAATCCATACAATACATGGGAAGCATGTCTTCCAACACCTGGTTCACCATTTTAGTTTAGCCATTGATTTTTGGGTGATACATAGAACTGCTGTTTAGCCTAGTTCCAATGGAACTATGCAAAGCTTACCAAAACTCGAATGTGAATATCTAGTCCATATATAAAATGATCACTTTTGGGAAACCACAAAGCCTGAATATCTCTTTGGTAAATCTGTTAGCCACAATAATGATATCATATTTGGTATTTTTGAGTATGAAATGCACAACCTTGGTTATTTTGTTGACCACAACTAGGATTGCATCATGTTGGAATCTTTTCTTTGGCAACCCTACAATAAATTCCATCGAAATCACCTACCATTTCTATGTTGGTACATCATGAGAGTACAATAGTCCTATAAAATGTTTATTTTTTACCTTTACTTTCTAGTATTCAAGATATTGGCTGATAAATTTAGTTATGTCCCTCTTCATTCATGGCTACTAGAAAGTTTTCTTCATATTCTCTCTCATTTTTACCCCTCATGGGTAAGCAGAATATGGAGATATGTGTGCTTAATTCATGATCATTTTTCTTATATCATCTACCTCAAGAATTGCTACCTTGTCCTTAAAGCACAAGAAACCATTCTTGATATTGAAATACTTACTTTCCTCAGGTTTCCTTTTCATATTTTTTTGAATTTGATTGTAAAATACATCCTATTGTTGCATTTCCTTGAATTTTTCCATTAAATCGACATGGATGCAAGTTAGAATAGCTACGTGTCTTCTCTTACTTAGTGCATAAACAATTTTATTTTATTTCTTTTTTATATATTCAATGCCAAATTCATATTTTATGAGAAATTCCATCTACCTTCTTTGCAGACATTTAGCAAATGTTGAGTAAATATGTGTCTCAAAATTTGATAGTTTGTCCTAAACTCAAAGGGTTTTCCTAACAATAAATTTCACCAGATTTTGAGAGTAAAAACCACTTTTGCCAATTCTAAATCATGGGTTGCATAATTAACCACATATCATTTCAGATTCCTTGAACCATAAGCTACCACTACTTCATATTTAGAAAGTACCCCGCCAAATATTTTAGGGATGTGTCTGTACACATAGAAAAAATTCCCTGAGAGTCGGGTATCTTTAGTATGGATTATATGGTGAGCTTTTGTATGAGCTGATTAAAAGCTACCTCACACTTATCCATCCATTTGAAATATCTTTCCTTCCTTTGAATATTAGTTATTAGAGCGGTTATCTTGGCGTAATCCTTCACATAATACCTATAATATCCAATCAAACCCATGAAACTATGGACTTCCATCACATTTGTGCATGGTGGCCAATTCAATATAGCTTCTATTTTCTTAGGATCCACTGTGATCCATTCTATTCATATAATATGCCCTAAATATTGCACCTTTGACACATAAAATTCACACTTCAATAGATTTTCATATAATTGATTCTTCCTTAGAATATCCAAAATGATCCTAAGGTGTTGGTCATGCTTTGACTTATTTCAAGAATATATCAAAATATCATCTAAGAACACAAGAACAAATTGGTCCAAAATCTTCCTAAAAATGCTATTCATTAGGTTCATAAATGTTGTTGATGCATTTGTTAGACCAAAAGGTAAGACAATAAACTCATAGTGTTCATAATGAGTTTTGAAGGCTATCTTATGGGTATCCTCCTCATGGATCCTCAATTGGTGATATCCTGATTTAACATTAATATTTGAGAAAATAGTGGCATATTTGAGTTGGTCAAAAAGATCTTCTATTCTAGGTAAGGGATATTTATTCTTAATAGTTGCCTTGTTAAGAATCCTATAATCAATGTACAAATGCAAAGAACCATATTTTTTCTTGATGAAAAATACTGGTGCACCCCATGGTGACACACTTGATCTAATTAATCCTTTCTCTAGAAATTCTTGTACTTGCACTTGCAAATATTTCATCTCAATTGGGTTCATTCTGTAAGGAGACATTTGAATAGGCTCTGTTCCCAGTTGAAGCTTAATTGTGAAATCAAATTCATGCTTTGGAGGTATCCCAGGTAATTCTTTTTAAAACACATCCTTGAACTCCTACAACATTGGGTGCTTTCCAAACACCTCCTATTTCTTTTCCTTTTCAATATCATTTATCTTAACTACATAGATTGTTACTTCTCTCTTTATTTTTGAGCTACATTCTAGAGAGGATATGGGTCAAAAACCCCTTGTAGACTGTACATCCATTGTACCTTTCTACCATCTATATAGTATTCAATCCATCTATCCTTGAAATTAATGACGATCTTATGTAATTACAACCAATCCATTCCTAGGACTACATTGAAAGCATGTAGAGGTGCTACATAAAGGTAACCTACAGTTATACCACTAGGTAAGATAATTTTAGCCATAGGAAAATATTGATCTATAGAGTAGGTCTTTCCTGAGCCATACTCGACCTTCCACCCATGTGCCAATATTCTTGGCCTTTTTGGTATATCTTTAATTAATCTAATGGAAACAAAGATATCTGTGGCACCACTATCAATCAAAATTCTAACATTTCTACCAAATATCTTATATTTTATCACTAGTGGTGTGGCTTTTCCTTCTAGATTTTGACTTCCTATTGCCACATAAATATTGTGTACAAGTTCCCTTTGGGAAATATCCCTGAAGGTGAGTTCATTTTCCTTTGAATTTGGTTTAGCTCTATATCGATATTTATTGGCATAGTGCAATCCTCTACAATTGAAGCATCTCTCTTTAGCTTTGGGGTGAGTTTTTTGCTTCTATCCTTCTATTTCGCTACCAATGGAGGGTTGGTCTATCCCTATGGTGGCAGTTTATTGTTCTCATTGTTACAATTATTAGGATTATGATTCTTTCCTTGGAACCTTTTTCTAAACTTTCCTTGATTTTTATAATTTTTTTATCATGCCTAGAGAAGTTTTGTTTGCCTTATCATCTTCTCACTTCATGAATCCTACACTATTTATTTTCCTTTGCACCTCTTTGCCCTACTCATCTAACCCTTTTTAGTCATAGTAGGGATTAAGGTAAGTTTCAACTTTTATGGTTATATCATAGGCCTTCTAAAGAGTATCAGGTTCTTATATGTTCACTTCATGCCCTACTCTAGGATTTAATCCTATAATGAACTTATGTATTTCAATCTTCTCATTGTATGAGGCACATATTTCAATAGCTTGATGAATTTTTGGTAGTATACTTCCATCATATTTTTCCTTTGTCTAAGATTGGTGAATTCCTCAAAATTCTTAGTATAGAAATGTTCTATGAGGAATATTTCTTCAAAATATACTATGAATCCTTTCCATTTCATATTAACTACCTCCTTAATTTTATTTTACTTGTTGAATGTTTCCCACCAATCCAAGCCAACACCCTATAGGTGTAGAGTGACATAAGAAATTTGGGTGTCAATGGAATAGTTCTTCATGCTATAGAAATTTTATAGTTTCTTCAACCAAGCTTTAGCTTTATCACTATCTTCCTCTCCATTGAATTTGGAAGATTTTAGGTGTTTCATATCCTTGCCCAAATCTGCCTCTAGCCATATTATGGCTTGTTGTGCTTCTAACAAATTTTCAATACCTTACATTTTATTAGATTATTCAACCTATATTTCTTGATTCAACATGAATTCCAACATTTTATTTTGTGTTTCTATCTGTTATCGAAGCAAAGTCATTGTAGTAGTGAGATCCACTCTCCCGTTACTAGGATTTTTTGTGTCTATATCTATGGTTTTATCCTCTACATTGTTTTGTCATGTTTTCCTTATCGATGGGGAAACACTCCCTCTCCTTCTCTTGTCTAGCATTGTTCCTAGACACACATCAAAGAGATAGCAGGGATTAGTTAACAATTTCATCCTTGAATTTTTTCTCCTACTGGCAACTATATTCCTAGTTACCCTAGCTAGATGATTAAGGTCTACTTTAATAGATACACTAATCTTATAGGTATAGTATTTTCATGGTGTACATCTTGTTACACTTCAACTATTTAAGTGCAAGGAAACATGTATCCCTATGAACCAAGCGCTCTAATACCAAATTTCAAGACCCAAATTTTCATATAATTTTATAACTACTTGAAGAACACAAGATTATACTAAGAGGGGGGTGGATAGTATAAGATCACTTTTTTATTTTCTTTCCAAATCAATATTATACAGTGTATATATAGCAATATCAATAATAGTAATCAAAGCAATGCACAAAATACCATACATAATAGAGACACCATAATTTACGTGGTTCACCCAATGTGGGCTACTCCATGAAGAAAATATTTCACTCAATTTTTCTCAATAAATATCTTGGAAATACTTCCCAATTACAATGTTTATGGACCTTTATCCAAAGGAGATGCTGATCCCCTAAATCTAGTTTGTGTATCTCTATACACAGGAGAACCCCTCCTCTGCTTTGGTTGGTGAACCTCTAGAAGACTACTGCCTCCACTGCACTAGCTTATGGATCTCTCTCCACTGAAGACTCTTGTCCCCACTTAGAAGACCTATCCTCACTACCCTGGTTGATGGATCTCTATCCACTGGAGACTATTTTCCTCTCTACTTTGTCACCTCCAAAGCTCTATCTCAATTATATACTAAACATAGTCCAATAGGTCTAGCACAACTATGCTCAACTCTTATACTAAAAACAATCTAGTTGATCTAGCACAAGTCTGCTTAACAAGCTCACTCAAATTTGCAATAAATATAGTCTATTTGGTATAGCAAAAATTTGGTCAACTCTTGTACTAAACATAGTCTAGTCAGTCTAGCACAAATCCACTCAAATATGCACTAAAAACAGTCTAGTCGATCTAGCACAAATATGCTCAATCTCTATCTCTGGTCTGGCATAAACTTGTCCTCAAATATGCACCAAAATATGCTCTCAAATCTACACTAAACACATTCCATTTATTCTAGCACAAATTTTTTCTCAATATTTTTCCTCAAGCCTTAACTCAAGACTTGACTCAAATTTTCTAGATCTGCCCCAAACCTTAACTCAAGGTCTGAAAAAATTAATCGAATCTACTCTCAAGTCTTCTTAAATACTTGTCTCAAATATGCTTTGTAAGCTTCCACAAAATATCACACTAATATGTTCACAAGTCCTCACTAGAACTTGCTCAAATCTGTTCAATAAGTCCTCTCTAGAACTTGCTCAAATCTTCTCAATAAGTCCTCTCTAGGACTTGCTAAAATCTGCTCAATAAGTCCTCTCTAGGACTTACTCAAATCTTCTCAATAAGTCCTCTCTAGGACTTAACCAAATATGTATTGTAAGCTTCCACAAAATCTCACACAAAATTAGTCCACAAGTCTTCTCAAAGACTTACCTCAAATCCGATTAACAAGTCCACACAAAACTTTTCCAATATCATATAAATATAAATAGAATTTTTAGAGACTCAATAAGTTCTACACTCAAAGCTCAATCACTTTCTCAACTCAAATCAATCTTATAGAAGCATAAAGAGAATTGTTAGAGACTCAATATGTTCTATACTCAAATCTCAATATATTTTACAACTCAAATCAACCTCATAGAAGCATAAAGAGAATTGTTAGATACTCAATATGTTCTATACTCAAAGATCAATCTCTTTTACAACTCAAATCATAATATAGAATAGTTTGTTTTATGGAACTTGAACAATTACTTCATATATGCACTTGACTAGGCTTAATCAACTCTACTCAACCAACCACTCAAGAATCAACCCTTGCTTACAAACCCTAGTCCAAGTATGTAAAAACCAACTCAAAATATTTCCAACAATGCTCAACAACAAATCTCACATAATAATTATACTCATGTTATTTTCAAACCCAAGTTCAAGTTCTTTGGACAATCCAATGACTTCAACAACAATGCTAATAAAACAAGGTTTTAATCACAAATCTTAATTCCAGAAAACCTTTAAGCATTAACTCAAACACTTTCAAAAAGGAAACCCTAATTAAATCCTTTTCACTCCAAACTTATTTTTCTAGCAAGCCATTCAATCAACTTCACCAAAGAAGAATTTCTCCATACCTTTTTGCTTTACAAGGAGTTGATCTCACAAATATGCCACACTCACAATTATTTTTTTGCCAATCTCAACGAGGGTTAGAAGATAATTTTCTCAACAAAATTTAACACAAAAAATAATATCAAAATTACACCTTATCACTCCAACTTGATTAATAATCAACACCCTCACAATAATCATAAAAACCCTTAATTCAAATTAACACAATACCCACAAAGTCTTAATCCTTAAAAAATCAATACAGCTATTTAAGACTTTATTTAAAAATTAAAAACAGAAATCCTCTTATAGCTCCAAATGATTTTCTCAACAACCACAACTTTTATACAAAGCAACCTTACCAAACAATTCCATTAATCAAACCTTATATCTCCAAACTTGGGAAAATAACAAATTTTAATGCAAAAAATATTTACCTTGTTTTTGGAGGGAATCAAACCCTCAAATTTTCCCATAACGTGCACCTTAGCCGAGGCCTCAACCACCACATGAGCTACGTGCTCATTTGAAATTAATGAAGCACCACGTGCTTCAAAGCTTACTCCCCTTTGCACTTTGGCAAAACAACGTGCGCCTTGGGTGCCTTAACCAACATGACCTCCAATGCAGCCATCGTGATTCAAACATAGACCCTCACACTTGCAAACACCTTTGCATTTACCAACTCACCACTAGGCCACACTATCCTATGTGCCTTCGGTTTCCAATGCTTCCTATTTTCAATGCTTTGTAGTCCATGAATTTCATAAATCTCATGAGCTCTCTTAATCTTATTCGCATACCAATCAATATTCGAGCAAGGATAATCTTTTTAAACTTTGGGTAATGTATTTATATTGCCTCCATTTCCTTGGGATACATCAGCGCTTCCTCTTATTTTCTTTCACAACATCGACAATGGTTTTAAAAATGTTTCGTATGCCTTTTCCTCCAAACCCAACCTTAGGGTTTATAAAATATATTTAAACTTTATAAAACCCACTTTGCATTATAGAATATTATGATGAGAATTATAAATATTTTATTTGGGTTTTCACCATATCACTTTAATATTATAATAACCATTATTATAATATTATACCTTTTATAAATTACTTCCTTCTCACTGCATTCCATGTCATAAATAATATTTATTTATAAAATTAAATTCTCACTAAATTTAAATAATTTATAAGATAACTATTATAACTCCATTTTAACTTCTATTTTCTACACTGATTCTCTTGATCTTTGGCCTTCTTCCTGGATATTAATGATGACTTCATCTGGTGACATCAATGACAAGTTTGACTTAGGGACTCAAAATGTTCAACACTACTCACTTTATATATATATATATATATATATATATATATATATATATATATATATATATATATATATATATATATATATATATATATATACAAATATAGTATCTTTTTACTACATAATACATAGTTATGGTTGTGTAAATGTACTAGGTGGAGTCATTATCTCATAAACCATCCTTCTCATTATCATTCAATGAGCTAGTTTAATCCTTATTTATTTATTTCAAAAGAAGCATTCTAACCTTCACACACCACATAAGTCCTTTTATGTTGGTGCTAAGAGCATGTTTGAATTGACTATCCTCTCATCTCCTTGATGAGCTAGTCATTCCAATATTTTTCCTTATTTTGAGCCTTAACTTGTGGAAACATTAATTAAGCAAAATTGGTTACCAATACACCATTATACTGAATATATCTATTTGCTTGGTCTTCCAAGACCCTTCATGAAAAAATTGTTTTAATAGTCCAACAATTTTTATTTTGTTTATCAATGAGTTACCAAGTCAACCAGGTATCCATAAAAAGAGCTCAAATAATCAAATTTTTCTAAGGATTCATATATATTATCCAACTTAATTCTTTTAACCAAGTATAAGTGCTAAACTACTCCACATTATTGCAACATTAATCATTCAAACTTACTACCATTCCATGAAATTCATAACCAAATTCCTTAATAAGATTTGATCAAAAATAAATTATATTGATTTATTAATTTTCTTAATATGGATAGAAACATAACACGTTCCATATGCATAATTTACATACTACCATAAAAAGAAAACCACAAAAAACACATAACACCATTTTACCCTAGGAAAAACCCTATAGGGAAAACCTAGCATTTAAATTCTATTTTATATTATTTCAAGAGGTTTGGTGCTACAATGGAAGAGTAGTCCATAATGCTTTTCTCTTACACATAAAAATAACATCATTACTTGTTTTACAATAGGTATAATTCGCTTATTCATTCATACAAAAGTACAAACCATTCAACTAGACACTTCACGATGCCCATAAAATTTCAACATAAGAATATCTATTATCTTATGACTGCACCAAGTCCAAAATTTATCCACATATATAAATATGATACCCTTTATCTTATACCGAGGTCACCCCAAATGTCTTTTCCTTTCCAACAAAGTCAACATTACCAAAATCTAGAAAAGAAGTAAACCCTTGTGTAATATTTTTTTTGTACATGAATGTCTCATCCAAATAAATTCAATTATCCAATGTGACCCAAAATATACCAAATATTTATCATCAATGTGATTCCTTATAGAAAATGATCATACATGGAAATAAAAATCTCTTCTACAAATGATAATCTAATTACTGTAAGTTATTCTACAATATGTATACAATACAAATATACCACAAAAACATCTAGAATAAAGCTTCACAATGGATTGCCGACATATCAAAAGTATTCAGCATTCATTCATTTAATGACATAAATAATACTTGGTGATAAATCCCATGAAAAACATCCATAGGACTCACTATCCAAAATAGTTTTGGTTGTCTTAGTCAAACTAGGAAATGTATTGGCACCTCCACTAAATTCAAGCACTCTACCATTGCTTCTTCGTTAAGGTACGACATGGGTAATAGGAGTTGAAAATACCCTAATATTTATAATCATTAACATACTCCTACACTGCATTATCAGACCATCGTCCTAAAATAGGATAGGTCTTACCCATACCTTTGTCTCCTAATTAACAAAGTAAATTTATTTGCATCTCACATTGTTCTTTTCATCATTTCTACTATGTGAGATCTTCGCTCTCATACTACCCACCCATTTTTGACTTAGAAAACTAAAAAATATTGATTGCTATAATACTAAATTATCATCCATGCTATTATCAACTCATTCATGAGTTCCCCTATCAAGATATGATATTGCTAAAATTATGGTATGATAGTAATAAAATAACACAATTTGTATTTTCAGTGTGACTTAAGTAAGGCCAACAACTAACACAACCACTTGCACTCCTAAAACCAAAACACTTAGATTACAACCATCCAAATCTAACATACTTGATAAAAATACGTCTTTTACCTGAGATCATTTTCAAGTTCTACTCCTATTGTTTTATAGAACACTACCACAACCTATTGGGTCTCAAGTCATAGATAAGAATTGTAGTGAATTGTGAGGTCCAGTAAAATTATTTTACCTTGTAAACCTCAACATCTATCAACTATAACTAAAGCTAAAGACTTCATAGATATAACTCTATCATTTGAAAACATAAAACTAACACTATCAATAGTAAAGAACCCGTTTTCTAAAATAAAGAACTTTTAGGTTGAGTTTACTATACCATAAATACTCCTATTGATATTTGGAAAACCTCATGATAGTATACTCAAACCAAGAGTTAAACATAGGAAAGTTCCATACCAAACACACTTAAATTTTAAAACTCATGTTACTACAATCGACACTCACACGAGGTCCCATTTTAAGAATTTTCATAGAGTGCGTAAAGATTTCCAAATAAACTTACCTTAAATTCACCCAACGAACCTACAAGACTTTCCCAAAAGACCTTGGTTTACATGCCTTTTCCCTCGCTCACCTCTTTTCAATATTTGTTTTTCTATAACCCCATCCCCTTGCTCATGAATCCAATTTCCTTTTTCATTCTCCAACGTCTTCCCATATGGATCTCTTGGGAGTTAGTGGGAGCATTATGATTTTTATAACCACCACTAGAACATGATGCAAAAACATGCTGAAGATAATTTATTATTCCTTTCATGCACTCTAGTTGTTTAATAAACAACCAATCCATCTTAGTTCAAGTGTTATTCTTTATCAATAACCCAAGGTGCTAAAACATTCATCTCAAAATCCTAATACAAACAATAATCATTTCTTCCATGATACCCGAGAAGAATAAATTCATAGGAAATATAAATGAGTATAATTGTTTACTTCTAAAGACAAATGAATATTGTTGTCTCATTTTAGAATTAAAACCATACAAAGATGTCAGTTGAGAGCTAGGTTCTCATAAGATAATTAATTTAAAATACATAAAATCTCAAGTATCCAATCATCTTACGGTTAGTCTATCAGTTGGACCTTATCTACATAAAATTATGATGCAACACCATATTTTATCTACTTGACATATTCTTCCATGGTTCCATTTATGAAATTTTATAATGAAATAAAATTATTTTATCTTGTTGCTCACTAAAATCTGAAATAGACATTGTCTTTTCTATTTTCTTAATTATTAAATCTCATTCAGTGATTTTGTTTGTCTTCCAATCATGAGAAACTTGTTCCTGAAATAATGCAATTTCATTAGTAGCATCATTTTTAGCATAATAATTATATTTTCAAGGGAATTAAACATGAAATTAACCAACATCCCATTAGTAAATACTCATATCACATTTTCCATAATATACATGTCTTTTTGCATAACTAAATTTGAGATAGCCAAACATTTCATCAATAAAGCATCATAACAAAACACAAGCCCATCCAAATGAAAATCCTACCAAGGGAGGGTCATGACACATTTAGATCTATACTTGGATGTTGTAGCAATATTACTTGGTATATTTTATTTAGATAACATGGCATTGCTAGTCATTTCATCTTTAACTAGATTTTAAACATCATATTCTTGAAGAATTTGACTAAATCATCAAATGTGGTTTTCTTATTTAGTACTTGTAAAGAAGTAACTAAATGTTTATAATATTTTGGAAGTGCTCTCACTGTAACTTGAATAAGAAATTTATCTTCCATATTTTCTCCCAGAGTCAAAAGTTTTTCCTTTATATTTGCTACTTTTCAAAGAAAGAGTTCTATGCTTTCTCTACTATCAACCTTTAAAGAATATAATTGGGGTTGTAAATTCAAAATTGTTGCTATATTTTTTTCCTTCAAATATTTTGCATAATGTATTCCATGCATCTGTAGAAGTTTCTACTCCACTTAAATATTATTGTATTTCATCAATTATTCAAAATGTAATTAACATGAGTACCTTTTCATCACTTTCTTCAATTTTTTTGAATTTTTCTTTCATATTCACTAGGTTTTTTCTTTGTTTCATTTACTATTTCCCACATTTTTCTACAATAAGAATTGATTTCAATTTATTCTTCCATGATGCAAAATTTGTTCCTTTCAAGAGTTGATATTCATAAATTAATTTTTTACTATTTGACATAATGGAACTCATTCAATTTTTTAAAATTTTAAATTTCTAAATCCTTTGAACTAGTAAAAATTTTATCTCCCTACTTTATTAAATTTACAAAATCTCAAAAGTCTCAAATTTTAAATTTTCCCTAAATTTTAAAAACTTCAAAAAACCGTAAAAATCTTCAAGTCTTCTAAAAAACTCAAATATTAAATCTTCTTTAAATTCTAATATCCTAACTTAAAAAAAAAAAAAATCTTAACAACCAAATTTCAAGTTCAAAAAACTTAAATCCTAGTAGAAAAATTATCTCTCCAAAACTTAATAAATATTAAAAAACTTAAAAATTGAAATATTAAATTTTAATATATTATAGAAGTCCTTATAACTCCCACTTAAATATTTTCTTCTAAAAATATTGTATTCCTTTTATCTCCTATTTATTAAATTTTCTAAGGTTTTAAAAATGTTTTTTAGTAAACATTTTCACTTAGGAATTTACTTAATCATTTAATAAGGTAATGTTGTTTACCTCCATCTAACAAAATAATCAAGTGCACAAATAATGCTTTCAAATAATTATGAACAATCCTTACAAAGATGTTATGGTTATAGTCTAATATTATAGGAATGTTACTCCAACTGTAGAAATGCTTCTATCTCTCACACTTATTCAGTTACTCCATAAAAATGCGTTTGCATTTTAGTTCTTTTAGATTCAATATCTCCCTGTTGGTTGCAATGTCTCATCCTAGTAGAAAAATTCTCTCTCCAAAACTTAATAAATATTAAAAAGCTTAAAAATTGAAATATTAAATTTCAATATATTATAGAAGTCCTTATAACTCCCACTTAAATATTTTCTTCTAAAAATATTGTATTCCTTTTATCTCCTATTTATTAAAGTTTCTATGGTTTTAAAAATGTTTTTTAGTAAACATTTTCACTTAGGAATTTACTTAATCATTTAATAAGGTAATGATGTTTACCTCCATCTGACAAAATAATCAAGTGCACAAATAATGCTTTCAAATAATTATGAACAATCCTTACAAAGATGTTATGGTTGTAGTCTAATATTATAGGAATGTTACTCCAACTGTAGAAATGCTTCTATCTCTCACACTTATTCAGTTACTCCATAAAAATGCGTTTGCATTTTAGTTCTTTTAGATTCAATATCTCCCTGTTGGTTGCAATGTCTCATCAGATTTTGCTTTGGTATGACTAGAATTGCATTACCATTTGCTATTTGCTCAGGTTACTTATAGTGTGGCTATTGATGCTAGTTTACATTAGTGTTGGATCTCTACTCAAGTTCATTTTGGTGTGGCTATTGATGATGGTTCATATTTGAAGAACACAAGCTTATACTAAGAGGGGGGTGAATAGTATAAGACCACTTTTTACTTTTCCTTTCTCAGTAAATATTATGTAATGTATCAATAGCAATATCAATAGTAGTAATCAAATAAATGCACAAATCACCACACACAATAGAGACACCAATTTAACGTGGTTCATCCAATGTGGGCTACTCCATGGAGAAAATATTTCACTAAAATTTTCTCAACAAATCTCTTGGGAAACCTTTCCCTATTACAATGTTTATGGACCTCTGTCTAAAGGAGACACTAATACCCTAATCAAGTTTGTGGATCTCTATCCATAGGAGACACCAATCTCCTCAGATGGTTCATGGATCTCTATCCACATGAGAACTCCTTCCCCCCTACTCTTGCTGGTGATCTTCTAGAAGAACTACTACCTCCACTACACTGGATAATATATATCTATCCACTAAATACTCCTACCCTCACTTAGAAGACCTATCTTCACTGCCCTAGCTAATGGATCTCTATCCACTAGAGACTATTGTCCTCTATACTTTATCATCTCCAAAGCTTGCTCTCAACTTTTTCTTAAATTTGCACTAAACACAGTCCTTCGATCTAGCACAAATTTGCTCAATCTCTATCTTTGATCTGAACTAAACATAATCCTTCAGTATAGCATAAATCTACTCAATCTCTAAATATGGTCTGCACTAAACATAGTTCTTTGGTCTAACATAAATCTGATCAATATCTATCTCTATTATAGCACAAACCTATCCTCAAATCTACACCAAACTCTATCCTCAAATCTATCCTCAAGCCTTAATATAAATATTGAATCAATCATAAATCAACTTTTCTAGATCTGCTCCAAACCTTAACTCAAGGTTTGAACAAATTAATAAATCAACTCTACTCATAAGTCTTCTCAAAATACTTACCTCAAATCTATCCACAAGTCCTCTCAAGGACTTATCCAATTTGCTCTCAATATCTATCTTCAAATATGTATTGTAAGCTTCCACAAAAGCTCACACCAATCTATCCACAAGTCTTCTCCAAGACTTACCTCAAATTTGCTCAACAAGTTCTCACTAGAAATTGTCTCAAATATGCTTTGTAAGATTCCACAAAAGCTTACTCAACTCAGTCCTTAAGTCCACTCTAGGACTTACTCAAATATGTCCACTAGCTTTCACAAAATATTTATAACTCAACTCAATATATTATAGAAAACATCTTAAATATCATAAATATGTTTCAATAGAATCTTGTTTAACTCACAAAAAAATATAGATAATTGTTAGAGACTCAATATGCTTCACACTCACAAATACTCAATCACTTCCAATATCTTTCTCAAATCAATTTAGAATATAGAACAATTTGTTTTATAGAACTAGAACTATCACTCTAACACTTCCACTTGACTTGGATCAATCAACTCCACTCAATCAATCACTCAATGAAACACTCCTTGCTTACAAACCCTATTCCAAGCATATGAACACTCACTCAATTATTTACAACAATGCTTATAAAAAAATCTCACATAAAAATGATGCTCATGATCTTGTACAATCCTAGTTCAAGATAGTTCTCAACTTCTCATAAAAATGATACTCATGTTCTTGCACAAATCCTAATCATGCATATGAAGGTTCATTAAATATTTCTAAAAATACTTATCAAACAATGTTTTTATCATCAACTCTCACTCATAAAAACCTTTAATAATCAAACTCAACAATGCTTATCAAACACCCCTTTTCTCTCCAACTTAGCATTCACAACATCCAACAATCACTCACAAGGAACATGTGGCCATACCTTTTGTTTAATGAAGAATTGAACTTATAAAACCTATCTCAATCACAATTATTATTTTGCCAATATTAAGGGTTAGTTAGCAAGAACCTTCTCAAAAAATCAATCAGTAATTTCCTCACAAATTATTCTCACAATACAAAATCATTAAATCTCAGTTACACCTTATTACTTATTTCAACTATAAAACCCAATAAAACTTTATTTCAAAATAATATTCAAACTCCTCCAACACCTTATTACTCCTTTCACCACTTTAATCACAAAAATTACCATATAAAATTTATTTCCACAAACCTTATACCTCCCTAAATGCTCATGCCAACAAACCTTGGGACAAAGAATTAAATATTAAAAATTAAGTACCTTTTACCCTTGGTGGGAATCGAACCCATACTATGCTTCCACAAGCGTCCTAGCCGTGAATTCAACCACCGTGTGAGCTAGGCACTCATATGGGACCTAAGTGTGCCCACGCACACTTATTCCCAATAATGTCACCAAAGGTTTAAAAATAAAAGCTTCCTCCTTTCACTTCCATAAAGTCTCAAACCCGAGACCTCCCATCTACTGTAATACAACACCCAATCCAAACACCATTTGGGCTAGCTATCCATATGGTGCTACGATTTTGGTGCTGCTCCTCTTTATGAATTCTTATCCTTGGTGTTAGAACTGCACATATTTTTCCTTTCCCTTCTACATTCGATCTATGAGCACAACCAATACCATAAATTTTCGAATGCCACCCTTTAGCCTTTGATTATGACTATATTAATATGCCTTTCCAAGGCGTTTGTCCTCATTTCGGCAGATAATAGATTTAAATATGCATTTTGAAAATAATATTTATTTATAATTATTTAAATTCAAAATGAATTTAAATATTATAAATTAAATATTTAAATGTCCTTTGGGCCTTTTTAATTAAAATTAAATATAATATTCCTTGGTTTTTTAGGGAAACCTATTGCCATTATCACCTTAGAAAAATAACCTTATTATTTTCTTTCAATCACCATGGAACGAAGATATCTTTTCAACGCTTTTATTTTTCCCAAATATTATGATCCCTCTATCCTTCTTGCTCTCTTTTGATGCTTTAGCCATATAATATTTAAATTAAATATTATATCATTGCCTCTTAGAAAATCAACCATGAACCATTTGCTTAACATTCCTTTGACATCTACTTAGTATTCCTTTGACATCTGCTTAGTATTCCTTTGACATCAATGACAACAAATATTTATCATATTTCCAACAATGTCCCCCTTTGTCATTGATGGCAACCCATTTTATTTTTATCATTTTATTTACCTCTTTCTATTCTACTCCCCCTAAGAAAATGCTTCCCCTGACTGAATTCTTTCTTCTTAACTCAAATCTCTCCTCCTTACTCAAATTTCTCCCCCTTTATCATCAATGGCAAAGGGTCACCTCTGGGGCTCAGGGCTAAGAATGGAACTCTTTGCTTAGCCCCTCCCCCACCTCCTCTTGAGGTGGTTAATTCTACGGTGGGATTATTTCTACTCCTAGTAAGCACTAATATTTACCTTTGTCTACTTTCCTCTTCATCTGATCCTTCTAATTCCTCTAACTATTCATGTTCCTACTTGTTTCTAGAATTTTTTCTCTACACCACTTTGTTGTATTTCCATAATTATTGCACTTATAAAAATTAATGTTATTATTTCTTGGAGGTGCAAATTTCTTGGGATTTATCCTGGTGAAGCCATATCTATTACTGTCATGAACCCTACAATTCATTGCATTGTGATCAAACTAATTACAAGAGTAGAAATACCCTTGAAAAAATTACCTATTTTTGAATTTCCCATATTCCTATCTTTCATGTGTCCTGCACTATGTAGCCTTGGACCCAAACCTATGATATGATAATAACCATCCATTGAAACTACCTTGCCTTGACCTCATTGGTCTCTTAGTCTCTTTTACCTTGTGCTAGTTCCTGTTCCATTTTTTCCTCATTTGTGCATTATTACTTTCTTTGTTGAAATTTTTGTTGTCCAACTCATCCTCAGAAGTCTCACTTTCTCTTACACTCTCTTCTTCTAAAGTTTCTTCTTCTTTAGAACTTGAGCTTGACTCCTCTCATTTCTTTTGTACTTGTTCAAAACCAAGTCATGTTTTGCTTTATGTAGGTTTTTGTGTCTTGATAATGTTATCCAATTTCTTTGAGCTTCTCCAAAACTCATGTAACCTATCCTTAGACCCTTTTAATTCCTTCCTTAGTGAAGCTACTTCATGCTCTAGCCTCTCACATTCTAAATTACTTCTAAACTATATTTGAACTTCCTTGTCTTAGCCAATGACTTATTTAGATCCTCTATAAGCTTTCCTTTCTCTTCATCATATTCTTGAAAATGAAGCTTAAGTTAGGATTTTTGCTTTCTTACCTTCTTTAATGCATCAAGGGCATGAATAATCTCTCACTCAAGATCAACTTCTCTGTTCTATGATTATTCCTCTATTTTTTTGCCTCTGAAAACATCTTCATTCTTTTTTGTCTCATATTTTATAGAATTACTTCCTTCTTCTAATGCCATTAGAATATTCTCTTATGGTCCTTCAAGTGTATCTTCATATTCATCATCACTGAAATTGAAACCACTCTTTTTACAACTATCTTCAAGATGACCAAAGCTACCATATCTAATACACCTGAGAATTATTGGTGACCTTTTCCTAACCACTTCTTTTTCTTTTGCTAGAAATAGAACTTCATCTTTATCATTATCTGAGGAACTATTATCACTATCACTTGAGTACTTACTTGCCTTGTCTACAAGGAAACTCTTATTTTGTATTTGGAAGAAATTCTTTCCTTGATTGTCTTGACCATCCTTGCTTTTCTTTTGGTAATTATATTTTTTTGATTCCCTATTATTATGATCCTATTTTTCTTTATCATTGCTATTTCCAACTTCTTGACAATTAGATGCATAGTGACCATACTTTCCACAATTGAAACATCTAATAGATTTCACATATTTAAATATTCTTGGATCCTTGTTCCTTCTGCCATAATTTACTTCTTCATCACTGGATAACTCATTGCTTGAATATGAATTCTTACCATTTTTCTTCTTAGTAGCTTTGAAGGTTGCTTATTTCCAGATATTACGTCCATCTTTTGTTCTCATATCAAAAGTTGTAAGAATATCAAGTAATTCATCCCTTGTCAAAATATCACTATCTTTTGATTCCTCTATAGCTTAAATCTATTTACTAAACATTTTTGGGAGTGACCTTAATATCTTATCACAAACATCATATTCTTGACTTCAAGTCCAAGTCCTTGCATAAAGTTAACAACCTCATCTACATGAAGTAGATAAGCACTATTTTTTTTTCATCCTTAATTTTTAAATCTTCAAATTATCCCTTGAGATTTTGCAACTTTACCTTTTTGACCTTTCTATTTCCTTCATATATGCTTTGCAAGTTATCCCAAATTTCTTTTCCAAAATTGCAATTCATAACCTTTATGAACTCTATTGTATGCAAACCTTTCAAAATTGCATTCATTGCTTTTGAATTATAATTATGTAGAAGCTTAACATATTTATCTATAGGTGGAGTAGTTGGTGGTATGTATACATTTTCAACTGCTTCCCATATTTCATTGCCAAGTGCCATCAAGTGAATCTTCATTCTCATACTCTAGAATACATAATCACTCCCATAAAATACTGGTATTGAATTATCTTAGGATAAACTCTTAGAATCCATCTATGTTCTTGTGATATTTTTCTTCAAGTTATTAAACTATTTATAAGGAACTCACTCTGATACTAATTGAATAACACAAGCTTATACTGAGAGGGGGTGAACAGTATAAGACCACTTTTTACATTTTATTTTCTAGTCAATATTATGCAATGTATCAATATCAATATCAACAACAGTCTTCAAATTAATTTACAAATCACCACACACAATAGAGACACCAATTTAATGTGGTTCACCCAATGTGGGCTACTCCATGGAGAAAATATTTCACTAAAATTTTCTCAAAAAATATCTTGAGAAACCTTTCCCTATTACAATGTTTATGGACCTCTGTCCAAAGGAGACACTAATCCCCTAATAAAGTTTGTGGATCTCTATCCATAGGAGACATAAATCTCCTTATTTGGTTTATGAATCTCTATCCACCTGAGAACTTCTCCTATGCTCTAGCTGGTGATCTTCTAGAAGAACTACTACCTCCACTACATTGGATAATGGATCTCTATCCATTGAAGACTCATAACCTCACTTAGAAGACTTATATTCACTACCCTAGCTAATGGACCTCTATCCACTAGAGATTGTTGTCCTCTATACTCTGTCACCTCTAAAGCTTGCTCTCAGCTATGTCTCAAATTTACACTAATAATAGTTCTTCAATCTAGCACAAATTTGCTCAATATCTATATTTGATCTGCACTAAACACAGTCCTTTGATCTAGCATAATTTTTTTCAATATCTATCTCTGGTCTACACTAAACATAGTCATTCATTCTAGCATAAATCTTCTCAATATCTGTCTCTAGTCTGGCACAAACCTATCCTCAAATCTACACCAAAATTTGTCCTCAAATCTATCCTCAAGCCTTAACACAAAGCTTGAATCAATCACAAATCAACTCTATTAGATTTGCTCCAAAACTTAAGTCAAGTTTTGAATAAATCAATCAATCAAATCTGCTCACAAGTATTCTGAAAAGACTTATCTTAAATCTATCCACAAGTCCTCTCAAGGACTTATCCAATCTACTCTTCATATCTATCTTCAAATCTATATTGTAAGCTTCCATAAAATCTCACACCAATCTGTCCACAAGTCTTCTCCAAGACTTACCTCAAATATGTTCAACAAGTCCTCACTAGAACTTGTCTCAAATCTACGTTGTAATCTTCCACAAAATATTACTCAACTCAGTCCTTAATTCCACTCTAGGACTTAATTAAATATATCCACTATATTTCACAAAAGCTTTATACAACTCAACTCAATCTATTACAAAAAACCTCTTCAATCTCATAAACAAGTTTCACACAAAATCTTATTTAACTCACAGAAATATATAGAGAATTTTTTGTTAGAATTAAAGTGCACTATACCTTCACCTTGACATTTGTTAGTTTCCTTGAAAAGTTTCATGTCTTTCTTATAGGATCTTGCCTATATATTGTAACTCATCTATTGTATAATAAATCTCATCTTTTTCATTCCATTTGAGTCCAACAATTGGTATCAGAGCTCCAGCGTTCTCCTACCCTTGTGAGCTTGAGGGGAATTTTCCTCATGGAAATCCCCCCCTCATCCTTCCCCCTAAAATTTTTTCCCCTTCCCTCATTTTTTTGGCTTCCTATTTTTTTGATACGGAGGGAGTATGCTCTCCATCCTTTGATGGATGGATCAGAAACCATAAGTTAAAAAATTAATGGTTGCCCATAATTATTTTCTAGGGAAGGTTCTGGTTTCTTGAGGTATCCGACCGTAGAAGTAGTTTCATAGTCGAGAAACAAAAAAATAGGATACACCTTTTATTTTATGTTTTTTATGGTTTATTTTGCAAGTGACTACTTTGTGGCTATTAAATACCAATTTTTTGAACACAGAGTAATGCAAATTTGATGACTAGCTACTCTATCTGATGCTGGTGTGTAGAGATCTAAATCACAGCCATAGATGTTTTTCTCTTTGCTAAACATAGTTTGAGTAAGCAACAAAAAATTTGTGGCTATAACAGAGGTTCATGTAGGACAATAGCAAATTCGTCATAGTTTCTCGTGAACTTGTTCCTACGCGAGATTTGACAATAAGCAAATAGAAGAATATTGATGAGATCCTACATTCACGACTTCAAGAACGGATCAGGATATTGAATAGCCATTTGAAGCATATCTGAATATGTCCACGTAGATATTTTACCCTGCAAGATCCATCTTTGTTACTGTTAAAAAATTATGCACAACAATATTCACTGTTCAGCTCCATCTGAGGCACTCGCTCAATGGTTTACCGTCCATTGGTGCATTTAGTGGTGAACAATGGTCACTCCATAACGTACATTCTATGGCAAAGAAAATCTACATTGTATTTATGATCCCAACCAAACTTCTGACAAATGGGTAGTGTTACTTGTGGGCACCTTGCAAGGTGTCTAGAAGGTTGTAAAGATGCTAGGCTACGCAAAATTAAAGTTTGATTTTCGAGTTATTCATTGGTGTTGAGCAATGATGGGGCCACTTATAATTTCAATAGTTCCACTGAGTAGGAGAACAAGTAGGCAAAATCTGAGCATGAATCCAGTGCTAAGCAATTGGAGGAGACTTGATGTGATGCTGCAACAAGTTTTTTGGTGATTGAAGTCTGATATTACTGGCCCCGTGATGAACTAACTTAGAGTGCACAATAGAGATATATTTTGGTATGCAATATTTTTGTGATGGTCAACTCAGGATGTGCATGCATATAAAAGTATGGAGATGTTAAAATGATGGTTGATATTAGCAGAATTTTTAGATTAAACTAAGATTTTTTTGGCTATTTTTGTTGATGCTTTGGCAACATTTTGGTTAGCCTATGAAGCGCATCATCGAACATGGAACAAGTATTTACTAGAGGTTAAATGTTTTTCACCTTTATATATTCACTACTTCTGCTCATAGCAATATCCATGCCACTCCTTTGTATAGTGTCATCCATGGCAGATGTTTTTAATAGCGAAGCAATTTTTCCTAATGATCTTTGTTTTTTTTCATGCGAAGGATTGAAGTTGTGCTTGTGAAAGTGGTATTTACCACTGCATGTGTTGTGTTTTTCTGTAGTGTGGTATCCATCCCATACTACTATATTAGTAGAATAGTGCGATGAGCGTGGAGAGAGCTAAGCAATATGCACTAATAGGTTTGCCTTTCTTATCAGTTTCCTTGACAACAAAAAAAATTATTTTGCTTTGATGCAAAGTACGACACCAAAATGAGGAGATGTTGTAGCCAATGTGGTCATTATTTGGATTTAATTTTTTTTTTGGTCTGTGTTTGTGATTTGCTAGAGGAAGCCAAGTTCATTATAAAAATCTGGCCACCAATGGATGGTGATGCAAATTTTTTGATATGAATATGGGTGGCCTACTGTTTTTACCTGCAACGTGGATGCCATATGGAAGACTAACTACATTTTTAAAGCCTAGGACATTTGAAGCTAAATTTAGAAAGCACCAGCTCACTTGAAGGATTAATGTTTGATCTATTGCTACACACGAACAATGATCCATATTCATATTCTAGGCTAAAGCTCCTTTTCTTGTTGCTGTGTTGGAGAAAATACATGAGATTTCATTATGTCCACTTGCAAAAGTGATTGCAGTGAACACAACACGTTCACCATAAATCATAAAGTCTAAGTTGGATGTTTTTTCAATGCTAGAATCATCTGCATGGTGAAGTGACTGTATTTTGTCAGCAAATGCCTCTTTAAGCCATTATTGTTTGTCTGTTGAAAACCTACCAAGAAGCCATTGCTCGTATTATTATTTTTATTATTTTATGTTATTGTTATCCACTGTACCGATACCTGCGACCTGTAGATAATGGTACCCGATGGCATATCCTATCATTATTCAGTGGTCAACTCATGGGCATGGCTATGGTCATGACTCTTAAGGCATTGGTGATGGGTGTTGTTGAAACATTAACCGTGTGAGATACTGAATATTGGTGGCATGGCATTTAGTGTTTGCAATCCATACGGTTTTATTTAAAATAATTAGGGGCATTTAATGATGAACATATAAGAAGTTTTAAATACTATTTAAGTGGGAGGCATGTTATTTGGTTAACATGGGAAAAAAATGAGATGGAGGGCCCACAGGGCCAAATTGAAATGCACATTGTTTTATATGTAGTTTTTTTTAAAGTCTTCACCTCATCTTAAGATAGTTGGAATAGTGGCAACAAATTTAATTAAAACTCCCAAGTCAAACATCATTTTCCAGAGCACAACTTGGATGGGTGACCATTTGGGAAGTCTTAGAGCTGCACACATCTAGAGGGTTATTGTTTTTTTGCCATTTTGAACAGTAAATAGTATCCGACTATAGGGGTATTTATAGTCGTTGGATAGATTTTTTCCATCCAGATCCAATGGTGGAGTCCATTTTCAATTTTGATACTATTTCCATAATGTTTTTAGGCTCAAATATTTTTGTATTATGGAGTGCACTCTTGGTTGAACCCGACACTCCAAACCATTTTGTATGTGATCCTTGTACCTAGTCATATTCTCCATAGACCTGGTAGATGCAGTGGCTGGTTCCCCATTCATTTCAATGGGATGAAGAGGTCACAATAATGACACCTACTCTAGGGACTACATACATAGACACCCTAGACTCTATCCAAGGATTTTTTTAGATCTACTTCTGAAGACTACAGACGAAGACACTTCAGAAGATTCTATTCTCTTCTCTCTTCTTTCTATCTTCTCCACATTTGGATTCTATGGCTCATTTTATTGTATTTTATGGCTCATATTTCCTTTGTATTAAGGTGCATTTTGGGCAGAGCCCGACACCTTCTAGATTGAGTTCACCATGAGGAGGGATTTGATATTCATGGTGAATCTAGTCAGTGACCTACGAGAGGAAACATCCTTTGAGGATGACCTGTAGAGGCAACAGACCCAGAAGTGGCTGACCCCAAGGCACCCATGATGACCCTAAGGCACTTAGATGGTTGAACCAATGGCAACAAATCCAAGTAAGTGGTTGACCTTGTGGCAACATACTGATATGTATACACCGTTGATCAAGCATTATTCATGGTTGGAGATCCAAGCACAAAGAGCACGATCCTAGACCAAATCATATAATAAAGGAGGATGATCATTTTTTAGAGAAGTCAACATTAAGGGGTAATGTTACCTAATGTTGACTTATTTTTTCTTTAGTTATAATAGTGCACTTTAAGAGGGAATGTTAGAATTAAAGTGCACTATACCTTCACCTTGACACTTGTCAGTTTCCTTGACAAGTGTCATGTCTTTCTTATAGGCTCCTGCCTATATATTGTAACTCATCTATTGTATAATATATCTCAGCTTGTTCATTCCATTTGAGTCATTCATTCTATTTGAGTCCAACATTTTTAAAGACTCAATATGCTTCACACTCACAAATACTCAATCACTTCCAATATATTTCTCAAATCAATTTAGAATATAGAATAATTTGTTTCATAGAACTAGAACTATCACTTCAACACTTCCACTTGACTAGGCTCAATAAACTCCACTCAATCATTCACTTAATGAAACACTCCTTGCTTACAAACCCTAGTCCAAGCATATGAACACTCAATTATTTCCAACAATGCCTATAAAAAAATATCACATAACAATGATACTAATTATATTGCACAATCCTAGTTCAAGATAGTTCTCAACTTCTCATAAAAATGATACTCATGTTCTTGCACAAACCTTAATCATGCATATGAAGGTTCATTCAATGTTTCCAACAATGCTTATCAAACAAGGTTTTTATCAACTCTCACTCAAAAAAACCTTTAACAATCAAAATCAACAATGCTTATCAAACATCCTTTTTATCTCCAACTTAGCATTCACAACATCCAACAATCACTCACAAGGAACATGTCACCATACCTTTTGTTTGATGAAGAATTGAATTTATAAAATATGTCTCAATCACAATTATTCTTTTGTCAATCTTAAGGGTTAGTTAGCAAGAACCTTCTCAAAACTTCAATCAATAATTTCCTCACAAATTATTCTCAAAATACAAAAGCATTAGATCTCAATTACACCTTATTACTCCTTTCAACTATAAAACCCAATAAGACTTTATTTCAAAATAATATTCAAACTCCTCCTAAAGTCTTATTACTCCTTTCACCACTTTAATCACAAAAATCACAATATAAAATTTATTTCCACAAACCTTATACCTCCCTAAATGCTCATGCCAAAAAACCTTAGGACAAAGAATTAAATATTAAAAATTAAATACCTTTTGCCCTTGGTGGGAATCGAACCCACGCTACGCTTCCACAAGCTACCTAGCCATGGATTCAAACACTGTGTGAGCTAGGCACTTATGTGGGATCTAAGTGTGCCCACACACACTCATTCCCAACACTGCTGCCAAAGATTTTAAAAATAAAAGCTTGATCCTTTCGCTGCCACAGAGTCTTGAACCCGAGACCTCCCCTATGTTATAACTTAGTGCCCAAGCCAATCACCGTCTAGGCTAGCCACCTGGATGGTGCTACAATTTGTGTGCAACTCCTCTTTATGCCTTCCTTTCCTCGATGTTAGCACTACGCATGTTTTTATTTTCCCTTCTACGTTCGATCGATGAGCACAACCAATACCATGAATTTTTGAATGCCACCCTTTAGCCTTTGATTAAGGCTATATTAATATGCCTTTCCAAGGCATTTGTACTCACATCGAAAGAAAATAAAATTGAATTTGCATTTTGAAAATAATATTTATTTATAATTATATAAATTCAAAATGAATTTAATTATTATAAATTAAATATTTAAATGTCCTTTGGGTCTTTTTTATTAAAATAAAATATAATCTTCCCTGGATTTTTAGGGAAACCTTTTGCCATTATCATCTTAGCAAAATGACGTTATTATTTTCTTTCATTCACCATGGAACAGAGATATCTTTTTAACCCTTTTCTTTTGCCCAAATACTATGATCTTGTTATCCTTCTTGCTCTCTTTTGATGCTTCAGCCAATAATATTTAAGTTAAATATTATATCATTGCCTCTTATAAAATCAACCATGAATCATTTGCTTAACATTACTTTGACATTTATTTAGTATTCCTTTGACATCAATGACAACAAATCTTGTTCATATTTCCAACAATATTACTGCTAACTCTCTATAGCTATCTATATTGGTTTGCATTAGAACTAGCTATTTGTAGCTATATATGTTGATTCATGCTTTATGCTAGATCTTTGTCGACTTATGACTCTCTATTAACCATTATGAAAACTCTAAATCTCTATTAAGTTTTTGTATGGACACCACTCTCCTTTTGTAAGCTTTGGTTGTCTATTGAGCTATTGTAGAAACACTATTTCCTATTATAAGATTTGACTCTTTGATGAGTCACTATACAAGTATTGTCATATTTTATAAGATATAGTATAGACATTGTCTTATTTTCATTACATGTAGTATATGTAATGTCTCCTTTTTTATCAACTGCTATGTAGATGTTGGCATCCTAGTTAGTCATCATTTAGATGCCTTTAGATAGACGTTGTTCTCCTTATAGTTATTGTCTACTTGGTCACTGTCCTCTCATGGATTAATCTAGACTTGCCTTCTCATCTCTTGGATGGATTCACATTCTCATGTGTCATATTATTAGGATAAGCTTCACATTCTCACATAATATCTTCTTATATGCAAGTCTCTCACATTTTCCTAGAACATGTGCTTCGATTTCCTCTACACTTAAAGTGCTCTTATCTGGATGTGTTATGTAGGTTTATTTTTAGTTTTTCCTTGAATAGCTACACTTTGAATATTAGTTTAAATTATTTGTTAATAATAAAAACTATTCTATATATCATGTAGAAAGCTTATTTTCCTTTCTACTATACTCTAGATTTTATCCAAGTTATCTTTTATCCTTCTACACTTTCTTTCTGAAATTCTTCTAATCTTTTGAAAGCTTATATTGCTTCTCTATCCTTTGAAATATTTGATGCTTCTCTTCCTTGATTTATTAGGTTCAACCTAAGAACAATATTATTCTTCTCTTTTCTAGAGAATTCAAAAATCAATATTAGGGTGACTTCAAATGTCCTCTCATGTCCAACTTTCTTTTGAGTTGCCCTCAATCTATTCTAGTAGATTCCTTATCTTCACTAGTTTTCCTTGAACCAAGTGGATAGACCCTAGCACCCAAACCAGGGTGAATTTTATCTATCTCCTCAATATATATTCTACTAGAACTTTAAATAGAGTCCATGCCTTCACTACACTTAAAAATGGATAAAATTCAATATGGTGGATTTGAAATATAACTCTATAAAAAATGGATAGAGTCAAGCAATAGCTTTGATACCATTGTTGGCTTTTAAGTCAAATTATCTCAAGTCTCAATATAATTAAGACATAATATCTTAGCTTCAATATCAATAATCAAGAATAGAGTTAAATATATGAGAAATAAAAAATATAAACTGGCCAATATAAATATAACAACACTCACTATAATATTAAATATAAATATAAATAGCCAAAATCATTCATGTACAAGCATGAGATATACTTATAATAAAAATTCTCAAAATATGTAAACAATCTTTATTATCAATGCTTGTTATGGTGATCATTATAGACTGTTTGCCCACTTATATTGTATGGATATTTGTCTCCATAATATAGACATAAAATATGACTTTTCAATACTTGTCTATTGCACTCCTCACATATCCGAGAGTTGTAATCTTTCCTATTCTTGTCCTTTGGCTTCTCATATTACCACTTGTATACTAGAACTATTCACTCTCTTATAATATGTACACTTGACACTTCTACATGACTCTTAATATCCTACATGCACTCCTAAAATAATACACTTGTGCACATCCTCACATTATATATTTGCGTACTTACATACATGATGCATGTACTTTATTTCAATACACAATTGTTCACTAATGTGCATGAAACTTTTGCATATCCTACATATTACACTCTTACATGAAACTTGTGCATATCCTACACATAGACACTTATATAAAGATGAAATATCAATCATTCACCTAAACTATATACTCCAACCCTAACTGTTACATATTTACATTTGTACCATAAAGGTACAACGAGGATATATTTGCATGTACTAAAGAATGTAATATTCTCCAATAATAACTATTTTAAACACTTAACATGGGCATATCTATCCACTATAGTGCATCTATTCAATGGATAGGTATGTATGCTTAATCCTTGGATTAGTTTCATATTATCTATTCAAAATGGGTGTCATGTATTTGAAATATGTGTGTGTGGAAAAGAGTGTCAACCCTTTAAAACTAGGTGTAAAAATATATTCAAAATTTTTAGCAATAATTTTTCCTCATATGTTTAATTTTCATAATGACTAACCTTATATTCATCAAAAGGATAGATGGTGAAAAATGATATGATATAATATATTATTCACTTCTTGTGCTAAGAATACATATGAAGTTTTGAGAAGAAATTTTTATAGAACTTAGAAGAGGGATTAAATACTCCCAACTAAATTCCTATATGACCCAATGATGCTTCTCCATACCCATTTTTATATCATATTTGATTTCACATATATTTCTAGAAAATAACAAAATCAATCCTTCCACTCAAATCTTATATAGAAAGGTAAAAAAGGATGAAAGAGATAAATCTATAGTGGGTACCTAAAGGCACCATAAATAGTCATTATGGTACCTATAGATAAGAATCATAACACTATGATACAATGGATGGAGTGGTGGTGGTATTTATACCGATACCAAAACCACAATTATATAAAGAGGTTTAACTTATGTTGATATAACAAGAGCACTTAAGGTTAATTATAACTTATAATGTGGGTTTAACCATAACAAGGTTAACCATGACTTATACAAATTATATAATAAAATGTTATAATAAATTAAATACAATTATACAATGATTGTCCATAGGCCTATACAACATTACATCATATAATGTCAACCATGGCCATAAGTTAGATTACACTTTTAATATTATATTTTGATAAAGAGAAGCAGTTATTCAGGGATAAGAAGGATAAGGCTCTTATATTTATAGCTCTTCATGTTTACAAGATCAATGTCATACATCTCATTACTATGTCATATCCAAAGAATTTTCTTGAGAAATTTTAAGACCTATATGACTACATTGATTCTACCTATATGAGAAGATCGAGATAGATATTACTACCTTACACATAGATGTTTTTGATAATATGGGTGAATACTTTATTCAGTTCAATACGCTAGAAGATGATATTCGAGCTACTAGGACCATGAAAAAAAGACAAAAGAGAAGGAAGTTAATAGTGGGAATAAGGACATTGAAATCCTAAACATTATGTTCAACAATATATCTAAGGAAAACCTGATGGGAGGATTCACATATGTGTCTACTTTCAAGACCTTAACAAAGCAACTCCTAAGGATGAATTCCCCCTTCCAAGCATTGATGCGCTAGTTGATGCCATCGTAGGTCATGATATTTTGTCCCTCATGGATGGTTTTCAGGCTATAATCAAATCCAAGTCAAACCCGAAGATCAACCAAAGTCAGCCTTTACCACATCTTGGGGGATTTTATACTACAAGGTAATTCCATTTGGTCTTAAAAATGTTGGTGCAATATATCAATGGGCCATAGCATACATATTTCATGACTGCATGCATAAAATTTTGGAGGATTACATAGATTATTTGCTAGCAAAATATCTATTACATCACGAGCATGTTGATGCTCTAAGGAAGGTATTTAATCACCTAATTGAGCATAATGTCAGACTTAACCCCAAAAAGTGTGTCTTTGAAGTCACATATGGAAAAAAATTGGGTTTTATAGTCTCCAAGTGAGGGATAAAATTTTATCCCGCAAAGATCAAAGTAATACTTGAAATGCTTCCTCCTATCAAAATTAAGTAGCTTAATATATTACAAGGGAAAGTAGCATCTATCTGATGCTTTAGAGTGTAGATTTTGAATAAATTTTGACCCATGAATTGACTGTTACAAAATGGGGTCCCATTCCATTAGGAGGAGAAGATCCAAAAGGCCTTCGATGAGATAAAAAAACACCTGGAATCATCACCAGGTTTAGCTCCACCCCAACTAGGTGTGTCATTTTTTATATACATTTTAGCCATCGATTTTGCCTTAGGGACCATGCTGGCCCAAAAAAATGAGGTAAATAAGGAGCAGGCTATATATTACATCAGTTGCACCCTAGTGAGCTATGAGCTCAAATATTAATACATTGAGAAGCTTTGCTTGGTAGTGGTATTCACCACCAATAATCTTTGACATTACATGTTGAATCACATAATGTATGTCATTTTCAAAGTTTGTAGTACATGATGAGTCACACGTATCATAATAGTTGTACTATAAAATGGATCATGCTACTAATTGAATTTGACCTTGAATTCATAAGTCAAAAATCCATGAAAGTTTAGGTTCTTGCATATTAGTTAGCAAAGGCTCCTCTCCAAGGTGATAAGCCTCTCACTATCGAGATACCTGATGATGCAGTCTTTGTATTATCCGACTCACCAGAACCTGAAGAACCTAAAAAAAAGATAACATGAATTTTTTATTTGATGATTCTAAATGTGAGCAAGGGGGTGGTTTTGGAGTCATGTTTTTCACACTACAAGGGGCTCCTAGACCGTTGTCATTTAAAATTAACTTTCCATGCACCAATAATAATGTTGAATACGAGGCTCTCCTTTTGGGTCTCTAAATAGTTATTGCCACGAAATAAAAAAGCTTAATATCTTTGGAGAATCCTTGGTCATAATCAATCAAGTCAAGGAAGTTTATCAATATCTATGTTTGATATTAAAATTATACAAGGATCTTGTAGATAATCTATTGGTTAAATTGGAATGGTGCAAGATTGAGGTAGTCCCTCACTCATCTAGTATTTTTGTAGATACAATGGTCTCTTTGGGATATTTATTCCATAAAACCCTTCTAATGATATGACAACCATCCATGTCAAAATTATTTCATAATTAGTGATTTTAGATGAAGTTTCAAATGATGAAGATTTTGTCCACATGATCCAAATTGAACCAAACCAATATTAGTTCTCTCAGGTACACAAATTTCTAAAACAAACATCCTAGGGGCCCTTAATCCCATAAGGTCCTTCTGGTAATGACATGACCATTCATATTAAGCTTATCTCCAAATCTGTATTCATGTGCAATGAGTCACAATGAGAGCAAGCAGTTCATTCAGTTGAGACCCAAGCATATCAAGATTGGCTCACTTAGATAAAATATTTCTTGAAACTTGGTAGTATCCCTTTGAGATTATCGCATGCCATAAAATTAACATTCAAGAAAAAATAAACCAAATATATATTGTTAGGATATATCCTTTATCATTATAGCTATGATGGTATTCTCCTTCATTGTCTAGAGCCCCAAGAATCTACTTGGGTAATTTTGCAAGCTCATGGGTACTTGTAGAAACCATTTCAACAACATGGCCATTGCTAAGTGCATCCTATGAAGGGATTATTATTGGCATACTATGGAGAAATATGGTTTCACTTACATTAGGAAGTGCATGAAATACCAACATAATGCTAATATTTTACACTTACATTATCATGCCCTGCAACCAATTCAATCGACATGGTATTTTTATAGTGGGGCTTTGATTTAATTGGGAAAATCTCCCCCCTCTTAAGGTCATCATATATTTATCTTAAATACCACATAATACTTCACCAAATGGGTGGAATATATCCTTATTACCACTATGAATAAATCTTGTATTTTGGAGTTCATACTCCATAATATCATGTCATTTTGGTATTCCATCCAAGATCATTTTGGATAATGGGACTTTGTTTAAAAAAAATATGTGCATGCTTTAACTTCCAAGTACAATATTCACCACACTTTTTCCACACCCTATTATCCATAGTCAAATGGATAAGCAGAGGCATCCAATAATACTCTAGTTGCCATACTTAAGGAAATCTTCAAGAAACACCACAAAGATTGGCATATTCAACTACCTTTAGCATTATGAGCTTATTGAACTAGCATTCAAACATCCACTCAGGAAAAACCATTTTTACTAGTCTATGGTAAGAGTTGGAAATCCCTTAGAGTTGGAAATCTCTATATTGTGCATATCATTGCAAGAGTGCATCGATGATGACATTGCATGGAAAAATTACCTTAACCAATTGATCCTCCTTGATGAATGATGACTTAATGCTCTCAAGAACCTTCATGTTTATTAGGATCACCTTAAACAAGCTTACAATATGAAAGTCCACCTAAGGTACTTTAAAGTTGGAGATCTTGTGCTCAAATAAAATCAACAAAACTCCAACTTATCACTGCACTTGCAAGACAAATCCAAGGTAAAATGGTTAGGCCCTTTTATCATAACATAGAAGATAGGGCTAGGGACTTACCGTATCACTTCTCTTAAGGGTATTGAGGAACTTGAACCTCTCAAAATCCTCCACTTGTGGGTATTTCATGCATAACACATAATGCATACAAAAAAAATCAAAAAACATAAAAACACAAAAATAATACAAAGCATCAAAAATACAAAAACATTTACATTATGCCATCATGCATTTTATTACATTCATTTATTAGTTGCATTAGGCATATTCATCCATTTTAATTACACTAGAACAAGTTGTGTTTGCATTACTAAAAATAACATCATGTTTGTATATCAATCATGAACCTTAAATCAACCTTATGCATCATCATCATTTGCAATTTTCCTTATGAGATTTTGCTTATTAAGGGGTCCTCATAAGATAGGTTAGATACTGGATGAATATTAACAATGATATTTAGATGCCCACTGAATATTTTACACACACCTTTTAGTTTGCAAAAGAGCATAGGGAAAATCCCCATATTCTACATACCAGTACCATCCATATTCCCCTTTGTGAGTATTTGTGTTTTTCAACACAACCAATAAGTTGTTATAGGATGTTCACTAGGGTTTTTGGTCATTTAGCCATCCCTAGTTCTATTCTCAAATTTTGTAGAAATATATCTTGGATTTTAGAAGGTAAGATCTTGCTTTGATAGTACCTTGCATATGTCAAAATCTCAATACACATTCTTACATTTAACACCTGAGTTTGAATAAGGAAGGATGACACTACAAAGTAATCCTTGTCAACTTGAGTGAAAGGTTTCCATTGTTCATCCTATCATGCGCATGGTATAGGATGATGAGAATTGATAAAATGACAAGATCCCCCCTACCCAAGCAATCCCCTTGCTCTTACACAAAACAAACAAGTTCCTAAAGAAAAAAAAAAAATAGTGGTTTTCACCACTAATCAAATCCCTTGCTCCTAAAAGAGTGGTTTTCACCACTAAGAAAAAAATAATAATGAGAAATTATCCCAAACAATCAAAATAAAATAAGGGGGTAATGAGCTTGATTCCTTGAAATTCTCAGTTAATTAGAAGCCATGGGGCAATATCCATTACAACAATGGGTTGAATGAAACTCGCCTAGCAATGGAGGAGCGTTATGTGTGGTGATATGCCTATCACAATAATGACCTTATTTTATATAGACCAATGTCAGATTGTGGATGATCTAGCTTTTGCGACTTGTATTGCCTAGTAGTCTAGTTCAATTACATCCAAAATCATGATAAATATGACCACAGGGTGATCCTCATTACAAAAATGTGTTGCATGAAACCCACTTGGCAATGTGGTAATATTATGTATCATAATACATTCATTTTGCACACATAGGGATATTGAATATCTAGGTCTTCTTAATAGACTTATATCCTTTAGAGTCTTTTGTATCCAATATACAAATTTTGACAAGTCAACTAGGGTGTTTGAGTCCCATGGAAAACCTTAAAATTCCCTCAGAACACCTAACTATATCATCATCATTTGTAGTTTTCCTTATGAGCTTTTGCTTATTAATAGGTCCTCGTAAGATAGGATAGATATCGGATGAATATTAGAAATGATATTTGGATGAACACTGACTATTTTACATACACCTTTTAGTTTGTAAAATATCATAGGGAAAACTCCCACATCCCACATATTTCATCTCACACATTCACATCCAAATGTATGACTTTTGTGACAAGGTTAACATTTTGATTCATGAATTTTATACATTCTATGGTATCTACCATTAGTTTGTTAAACATATTTAGATTCATTCATTATGTTTCAAAGAAGTTAAAATATATATTCACAATTTGCATTAGAACTTCTATACAAAAATTTGTACATATCATATGTGTGTTAGATTTGTCATCTCAAAAACAATGAATTTACATTCATAATAAAATAAACAAATCTAATCATGTATCTAATATAGGTATCATATCCATACATAACATAATATAGGCATACATACATTACTGCATTCATAACATGCAATATAAAACATGCAATAAACACATGATAGGCCATAATCAAAATATCATATAAATATATCTCAAAGTCTGGTACATCATGATACAAAAATACCCATAGGCTACAATAGAGTGGGTCATTAGACATCACACTCTAAAAATAAGAGCATACACAGATGAGTTAGGTTGGCCCTACACCACTGCTCTCATCTTCACCCTCAACCCCACTCTAACAAGGCTGAGAAGACCCACTTGCCTTTGACCACTATGGAGGATATTTGAATCTAGGCACCCACTGCCTCACTAATGGGTGCCCTAACTTAGTACATTAGATCTAATGTGATGCTCGTAATTATGATCATGTAGATAGTATACCTTTGCATCACTCTACCTCATCCTCCAATTTCATAATGTATGCTCTATCTGACCATTGAAGAGAAGAATTTCGAGCTACTTGTGCTACAATATTGCCACATCACCTATGGCTTGGCTACCTGTCCCTGCCTACCCCTAATTTATGATCAAGTCTACCACCTATTCCTATAGAGCATCCTTCTCTTCTATTTTGACCACCGTCTAAGGTTGTATAGCATCTTGCTCTACTATCCTACTCACCATTTATTTCTATAGAGCATATCGCTCTACAATCACCCTGTCAATCGTTACTTGGGCATTATCTATATAGGCCTTAAGTAGATCTCTCCTCATAAAATCCTCTCCACTACTACCTCCCTCTTGCTAGCTGGCTCTAAAGTACTACCACCGTAGTATCCCACTCACTGATTTATACCTACAGAGTCTGCACCCATATCCTAAGCTAAGCACCCTCATATTGGGGATCCTCCTCATCTCTATCCACATCTTGTGGCTCTACCACTCCCTCTGAGTATTGGCCCCACTACCCTTCTATCTAGTGATGCACTCATCTCTTCCCTCACCTATCTCATATCCTAAGGCCTCCCTTGTCACACCCTCCTATTCCACAACCCCATTAGGCCTATCCATAGACCCACATTTCTGCCATAGTCGAGTCATCCACCATGCATCATACTCTATTGTAGTACCTACATCATCCACACCTAGATATTATAGCGATTGATCTACCTCATATTCCACTAGAACTAATTGAAACAAATATAGCTATGTATCAACCCCTCAACATCAAGTAGATAACAAGCTCACCAGGTATGTCCTAACAAACCCCAAACTACTAAGTAATGCAAGAGTAATAGAAATATTCTCGCTCCATCCCATGCCACATAATCAACCACCACTCACATCTCACACTTCCTAGCTACTCAGTTGCTTTTTTCCATAGATAGAAATATTGATAAGGCTACCATATATTCTACTCTAAACTTTGTCTCTTAAAGGACCCTATATAATAAGCCAACCTACCCAAATGAGGTTAGCTATGATCCACCTCCCGATCCTACATCCATCGACTTGCATACCCTATCTTTTTGTCCTCCATCTAAGCTCACCTTAACAAGGAAGTCCATCTGATCTATCCACATGAATACACTCCCAACACTAGATCTAGAGTAAGAAGTTGTTGCCTACTCCATGATTTTACCTATGTGAACCTGGGAAGCACACACCACAATTGACCCTACTTGCAATATTGCTATTATAATATCAAATTCATAAAGGAAAGGAAACACACAAGCACATATAACATGAAAGTAAAAAGCAAAGAAATGTTCTTTTATTGATGCTTCCAAATATCGATTACATGTACGTCCTTCTAAGGGATACTCATTTTGATATAATATGTTACAAGTAGGGCAACGGTGAATATATCCCCTATAAGGGTATGGTGCATCTTTTTAAGCCTCTCGATATCGCACACCAAATTATTAAAGGGCTTACTGGTGCCTCCTCTCAATTTCATCCTAGAGGGATCTTGTGCTTTGGATACTTTGAATTGATCCTGTGAACCTGTATCTATAGGCATGGAAATAATATAACATAGTAAGTAGTCTAGGATACCTCCCCGGATGAAGTTGTTAGCATTAAATATAACAAGCAAGATAAATAAGCATAATATGAATAAATGCGATGCAACTAATGAAAAACATGTGCATATCTCATGGAATAATAATGTAAATGCATAAGTAAATCAGATCTATACTAGAAATAAATACTGAAGCAAAAAGTAATCTGATATAATTCTAGAACAAAGGAAACTAATATCTAATCCCTAGGTTACACCTACGAGCCACTATCCAGGATAGTAGCTACAAAATAAACCTCTCTTCTCTCGATCCAAGGGTTGTAGCACTCAGTTCCTCACTTTAATTTATTTTCAAGGGTTACCGATTGTATCTCAGTATAATGGTTGGTGGCCAATAATAACGGATCTGAATAGTAGATGCATAGTCTCTTATTATCCAGATAGCACTTTGTTGCTCCTCAAGGGTGCATAGATTCACTCTCCAATCTAATAGGGCTTCATTGTATAAACTCTAAAAATTGCAAATCCCTTTTGCTCTTTGTGGGAGAGTCCATATGTAGTATTCCCTCTATTTTAGATATAGACCTTGGCTTCCTGGAGAAGATTAAATCTAAATTACATGTGATTGACCATCTCGGGTGGAAATCATCAGTCACAAATTGGAATTGAAGGGACATTTAGGAGGAACTCAAGGAGTTCCTCACCAAAATCTGCCCGAAAATAATCCAAGGTGCAGTCAGACTACGTGATCTGGACCTGTATTCATGACTAAACTATGCATGGTGTTATCTACTATTAGGTTCAGTGGCTAAGTGTGTCCACTGTAGGCTTTAGTGGCCAGATGTAGCGATCATTCTACTTGAGAGTGTTGAGCAAGGTGCAGTAACAGTATTTTCATTGTTGTCAACACAAACAGTTAGATCAATTGATGCAGTGAACAGGAAGTTCAAAAGCTATTCAGAATATGCAACAATATTGTCATTGTTGTCAACACAATCAGCTAGATCATTTGATTTAGTGCAGCAATAGGAAGTTCAGATGCAGCAAACAAGAAGTTCAGAGATCTCTCAGAATATGTACAGTGTTTTTCCAAAAATACCTAAGTGGCCCACATGCAAAAATTCAAAGAAAAAGACAAATAAGGAAAGTGTCGCGATATCGCGACATATTCAAAAAACAGGAAAACTGTCATGATTTCACGACATATCGGAGGAGAGAGAAAGTGCAAAGAAAAATGTCACGATTTCGTGACATACTGGAGGAGAGAGAAATAATAGAGAAAACTGTCATGATTTCGTGACATGTTCGAAGCAGAGGCGCAAGCAGGTAAAACTTTCACAATTTCACGACATGTTTGAAGAGAAGAAGGCAAGTTGAAAAACTATCACAATTTTGCAACATGCTCAAAGTAGAGGCACAAAAAGGTAAAACTATCATGATTTTGCGACATGTTTGAAGAGAAGAAGACAAGTTGAAAAACTATCATGATTTTGTGACATGTTCGAAGCAAAGGCGCAAGCAGGTAAAACTATCGCGATTTCGCAACAAGTCAGAAGAGAAAGTGAAAGCAAGATAAAGTGTTGTGATTTTGTGACATGCTGCAGAAGAAAGAGTTCAAAGTAAGAATTGTCATGATTTCATGACATGCTACAGATGAAAATGTTCCAAGTGAGAACTGTCATGATTTTGCGACATGTAGCAGAAGAAAGAGTTCGAAGTGAGAACTGTCACGATTTTGCGACATGCAGCAAAAGAAAGAGTTCGAAGTGAGAACTGTCATGATTTCATGACATGCAGTAGATGAAAGTGTTTGAAGTGAGAACTATCATGATTTCATGACATGCTGTAGAGGAAATAATTCAAAGTGAGAACTGTCACGATTTTGCGATAGGTTCGAGAGAAAGAGCTTGCAAGGAAAAGTGTCACGATTTTGTGACAGTCTGCGAGGAGTGTACGGATGAAAAAGTGTCGCGATATCGCGACATGTCATGTTTTCACTAGTGCAAGCCAAACAATGAAGCAAGGCAGTGAAAGTGTCATGATTTTGTGACATGTTTCATTTTCATAGGCGAAAGGCAAAGAAAGGCACAAGGCAGCAAAAGTGTCGTAATTTCGTGACATGTCATGTTTTCGCTGGTGCAAGCCAAGTAGAGCGTACGAAAGCAAAAAGTGTCATGATTTTGCAACAAGCAAAAAAGAAAGCATACATATGTAGAAAGGGTCACGATTTTGTGACAGATTGAGATGGCAGCATACGATTGCAGAAAGTGTCATGATTTTGTGACAGAAATAGAAAGCAGGTCTTCAACAAGAAAAGTGTCATGATTTTGCGACAAAATCTAAAGACGAAGTCTATAGAGGGAGAAGTGTCACGATTTCATGACAAATGTAGAATAGAATACTTTGAAGACAGAAGTGTCATGATATCATGACAGAAGCTAAGTTGAAGTCCTCAGAGATAGAAGTGTCATGATATCATGACAGAAGTGAAGATGAAGTCTACAAAGGAAGAAGTGTCACGATTTTGTGACAAAAGCAGTAAGCAAGTCTTTGAAAGTAGAACTATCATGATTTCGTGACAGGATTAGAAATCAAGTCTTCAACGATAGAAGTGTCACGATATCACAACAAAAGAAAAATTGATGCTGACAAAGACAAAGTGTCATGATATCACGACAAAAACTTATTTGAAGTCGACAAAGGCAGAAGTGTCGCGATATCACGACAAAAGCCAAAAGAAAGTGTACGGAGACAAAAGTGTCGTGATATCATGACATGTATTTTTGCGACAACAACAACAGAAGAGTTATAGAGGTAGTTGAAGTCGGCAAAGACCAACGTTAGCCGACAAAGATTAGGGTTTACAATCGACCAAGATTAGGGTTTGCAATCGACCAAGATTAGGGTTTGCATTTGCATAATCAGTTGACTACAATTAGGGTTTTCATCTTGAAATCTCTACTATTTAAGGAGGGTTGTTTGGAGATTTATGATTGAACTATGTGAGTATCGAAGTGTGCGATATGCGGCCGTAAGAGCATAGATAGTGTAGAAGCGATGAGATGATGGCAAAGTGCGCAAAGTGAGCAAGTCGTGTCGAATCAAGCTAAGTGCAAAATTTGCTAATAGAGTAGAGTGCACGAAAGGAAGAAGATGATCGTGAAAGTTGACTGTAGATCACAAAAGTGTGCGAAGTGATTGCGTAGAGAAAGCAGAAGGTGCAGTGTAGCTATAGATTACAGAAGTTGCGAAGTGTCTATTCTATGAACAGTGAGAGAGATCTGGTATGCTTTAGACCAATCAGGGTCTTGTGAAAAGGAAGGTATTTTCCTGTCAAACATTTACATTTAGAATTGAAGTCTAGGTTGCAGCTTGGCATCAGGGGTTGGTGCTCCTTCCAGTAGGTGTTGGTAAATCAGGGGTTGGTGCTCCTTTCTATTGATGCAGATAAATAAGGGGTTGTAGCTCCTTCTAGTGGGTGCTAGTAAATAATTGTAAAGTTGGTGCTTTACAAGGGGCTAGATTTGGATGGTAGTCCAAGCAACCGTTCTTTTTGAGGAGTAGCCATATTGGTGAACCTCATTAAAATCCTATGTTGTGTGATGCTCTTTTGTTATGCTTGCTATTTTTGGTTTTAAGTTTTAACTATTTCAACATTAAGAGTTGCAAATTTAAGTTTTCAAAATGCTACACTAATTCACCCCCCCTCTCAGTGCCATACTAAGTACAATAATTGGTATCAGAGCCAAGTTCCCTTCAAAGGCTAAATTAGCTAGGGTTGATCTTGGATTAGTACACAATGGGTAAGAAGAATAGATCTTCCTCCAAAAGGGCATCTCAGTCAGTTTTAGTTCCTATAGAAGAGAAAATTGAACCAGAAGAGTTTGAAGGTTGTTTATCAAACAAAGCACCTTTGTTTGATGGAACAAATTACATGACCTAGAGAATCAGGATGTAGGCATATCTTTGTGCTTTGGGTTACTATGTCTAGGATTCAGTAATCAATGAATGCACAATACCCATCACTCCTCCAACCGATGTTGTCGGTAAGAATCTGGTTGAAAATGACTCAAAAGCAAGGAATGCTATCAGATGCAAATTAGTAGACAGTGAGCTGATAAAGGTCAAAAGTTGTAAAACAACAAAAGAAATATGGGACAAACTGAGGAGTCTTTATGAAGGATACGATGAGATCAAGGAGGTCAGGTCACAAACACATCAAGTTGAGGTCAAAACTTTAAAGTTGAATAATGATGAAAACATAGAGATATATATGCTGAAAGCTAATGAAGTCCTAGAAGATGATTCTAAAAGAGAAACAGAAAAGGAACAGAAATGTGATGAAGAAGAAATTGATGCAGAAATAAATTTGAAAGATGAACTAATTGCAGCTCTGGATGAATTGAAGATAAAAGGAAAAAGGAATAAGGAAATCTCAATAAAGCTAGAGGATGCAAATGAAATAATAACCAGTTTGAAAGTATAGGTGGAAGAATTCAAAAGGATTGAAGAAACTCTCAGGTCACATATAAATGAGAAAGAGATTGATTGCTGCAAACAAGAGGAAGAGATTGTTTCATTGAAGAAATAACTAGAAGAGGCCAATTCAAATCTCAAATTCGAGAAGAGCACAAAGTTGCTAAATAAAATGATAAGACAACAAAGAAGCTCCATGGATAAGCATGGTATTGGATATGAAGTTGAACAACCTTCATCTTCTAGCTCTGTAGAGAAGAAGAAGTTCACTTTTGAAAGATCGAAGAAAGAAAAGTTTGAAGCTGAATCTTCAAAATGAAGAAAATATCAAAGGAGATCTACAACAAAGTGGCCACAACAAAAGAGGTTCTATCACTCTCACTCTATTTATACTAATAATTTTAATGGCTATTGTTTCAGATGCAACTAGTATGGTCACAAGGCAACTTATTGTGGATTGAATAATATATCAAAGAGTTATGCTATTAGAAATACATCTGTGTATCTGAGTGAACATTATGTGTGATGTTTTAAATGTAATGGTCATGGGCATATAGCAAGGTTTTGTCCAAGCACTTTTGTATTTAATCTAAGGCAAGACCGCAAATTTCATCAGACGCAAAGAATGCAATATAAATAGGGAATAAATCATGTGCATAAAAGAAAGGAAAATAATCATTCATCATGGATGCACAAGAGACAACCATACAAGAGAAATGTTCAAGTTCATGAAAAGGTGCAAGACAGGGATACAGTTGAAAAATCCAAGCCCGAGGTCAAGAAAGTCTGGAGAAAGAAAGAAGAGAGGAAATTGTGTCTCCTTGAACTGAAGGAGACTGCTCCTCTATTGCACTAAGCAACTCTAGGTAACACATCCTCAGGGGGAGCAATCTGAAAAAGGTTTTATTTTATTGCTCCTATATGTTTTTTGGGTTAACCTAAGGATGAAAGGCAAGCAGTAAGAGGGAGTTGCACTAGAGTTGTCTATAGTTGTTGAAGCGTGTTCTCAGTTCATGCAGTTGTTTGTGGAAGTGCCATGAAGGGTGGTGATTAATTTGAAAGTTCTCATTACTGGTAGTATTGCTATATGTCATTGTTGTATTGGTAATGGTTCTTACTACCAGCGTTCAAAGTTAAGAATTATAACAGTTCAGATAAGTTGGTTTGTGAAAGAATGTTGCTCTAGCCGTATATGTGTTTTGATAAAAGTAGTAGGTATTTGAACTACACATTGATGGGAAGATTGTTAGATCTATTTTTGACGTTGTGGTGAAAAATATTGAAGGTTGATCATTGATTCATTTTTAGCTCATCAAGATGAGCAACTTTGCTTTGTGAATCATACCTATCCGAGGTCCATAAGTATGAGTTTGAGTAAGGTGCATTATAGTTGGCCATGAAGTGGTTAACAAAATATTGTTTTCTGATTCGAAAAGTTGACAGTAAGATGTGACCAGTAGTGACTGCAGAAAACATAGACCAAGATGAAAATGTAAAAAGGGATTTGATTGGTGTTGTGATTCTGTGTTTGATGCTTACACATAATTGATAGTAAAATTGCAGTGTTGGTACAGTATTGGACGAAAGTTGGTACAAGTGTGAGTCACTTGTCAATTTTGTTGACATATGTGAAATTAGCACTTTTTTTTGGGAAGCTTGAAGAAGAGGTTTATATTGACCATTCAGATGGTTACCAGCTTGGTGATGATCCCCACTTGGTCTGCAAGTTGAAGATATATGCCTTGAAACAGGCACCCCAAGCATAGTATATATGGTAGCACGATTTCAGGCCAATCCCAAGGAGACTCATGTGACAAGAGTAAAAAGGATTGATTGTGGTTTCTTTTTCGAAAGTGATTGGTTTAATGCTTCAAGGTTTTCTAGTTTTAATTGTTATTAAAACTTATATTTATAAGCATTGTTGATGAAGCCCTTTGGTTGTGATAAGAACTTGAACTTGAGTTAGAGAAAAACTTTTTGAGTTGGTTAATACATGCTTCGACTAGGGTTTGTGATAAAGAATTGTTCATTGAGGTGATTGGTTGAGTAGAGTTGATTGAGACTAGTCAAGTGATTGGATGCATGTGGTTGTTCAAGTTCCATAAAATAAATTTTCCTTGATTTGAGTTGAGATTGAGATTTGAGAATGGAAGATATTAAGTCTCTAACAATTTTCTTTATGCTTCTATGAAGTGGATTTGATTTGAGACTGGCATTCATTGTTGAGTTCATTTTGAGTACCACTTGAGCATGATTGATTGAGCCTTTGAAGAAGGCCTTTGGGAAATATTTGAGGACAATGCTGGGACAGATTTGAGGATAGTGTTGGGACAGATTTCTAGAGCAGATTTGGGCAAGTTCTTGGTGAGATTGCTAGAGAAGATTTGGGCAAGTTCTTGGTGAGCTTGCTAAAGCAGATTTAGACAAGTTCTATGTGAGCTTGTTAAGCAGGTTTTGTGTGAGCCTATTGAGTAGGTTCTTAGTGAGCCTATTGATTGAGCTTTGGAGGTGACTGAGTATAGAGGACAGAGTCTCAATGGATAGAAATCTAGCAGCCAACATAGTTGAAGATAGACCTGAGTGAGGATTTTTCAAGTAAAGAAGAGGTCCACCAGTCAGTGCAGCAGAAAGAAAGAGTCTTCTATAATATCACAAGGGTACTATGGAATATGGGTTATGGTATCCAAAAGATGCAGATTGGGCAGGATGTGTAGATGACAAAAAGAGTACCAGTGGAGGTGCATTCTATCTTGGAGACAGATTGGTCGAGTGGTTAAACTTCCCAAGAATTGGCTAGCCATAGGGATCACATTTTTAGGGGGAGCATTTAAATATTTGATTATCCTTTTTTGCTCATGATCATGATTTTTGCTAAGTGTAATCAAATTTTCTTGAAAATATTATGCATGGACTCAGGGGGAGTCTGCAGTAGCCCTTTGGTATTATTGTCAAAGGGGGAAAAGAGTTACAGGTAATTGTTAAAGGGGGAGAAGAGTTATAGGTAATTGCATGTGTGTTGACAACAATTCCAAAGGGGGAGATTGTTGAGCAAGGTGCAGTAACAGTATTGTCATTGTTTTCAACACAGACAGTTAGATCAGTTGATGCAGTGAACACAGTCATGATGCAGTGAACAGGAAGTTCAGAAGCTGTTCAAAATATGCAACAAGATTGTCATTGTTGTCAACACAATCAACTAGATCATTTGATTCAGTGCAGCAACAGAAAGTTTAGATGCAGCAAACAGGAAGTTCAAAGATCTCTCAGAATATGTACAGTGTTTTTCTAAAAAGACCTAAGTGGCCCACATGCAAAAATTCAAAGAAAAAGACAAGGAAAGTTTCGTGAAATCGTGACATATTCAAAAAATAGGAAAACTATCGCGATTTTGTGCCATATCAGAGGAGAGAGAAAGTGCAAAGAAAAATGTCACGATTTCATGACATATTGGAGGAGAGAGAAACAACAGAGAAAACTGTCACGATTTCATGACATGTTCGAAGTAGAAGCATAAGCAGGTAAAACTATCGTGATTTCGTGACATGTTTAAAGAGAAGGCAAGTTGAAAAACTGTCGTAATTTCGTGACATGTTCGAAGTAGAGGCGCAAGCAGGTAAAATTGTCACGATTTCACATGTTTGAAGAGAAGAAGGCAAGTTGAAAAACTATCACGATTTCGTGACATGTTCGAAGCAGAGGCACAAGCAGGTAAAACTGTCATGATTTTGCGACAAGTCAGAAGAGAAAGTGAAAGCAAGATAAAGTGTCACAATTTCGTGATGTGCTACAGAAGACAGAGTTCGAATAAGAACTATCGCGATTTCGCGACATGCTGCAGATGAAAATGTTCCAAGTGAGAACTGTCACAATTTTGTGACATGCAGCAGAAGAAAGAGTTCAAAGTGAGAACCGTCACGATTTTGTGACATGCAGCAAAGGAAAGAGTTCAAAGTGAGAACTGTCACAATTTTGTGACATGCTGTAGATGAAAGTGTTCGAAGTGAGAACTATCACGATTTCACGACATGCTATAGAGGAAAGAATTCAAAGTGAAAACTATCATGATTTCGTGATAGGTTCAAGAGAAAGAGCTTGCAAGGAAAAGTGTCACAATTTTGTGACAGTCTGTGAGAAGGAGTGTACGAATGAAAAAGTGTCGCGATATCGTGACATGTCATGTTTTTGCTAGTGCAAGCTGAAAAATGAAGCAAGGCAATGAAAGTGTTGCTATTTTGTGACATGTTCCATTTTCACGAGGCAAAAGGCAGAGAAAGGCACAAGGCAGCAAAAGTGTCATGATTTTGCGACATGTCATGTTTTCATTGGTGCAAGCCAAGTAGAGCATACAGTAGAAAGTGTCATGATTTTGCAACAAGCAAAAAATAAAGCATACAGATGCAGAAAGGGTTGCGATTTCATGACAAATTGATATGGCAGTGTACGATTGCAAAAAGTGTCATGATTTCATGATAGAAACAGAAAGCAGTTCTTCAACAAGAAAAGTGTCACGATTTTGCAACAAAAGCTAAAGACAAAGTCTACAGAGGGAGAAGTGTCACGATTCATGACAAATGCAGAATATAAGACTTTGAAGATAGAAGTGTCGCAATATCATGACATAAGCTAAGTTGAAGTCCTCAAAGGCAGAAGTGTCGCAATATCGTGACAAAAGTGAAGAGAGCAAGTCTTTGGAAGTAGAACTGTCATGATTTCACGATAGGATCAGAAAGCAAGTCTTCAATGGCAGAAGTGTCATGATATTGCGACAAAAGAAAAATTTATGCTGATAAAGACAAAAGTGTTGCAATATCGTGACAAGAGCTTAGTTGAAGTCAACAAAGGAAAAAGTCTCATGATATCACGACAAAAGCCAAAAGAAAGTGTATGGAGGTAAAAGTGTCACAATATCATGACATGTTGTATTTTCATGACAATAGCAACAAAAGAGTTACAGAGGTAGTTGAAGCCAATGAAGATTAGGGTTTGCAGCCAACAAAGATTAGGGTTTGCATTTGTATAATCAGTTGACCACAATTAGGGTTTTCATCTTGAAATCTCTACTATTTAAGGAGGGTTGTTTGGAGAATTATGGATTGAACTGTGTGAGTATCAAAGTGTGTGATATGTGATCATAAGAGCGTAGATAGCACAGAAGCAACGATATGATGGCAAAGTGAGCAAGTCATGTCGAATCAAGCTAAGTGCAAAATTCACTAATAGAGCAGAGTGCACGAAAGGAAGAAGATGATCATGAAAGTTGACTGTAGATCACAGAAGTGTGCGAAGTGATTACACAGAGAAAGCAGAAGGTGCAGTGCGGCTGTAGATTGTAGAAGTTGTGAAGTGTCTATTTTGTGAATAGTGAGAGAGATCTGGTATGCTTTAGACCAATCAGGGTCTTGTGAAAAGGAAGGTATTTTCTTGTCAAACATTTACATTCAAAATTGAAGTCTAGGTTGTAGCTTGGCATAAGGGGTTGGTGCTCCTTCCAGTAGGTGCTGGTAAATCAAGGGTTGGTGCTCCTTTCTGTTGATGCAGATAAATAAGGGGCTGTAGCTCCTTCTAGTGGGTGCTGGTAAATAATTGTAAAGTTGGTGCTTTACAAGGGGCTAGATTTGGATGGTAGTCCAATCAGCCCTTCTTTTTGAGGAGTAGCCACATTGGTGAACCTCGTTAAAATCCTGTGTTGTGTGATGCCATTTTATTATGCTTGTTGTTTTTGGTTTTAAGTTTTAACTATTTCAGCATTAAGAGTTGCAGATTTAAGTTTTCAAAATGCTACACTAATTCACCCCCCCTCTCAGTGCCATACTAAGTACAACAGAGAGCAGACAGGCTTGGATGGGTTAAAACTACACTTTTTGAGTGGTTAGGACCACTGCTTGCTATTGGAGAAGTCCAAGAGTATTCATATGGTCTACAAATGTATCCATATGGGTAGTCTCCTAAACATGACACATTTTAGGTGTCTATAGACACCACATTTTGGGATGCATTATGGGAAAACTTAATGTGGAGAAAAAATAGACCACCTAGGGTCACATTGTAGGTTGTGTGATGATCATTGATCTAATCAATATTGGATACCCCAGTCATGCAGAAGGCATGCATCCTAAAATCATTGCTTCCAAAAATATGGAAGGCTTAAATTTTCAAAAGCTTGCACTCAATCATCAAACAATCAGATATATTAATCATTGCTATAGGCTTCAGTGTAACTATAGATCCGAAAGGAGGAGATCTATAAAATTAAATGTCATGTTTGCTTTTTGCCCTAGAAAAGGGTAAGATTATGATAGTTGTTGGCAATGACTCATAAGATGAATGCAATTTTGCATGATTGAGTGATCTTTTGTTGACTTTGATTATGATTTTTTGAAAATTTTGACTACCCTCTCAAGTGATGAGTTGATGAGGAAAGGAAAATTAATAAAGTGATGACTCACTTGACCAAGATGAAATATTTGGACCTCTTTATAGGGTTGCTTTGTTGTTACAGGGTAGTTCCCATCCAAGTGTGGTTTCAACCATTTTTGGTAATTGTACACTTCTATCCCATGGGGTGGTCCAGCTCCAATGTCATTCTTAGAGAATCAAGGTGATAGCAATTCTATTGTAGCTTGTGTTGAATCACTATTTGTTATAGGAGAAATAAGATAAATCCTCACTCTTGTGGGGTAGTCTAGCCGTCCTGGCCTTCTTTAGGTTCAAAGTGAAGTGTCTTAATTTGACCATAACTATTTTACCCCAAGTTGCCTTATGGTATTTTACTCATCTTGCCAAACTACATGGAGTTCTAGTCGCTGTAATTGTCAAGTGTATAGAGCAAATAACTGATTACGAGGCTCACTTGAGATTTTGTTTATTTAAATTTTTTTGTGTTAATTTGAATTTTATGATGTTTTTGGATTTTGCATTATGTTATTTATTTTTTTAATTTATTTTTTTGGTATTTGTGCACATTTTGATTGTTTTGTATTGATAGATGTGCTTGTTGACCCATTTTAAGGTGTTTATGGTGAGAAATTGAGTGAATTTCTCATTGTTCCTTGACTGTTGTTAGGTCCAATGATCCCCAATTACTGCTTCATGGCTGCTATCATGTCCAATGGCTAGAAAGTGTGGGTTGTTGATGCCAGTAGTGGTCGAGGCATGACTTGAAAATATTAAAGTAAATTTTTAGGGTTTTACTCCTCATTATTTCCAGTTATCAATTGTACTTTTGAGCTTTGAGGTGAGAAAGTGTAATTGTGACACAAAGTGCTACCAAATTGTTTGTTGACTGTACATGATGGCTAGGTAGGGGGAGGCATATATGAGCGGAGAAGCTAGAGATTCATGGGTACTTTTCCAACCTCGAATTGCTTATCTAATTCGGTAAAATGAACCTAATTAATTAATTGGCTAAGTGAACCTCACTAAGCCCATTGGAAATGAACATAACTTGTCAATAGGTCTAGGCTAGGTTTAGTTGTAGTGGGTCCAAGATAGTTTTAGGATTTTGTTAATTTTTTTGTGATTTTTGGCCAAGGGGGAATGTTGTTGGTGTATTTCCTGCTAGACACTACCACTTAGAGAGGCTAACCTGGCCTGAGGTTGGTCGCTATTGTCGTCAGCGACCAGTTTAAAATCCAATGATCAAATTTTTTACCGTTGTAAACTAGCCACTGCTAGCTTCAATGGTCGCTTCATGGTCACTCCTACAACGAGATGTAGGATTCTAATATTGCCTCGCTTTAGGCATAGGTTGCACATGTTACTATCAAACAAGACACCACCCTGATCTAGCTTGCAGCAATAAATCCTACTGTGTAGGTGCCTACAAGTTTAGATACAAGAGCCAAGGTAAGACGACTTCAGGGGTTCATAGAGGAGAATGAGGACCAGATGGCATCAAGAATCATCTACATCATAACTTTGAGGTCTTAGGTTTGGATACTAGGTGGCACTCCTAGGGAGAGACCTACAGTAAGGGGGTCACAACACAACATGCAAACTACATCAATTCAATCTTTGGCTTGTCCTAGACAGAGGACCAGGAACTGTACAAAGAGAACTATGGGGAACAACTCCCATCATTCATACTAGGATAGAGCTGACGACAAAGGTGAGGTAGTGGGTATAGGTCCTAGTTGATGGTATTATTGTACAAGTTTAATTTTTGAGTGTAAGGTCAGGTGACCTACATAATTATAGCCTTATGGCAATTTTATACCTACATGTACTTATTTGACACACATTATATGATATCTAGACTTTGAGACTCATTATGTGTATCTTTTATGATTATGTTTTGTTGGTATTTTTGCCACATTGTTTTTGTTGTTACTAATCATGCAAGAGAATGCATAAATTGTAGGGATACTCATTCCTCTGTTTGTCCCTCCAAGCACTTTGAAAGGAAAAATACAAAAATCTCTACAAGTTTTGTGTTAGAGAAAAGTAAGTGTAAGATGTCGCGATATCGCGACATGTCACGATATCGTGACCTGTTGCAGTTTCATGGCGTCCGATGAAGAAAAGAGCTAAGTATAGAAATTGTCGCGATATCGCGACATGTCTCATTTTTGTGACCTATCACATTTTTGTGGCTAAAAGCAGCCAATGGAAGCAATGAAGTAAAATTTTTGTGATATCGCAACATGTTGTATTTTTGTGCTAGGAGCAACAAAAGGAAGCAGTAACGACAAAGTTATCGCAACATCGCGACATGTCACATTTTTGCGACTTGTTGCGGTGATGAAGTGAAAAGTGAAAAGTTTTCGCGATATCGCGACATGTGACATGTCGCATTTTCGTGACATACAGCAGCAAAGGGGAGCACCAATGAAAAATGTCACGATATCATGATAGGAAAGCACCGAAGGAGCAAGGTGGTATGGACTGTCGTGATATCGTGACATGTCGTGTTTTCATGGAAGGGCTGAAGATAAACACAAGGCGGGAGAAAGATGTGATTTTACAACATTTTTGGAAATGAAGCCAGGTAAGAGAAACATGTCGCGATATCATGACAGGAAGCAACAACGACGAAGAAGGCAAGAAACTATCATGATTTCGTGACATGTCATGATTTTGCGGGGCAAAAGTGCAAAGTACAAGAAAATAGAAACATGTCACGATTTCGCGACTTGTTGAAGATGAAAGGACAAAATGGAGAAAACGTCATGATATCACGAAATGTGTTTTTATGGTGCAAAATTGAGAAAGACAATGCTAAGTACGGAATGTCGCGATTTCACAACATGTCCCATTTTTGCCACTTGCAAAAAGAGAAAGCGGCCAAGACAACGCCAAGAGAAAGATGTTGCGATTTCGTGACATGTTGGATTTTCATGACAAGAAGTAGTGAAGAAGCCAAAACAGAGGAGAATGTCACAATTTCGTGACATATCATGAAGAGAAAGATGAACGAAGAGAAGATGTCACAATTTCATGACATGTCGCATTTTCATGACTAGTGGCAAGAAGAGAAAGCAGTAAGGTAAAAGTGTCGCGATATCATGACATGTCGCATTTTTACGACCTGTCACATTTTCGTGATGAAGCAATAACAAAGGCCCGATACAGTTCTATCCATATTTTTCCTTCAAAATTACATAGGAGAACATGAGGAGAAGATAAGGATCAAACGAAGTAATGTTTTAAAAGCTCTCCAATTAATTTTGAGATCGTGGTCAAAGAGGCTCCAAGATTAAATGTTGTTGTTTACCTATGTGCGCAAGATGGAAGAACATGAGGCAGTTTTTGAAGCCACCAAAATTAAAGATGCCTCCCGTATTAAAATATCCTGTTCGTGATCTCCTAACAACTTCAAGCATGCTCTAAGAACAACCATTTAATGAAGAAATATGGTCCCTTGTTTCTGTTTGATTTTTAATTTTGATCCATAAAAACAAGGAGTGTGATTTCTCTGAGGTAGATTAAGGGGGATTGATTCTCTTTTCAAGTGCACATTTTGTGGACCACCTCTTAAAAATATATTTTATGTATTAAATGCTATAATATGAAAGAGAGAGGAAAGACCTCTATAAATACCAATATAAAAGCTCAAGCAAAGGGAGGAGGACCTTTTTGCAGAAATTAAAGCAGAAATCCTAGATGCATTTTGCTCTATTCTTAGTGTCTTTTGAAGTTGGTGATCCAAACTATTATTTATGTGATGCTTTCTGTATGATTTACTTCTATTAGTCCAGTGTTAAAATATAAGTTGAATTCTATTGTTATGGATTTGGTTGTATTTGCATTTGAACATTTGGAGTATAATTGGAGGCAAACTTATGGCTAATGCTTGATCCAATTTCTGTATGTGCATCCTAAGAATCTGTTGTTGCTTGTCTTTAGGATTTAGTCTGAGGTTATTTGCTATTTGAGGTTGTTCTCTCCATCAACTATCAGCTTTGGCCACATTTACATCTCTTTCTGTTATTTCCCTTTCTTTTTGCATTTTCCCATTTCTTTCCTGCATCCTTAACTTGAAACTAGTTTAGATTAGTTGGGAGCCAGCCCTCTCTGGAGATTGGTCCGGGAGAATTCTCTTTCTCTCGGCCTTTCAATGTTGGCCGAGTCTAGGGTGCACAAGTGATGAAATCTTGTACTTAGGCAGATTTGTGACCAAAATTTTTTGGCACACCCGATGGGACTCACAAGTCCCATTTTTTGACACCCGAAGGAATCAAGATTTTGATGAACTGTCTTGACCTCAAAGCAGAGATTGTAAGTTCATCTAGTGACTCTGTTGAAGGTGACTGTATAGTACCTAGAAATATCCAATCCTGAAGCTAGTGAAAATATTTGCATCTTTGCTTCATGATCATGAGATCAAGTGCCAAATAATTAGAAGATCCAGTCAAATTCTTTGAGATCGATGTCCAAAACTGGAGGGAGTGCTCAAGATTGGTAAGTCCTATGAACCCATCATTTGCTATTTCTTCGTAGGTAGTGGGTCAGTTTGTGCCATCTCTAGCTCCTCCCAGTACTGCTACAAGTTTACTAGTAGATCCAAATCCTACAATGCAAATGGCTGGTCAACAACCTCCACCATGACGAGTTCCTACTTGGAACTATTCGAGAGCGTTGGACCTACCTTTTCAAAATCTAGTTCCTACTATAGCAATAAAAGCCTTGCCTACATACGATGGGACTGGAAAGACCATGTATGAGCATGTGTCAGATGTGGCAACCTTGGCTTCAATTCATAATATTATAGACGAAGATGTCATGATCAAATTGCTCATCCTATCACTTCGAGGTAAGTTGTTGTGCTGGTATAGATCCTTGTCTCCCAACTCCATAACTACATGGGATCAATTAGCAGAGATGCTAATCCAAGGGTTCAATGAGCAAGCATAACCATTTTATTTATTGCATCAATTTAATAATATCAAGAGGCATCCTCAAGAGGAGATAGTGGATCTCAATGTTAGGTTTTCTTGAACTTGGCAGAGAGTTCCTGATGGTATTCGCCCTACTCATGACCAAGCAGCATTGTACTTCCTTAGGGATTTCCATTCAGATATTGGTATGAATATTAGGATGTCTAATGTTCAAAAATTTCTTGCACTATATGCCTAGGCATAGAAGGCTGAGGCCGATATGATTACCATTGGGAAATTGCCTCCAAAAATGACTATGCCTATTTTTCTTGAGCTCCCACGATACCAGCATACAGGTGCAGCCCCTACATCTTACACTGCTCCATCCATATACCCTTCATCTTCATGGAATCCTCTCATACCTTTGATACCTATGATTCCCATTCCACAGATAACCTCTCCACTTCCAAATCCTGCGTTACCTTCTCCACTAGTTCCATTACCTCTACCTGCATCGCCTGTGTCCTCAAGCCCAGATCCTCAATTGGCTATTTTGCAAGAAATTCAGTCGGCCATGAGAGCTCTCACTAACAAGGTGACATCTATGGAATGGAGAGAGGTGGAAAGGAACTCTCAGCCATGAATATTTATTTCGACAGTAACTAGAGAGCAAGTTTCTCCTAGCAAGGCTATGGAGAAAGTACCTGAGAGGAACTCAATGATCCTGGTAAGTGAAGAGGCTAGCCCTTCTGATGTTTCACATGAGCCTTCTTATTGGTGTTCTTCAGGCAATGATCCACATGATGAGTCTACTTGCATGGTCTAGAAAAATTATTTGCAAGTTCTTGCGGGGAGCCGTGTAAACATGATTCGAGAGGTGGATCATAATTCTGCAATGTCTCCCAAGGAATACATGGTAGTCTTGACATGCAGCAACAAGAAACCAATGTTGGTAGATCCGGCTAAGATGGATCCATTGAAAGTGCCTCTTGCACAAGCAACAAAGCAATAAATACCTGCAAAGACTCATGATCCTCCAACTCCGCAACAACCACCTGTTTTGCTGAAGGATCCGCTTTCACCACAAGCAAAAGAGAAGGAACAAGCTTTTGTCTCTCAGCCGCAAGCAAAAACAAAGGAACAAGCTAGAGAGACGTTGCGGTATCCATCATTGACTAAACGAAAACTAGTGGAGGCCACCCAGCAATATAAAAGCAAATTTGAATCTGCCAATGGAGGGAAAGAACAGATATCGATGGATTACAACATTGTTGAAGAACTCAAATGGATACCAGCTAAGGTAAGTCTGTATGACACCTTGTAGCTTCCTGGATAGGTAAATATCTTACAAGAATCCTTGAGAACCACACAAAGTAAGGTGAAGGCTCTAGCCCAGGTAGTTATGTCTCAAACTCTGACCTCTTCAGTCATAGGAAAAAATAGACCACCACCTTTTTATTTTTCATTGAGAATGGAGGGACATGTGGTGCATAATTGCCTCATTGACTCAGGAGTAGCTACTACTGTCATCTCGAAGGTAGTATGTGATGTCATAGGCATGGAATATACAAGGACTAGCATGGGAGTTTTGCAACTAGATGGTACCTTAGTAAAGACGATGGGCATAATTAAGGATGTTCTTATCTCCCTGCACGCCATGCCTCATATTACTGTGATCCAGGAGATCATAGTAATGGACCTGGAGCCATGTTTTGGTATGTGTCCCTCCTGAGAATTCATGGCTAAACTCAGGGGTTACCTTTCTTTGGATTTTAATCATTTGGAGGTAATCCATAAAGGGTAAAAGGTGAATATTTTCAATGAGAAGCCTTCCACATTTCATGTGGAAAGAATAGATGAAAGGGATAGATTAGCAAATTCAGTGTACATGATGTTTGAAGAATTTGGTGAGCTTGACTTAATGGAAGAAGTTTTGGAAGAGCTCCACATAGAAAATGAATTTTCCATGGTCAATTTCAATGCCATGATAGAAACTGACTTGGGGTGTTATTCCATTCTCAAGCCTAAAAAGGCTCAAGAAAAGAATGATGAAAGTCAATATCAGCTCTATTTCGATGGAGCACGATGCAAAAATGGTGTTGGAGCTGGGATTGTTCTAGTATTACCTTCTGGAATTCAATGATCCTATTTATATCATTTGAACTGGAGTTGCACAAATAATATAGTAGAATATGAGGCTTTATGCCTAGGACTCAAGAAGGTTGAGAAACTTGGAGCACGACAGTTGCAAATCTTTGGTGACTTCGAGTTGATTATTAATCAGGATACCAATAAGTGTGTGTTCAAGGTCTGGGATCCAGGAGATCATAGAGCCATATTTTGGTATGTATCTCTCCTGAGATTTCATAGCTAAATTCAGGGGTTACCTTGTACATTGGGAAAAAAAAGAGAAAAAGAAGAAAAGAAAAGAAAAAATCGTTAACTTTGGCTCCTTTTGCACGTGAGCCTACAGGTATGTTTATTTCTCTTTCTTTTTCTTTTCCTTCCCAGCAGTTAGTGGCTTCCATCTACTTCTTTCTTCCACTTCCTTACATCATTCCCTTCCTCTCCCTCTCCTTTTTCTACAAATAATCAAGCCAGTACTATTGTTTCTACTCCCCTCTCTGATGTTCCCTTTCTTTCACTTCCCTTTTCTTCTAATCCTTTGTCTTTTGAGCACTTCTCCACGCCTTCCTACCACTTTCTCCATTCCATCCACTTCCATTTTGTTATCTATTTTCATAGAATTCCAGTAGCTGGTAGCACATTAGCACCCTCTTTAGTTGTTGTATTTATCGCTTCTACTCCTCCATCTCCCACAAATCCATCATTCCCCATTCCCGTTCCATGACCTGCACATCTACTGGTCATCACTCCATTCATTTTTATTTTTTCAATTCAGGTGCTTTTAACTACTGCCATGGAGATGCTTTCATAGCACCTGGTGATTACTCAGCTCAACTGAGCTAGGAAAAATATAGTCATTCAAGAAATAAGGGAAAATTTGCTATTCCACAATTTTTTCTAAAGGTCCTATTTTGAGTACTGAGCGCCAGCAAGAGCTTGTTGTAGCAGCCCGCAGAAACGTCCAACATCAACCAACACTCATTTTTTCTATTCCTCTAGCTTCTTGACTTTGTTGTCCAATGGATAAAGACCTGAGGTTCGTACATACAACAGAACTGTATACCACACGAGCCACCAAGAATGTTGGCATTTTTGCCACATTATTTTTGTTGTTACTAATCATGTAAGAGAATGCACAAATTGTAGAGATACTCATTCCTCTGTTTGTCCCTCCAAGCACTTTGAAAGGGAAAATACAAAAATCTCTACAAGTTTTGTGTTAGAGCAAAGTAAGTGTAAGATGTCGCGATATCGTGACCTGTTGCAGTTTCACGACATCCGATGAAGAAAAGAGCTAAGTATAGAAAATGTCGTGATATCGCAACATGTTGCATTTTCATGACCTGTCGTGTTTTCATGGCTAAAAGTAGCCAAAGGAAGCAAGGAAGTAAAACTATCATGATATCGCGACATGTTGGATTTTCACGCTAGGAGCAACAAAAGGAAGCAGTAACGACAAAGTTGTCACGACATCGTGACATGTCGCATTTTCATGACTTGTTGTGGTGAGGAAGTGAAAAGTGAAAAGTTGTCACGATATCGCGACATGTTGCATTTTTAGGACATACAGTAGCAAAGGGGAGTGCCAATGAAAAATGTCATGATATCATGATAGGAAAGCACAAAAGGAGCAAGGTGGTACAGACTATCGCGATATCGTGACATGTCATGTTTTCACGAAAGGGCTGAAGATAAACACAAGGTAGGAGAAAGATGTCGTGATTTCGTGACATTTTTGGAAACAAATCCAGGCAAGAGAAACATGTTGCAATATCACAATAGGAAGTGACAACGACAAAGAAGGCAAGAAACTATCACGATTTTGTGACATGTCATGATTTTGCGGGGCAAAAGTGCAAAGTACAAGAAAATAGAAACATGTCACGATTTCGCGACTTGTTGAAGATGAAAGGACAAAATGGAGAAAACATCACGATATCGTGACATGTCATGTTTTTGCAATGCAAAAGCAAGAAAGACAATGCCAAGTACGGAATGTCACGATTTTGCGACATGTCCCATTTTCGCCACTTGCAAAAAGAGAAAGTGGCCAAGAAAACGCCAACAGAAAAATGTTGCGATTTCGTGACATGTTGGATTTTTGTGACAAAAAGTAGCGAAGAAGCCAAAACAGAGGAGAATGTCACGATTTTGTGACATATCATGAAGAGAAAGCTGAACGAAGAGAAGATGTCATGATTTTGTGACATGTTGCATTTTCACAATTGGTGGCAAGAAGAGAAAGCAGTAAGGTAAAAGTGTCACGATATCGTGACATGTCGCATTTTTGCAACCTATCGCATTTTCATGACAGAAGTAATAACAAAGGCTCGATACAGTTATGTCCACATTTTTCCTTCAAAATTGCATAGGAGAATGTGAGGAGAAGATAAGGATCAAATGAAGTAATGTTTTAAAAGCTCTCCAACTGATTTTGAGATCGTGGTCAAAGAGGCTCCAAGATTAAATGTTGTTGTTTACCTATGTGCGCAAGATGGAAGAACATGAGGCAGTTTTTGAAGCCACCAAAATTAAAGATGCCTCCAGTATTAAAAGCTCCTGTTTGTGATCTCCTAACAACTTCAAGCATGCTTCGAGAACAACCATTTAATGAAGAAATATGGTCCCTTGTTTCTGTTTGATTTTTAGTTTTGATCCATAAAAACAGGGAGTGTGATTTCTTTGAGGCAGATTAAGGGGGATTGTTTCTCTTTTCAAGTGCACATTTTTTGGATCGCCTATTCAAAATCTATTTTATGTATTAAATGTTATAATGCAAAAGAGAGAGGAAAGACCTCTATAAATACCAATGTAAAATCTCAAGCAAAAGGAGGAGGACCTTTTTTCAGAAATTAAAGCAGAAATCCCAGATGCATTTTGCTCTATTCTTAGTGTATTTTGGAGTTGGTGATCCAAACTGTTGTTCATGTGATGCTTTCTATGTGATTTACTTCTGTTAGTCCAGTGTTAAAATATAAGTTGAATTCTACTGTTCTGGATTTGGCTGTATTTGCATTTGAATTTTTGGAGTATAATTGGAGGCGAACTTACGGCTAATGCTTGATCCAATTTCTATATGTGCATCCTAAGAATCTGTTGCTGCTTGTCTTCAAGATTTAGTCAGAGGTTATTTGTTGTTTGAGGTTGTTCTCCCCATCAACTATCGGCTTCGACCATATTTACATCTCTTTCTGTTATTTCTCTTTCTTTCTACATTTTCCTATTTCTTTCTTGCATCCTTATCTTGAAACCAGTTTAGATTAGTTGGGAGCCAGCCCTCTCTGGAGATTGGTCCGGGAGACTTCTCTTTCTCTCAGCCTTTCAATGTTGGCTAAGTCTAGGGTGCACAAGTGATGAAATCTTGTACTTATGCAGATTTGTGACCAACATGTTTTTATGTTTATGTGATGTAGATATGATGTTATGCCATATGATGTGACATATGACATGCATTAGCTAGATGATGGATGTCTATATGCCATGATATGGATGCGTAAATGGACTGCTTATGCTTTTGTGTTGTAGGATGTATATATGATTTTTATACTATGTGATGGATGTATTATTAGATTTTGTGATCTAGATGTGTATGCATATATGGATGCAGTGCTTATTGTCAAATGCATGCTTAATTTTGATTTTATTGTATGCATCTAACTTATGGTGAATGAAATGTATGCAATGCATTATGTTGATGATCTAATGTGAATGAACCTGTATGCTTTAATCACTTAAAACATAAGGAATGTATGTGATATGCGTTCTACAATCTAATGGGTGACACCACATAATGTATAAAATTCATGAATAAATAACAAATCTTATAATAAGAATTAATCATTTAAACATCCAAATGTGAGATGGGATGATGTGATATGTATGTATTTTCTTGATTAGCTTTTGTAAATTAAAATATATGCACAAAATATTCAATGGTCGTCTAAATATCATTGTTGATATTTATTCGGTATCTATCCTATTTCATGAAAACCCTTTAATGAACAAAACCTCCTAAGGAAAGGTGATTGCGAGTGATGATATGAATTGTTGCTATAATGGGATTTTTGATGTTTTCCATGAGACTCAAACACTCTAGTTGCTCCATCAAAAGTTGTATACTGATCATATAGAGCTTCTAAAGGATAAAATTCTATTATGAAGACCTAGATATTCATTATCCCTATGTGTAAATTAATATTTTAGATAACACATAAGCATACCCCTATGCTAGATGTGATTCATTCAACCCATTGTTGTATTGGGAATCCTTACATGTTTTATCATGATCCTAAGTTGGACTCAGTTTGATCAGACCACTAGGCAGTATAGGAAACCTAAAGCTAGCTCTTCCACATTAAAACCTTAGTTTGTACAAAATCAGGATGCTAATGTGATAGACATATCATCATGCATAAAGATACCTTACGACTCGTCCATGCTGAGAATTCCAGGGATTCAATTTCAATACTCCATTTTTTTTTTCATATTTATTTGGCATACTTGCTCATGTTTAGTGATGAAAATCACTATTTATTTTGAATTTTTATTTTTCTTTTGAGCAAGGGATTTATGTAGTGATGATAACCACTATTTATTTTGCTTTGTTCAAGATTTTTGCTTGTTTTGATCAAAGAAAGGGATTTCTTTGGGTAGGGGTGAACTTGTCCTTTTGCCAATTCTCAACATTTTCAAACCAATCATACAGGGGGATGAGCAAGAAAAAAATTTCATCTTAGGATACCTAATACCACTTCGCAATGTTCATATTTCCCTTGGGTTTTTAGTGTTTTGATTAGTGATAGGATTTTGAAATATACTAGGTGCTATCAAAAATAAACCTCACCTATTAAAAGCTAAGATAAATTTCTACCAATTTTGATAAAACCAGTAGGTATGGCTGAGTGACCTAAAAACCCTAGCATATTCTTTATAGCAACATGAGGGGTTGTGTTGAAAAACACAATTACACACATAGGTGATGGATGATGATGGATTTTTATGATGCATGATTGATGTACAAATGTGGTGTTATTTGTAGGATTGTGAACACATATGTATCTAAATGTAAATTCAGTGGATGCAACGTGCCTAATGCAATGCAACTATATGGATGCAAGTGCAAATGCATAATGCAAATATTTTTGTATTTTTTATGCTTTCAATTATTTTTGAGTTTTGATTATTCTGAATGTTTTTGAACTTTTTGATTTTAAATTGTTTTGACCAAAGGGCTTTAAGATGCCTTTGGAGCCTTTTGTGAGTTGACCAAAGGGCTTTAAGATGCCTTTTGAGATTTTTATAAGTTAACCAAAGGGATTTAAGATACCTTTGGAGATTTTTGTGAGTTGACCAAAGGGCTTTAAGATACCTTTGGAGGTTTTTGTGATGTGACCAAAGGGCTTTAAGATGCCTTTGTATCTTTTTGTGAGTTGAAAAAAGGGCTTTAAGATGCCTTTGAAGATTTTTGTGAGTTGACCAAAGGGCTTTAAGATGCCTTTGGAGATTTTTGTAAGTTGACCAAAGCACTTTAAGATACATTTGGAGATTTTTGTGAGTTGACCAAAGGGATTTAAGATACCTTTGGAGATTTTTGTGATGTGACCAAAGGGCTTTACGATACCTTTAGAGCTTTTTGTGATGTGACCAAAGGGCTTTAAGATGCCTTTTTACTATTTTTGTAATTTTAAAATTTATTTGAATGTTTTTTATATTTTATTAGGCTTATGTGTGAAACACCTTTAGATGAATAATGTTGAGAGGCTCTGGCTCCTTAACACCCTCTAGTTTTGCTAGGCAATATCCCCCTAGTCCAATATTCTTGGATATGATATATGGACCTATCCAATTGGCCATAAATTTTTCTCGTAGATGCGAAAATAAATTTGAGTTCTATTCGTTTTATTTAAGCATAAGATCCTCAACTTTAAAGTCTCTTAGGTGGACTTTATTGTTATAAGCTTGTGTTAGAAAATCTTGGTAAACACGAAGATGCTTGAGAGCATTGACGCGATGTCCATCTAGCAAGGTCAACTGATCCAAGCGAGCTTGTTGTGTGGTGTCATCATTGATGAACTCTTTCAATGTGACACGCAATGTCAGAATTTCCAACTCTAAGATCATAATGGCATCGACACCATATAAAAGCAAAAATGGTGTTGCCCTAGTGGGAATCCATACTCTAGCCCTATAGGCCCAAAATGCTAGGGGTAATTGTAGATGCTAGTTCTTATAATTTTCTTTCATTGTCTTATTTAATATGGTTACTATTATCTTGATAAAGGCCTCTACTTGCTTGTTTACCTGTGGATAGTATGGTGTCGTAAAATTGTGTTGAATTTTGTATTTGGTTGTTAAATATCATATATTTTTTGTTTTTGAATGATGAACCATTATCCAAGATTATCTTGAAGGGTACCCCAAAATGACATATGATGTTATGAGTATGAACTCTATAATTCAAGGTCTAATTTTTGAGGTTAAGGGGACCATTTCCACCCATTTGGTGAAGTACTCAATGGTTGTTAAGATAAATGTATGTCGGATCAAATACGAGGGATAAATATTTTTGATCAGATCAAAACCCCCACTGAGAAAATGGCCAAGTCGCCTAAATGGGTTGTAAGGCCTGATATGGAAAGTGTGTCAAATTTGCATGATGTTGATATTTAATGCATTTCCTAACATACTCGTAGCAATCCTTCTCCATGGTGGGCTAGTAATAACCCATTTGAAGGATGTACTTGACAATGGCCATATCACTGAAGTGGCCACTGCATGTACCATCATGAGCTTACAAAATTTCTCAATATGATTCTTTGGCCTCTAAGCAACAAAGGAGAAATCCATCATAGTTTTGATGATACAATATACCTCCTAGAAAGATATATATTATCACTTTTTTCTTGAATTCTCATTTTTTGGCATGTGATAGTCCCTGTGGGACAATTCCAAGCCTCAAGAAATCTTGTAACTGGGATAGCCAATCTTGATAGGCTATGACCTCAATAGATAAGATGACTTGTTCCTCCTACAATTTGATTTGCACAAATACAGATTGAGAAACAACCTTGTGGTGAATGGTGGTACCATTCTTCGTAGGACCCTGTGAGATCAAGGACCCGATACCTTCTTTAAGAAGTTTGTGGATTTATAGAACCAATCATGGTCTGGATCTATATGGATCATTTTGAATGATTTCTTGTTATCAAAAACCTCACATTGCATCATTGAGTGTGAAAGCATTTTCACATGAATGGTAGTGAAATCAATAGATGGATTCAGAGGGATCAAGGATCCTAGAGATGCCATGGTGTCTGCAAATATTATTGATGAATGAGGGATTGCCTCGATGTCATATCATTCTAGTTTGGCTATATATGTGTCAACAAGCTCCTTGTAGGCTTTTAGGATTGGATACTAATATTAAAATAGTCCCTTGACTTGGTTGACTATTAGGAGGTATTCACCGAATATATTTAGCCTCTTGACTCTCATGGTTATGGCTATTTAGAGACCCATGATTAGAGCCTCATATTCGATGTTGTTATTGGTGTAAGAGAAGTCTAGTTTAAATGACAAGGGAATTGGATCACCTTGTGGCATGAAAAAGACAATCCCCCCCCCCCCCTGTCACACTTTGAACCATCGAAGAATGAGTCGGTCAATTTTTTTCTTCATGTTCGGGTGCGAAATGCAAATATTGCTCACGGAAATTCTATGGTGGGGGGCCTACTATGAGGAGCTACCTCAACCAAATGATCAGCTATGACTTGTCCCTTGATGAAATTTTGTCTTATAAATTCCAAATTGAATTATATCAATAGCATGATCCACTTTGCAGTATGTGTGTTATGATATGTATTGCCCATCATATACTGGAAAGGATTTTTTTTGGATATTACATATATCATATGGCTCAGCATGTAGTGGCATAATTTCTTGGTTGTAAAGACCACTGGTAAGCACAGATTTTATACGTATGCATTTCCTATTGCATAGCTCACCAAGGTGTGACTGATGTAATATATTATTTGCTCATTATTTTGCATGTTCTTTTGATCCAACATGGTGCCTAGAGAAAAATTGGTGGTGGATATATATAAAAATAATTGCATGTCTATCCTTGATGAAGCTAGGACTGGTGACGTTGCTAGGTACTCCTTTATTTTAGCAAAGGCTTGCTGACATTCTTCATCCCACTAGAATGGGACCCCCTTATGTACTAGTTGATTCATGGGTTGATATTTGTCTGTTAGTTACGAGATAAATCACTTTATGGATGATACTTTACCTTGTAAGCTTCTTAGCTCTTTGATGTTCATGGGTGGGGCCATTTCTAAGATAAAATTTACCTTTTATGGGTCTACCTCGATGCATCATTTAGAAATTATGAACCCTAAGAGTTTTTAAGAAGTTACACAAAATATGCATTTCTTGGGATTCAATCTGACATTGTGCTCAATCAGGTGATCAAATACTTTTCTAAGGGTCTTAGGGTGCTCTTCTCATAGTAATGACTTGGCCAGTAAGTCATTGATGTAGTATTCCAAGATCTTGTGCATGTAGTCATGGAAAATGTATGTCATAGCTCACTGATATGTGGCATCAACATTTTTAAGACCGAATGTCATCACTTTGTAATATAATGTCTCCCATGGTGTGGTGAACATGGTTTTATGTTGGTTTTCAGGTGTAATATGAATCTTATTGTAACAAAAAAAATCATCCATTAGGGAGAGCATATCATGACCTATAGTTGCATCTACCAGAGTATCTATGTTGGGCAGCAAGAATGAATCCTTTGGTATTTACTTGTTGAGATCCTTGAAATTCGTGCAAATATGGATTCTTCCATCAGGTTTTCCTATTGGAACCATGTTTGATACCCATTCTGGATAGTCAATGGGAATAATAAAGACTACATCCAATAATTTTTGCAACTCATTCTTAACCATAAAAGCGATAGTTGGATGCATATTTTTGAGCTTCTACTTGACCGATTTCTGCATGGGGTCTAGCGAAATGTTATGGACAACCAATTTTGGATCTAGCCCTGGCATATATTTGTAGGTCCAAGCAAAGAGATTTGGTCTCTCTTGCAATAGAGGAATTATGATGGCCTATTCTTCTAGAGATAAGCTTTATTCAAACTTGAATTTCTTTGTATTAGAAGGATTATCACTTATGTCCACCTCGAAAGTCTCCTCTATTGCCATATGTGACCCCTCATCAAGCTGGTGAGGCATGGGGATTTAATGGATGTTGTCTAGTATATTTATAGTTCCCACTAACTTAGGATCGATACCAGTGTGATAGACATCATGTGTGCAACCTGGTGCAAAATGGAGCAATTTTAGCATATCTTCATTAGGGAAGAAATATTTAGGATCTAGGGGTGAATTAGTGCGATCCCAATCAATAGCATCTAAGTTAAGACACAATGGTTTTGAAGGATCTGCTGGATTATGGAGTGGAGTGATCAATTCAATAGATATCATGTTGATGGATGTAATAAAATATCCAAGACCATGCGGGTGCAGCTATACATTAAAGGTGTGCCCTTCATACTCACAATAAGGTTCTAGGGGTATGAGAATATTAGGATATGGTCTATGGATAGACAATATGATGGTATTGTTAGGCAATAATTTCTCTCTAAATGTTGGCAGGTCTGGGAATACCATATGATAGATGGACTCTATATTAGGGGGTCATCATAGGAAGCAAATACCAGGATCTATGGTGTGGAGCATCGCTTCTCTCTCAAAAAGCATATCGACTAGATGCAAATGATGAGGCCCAAGATAAGCCATATCATTCTCTTCCTCAAAGTCATCATCGCTTATGAAGAAACCATTGGCATTTTTTTTGGCCCTAGGATAGGATGGTGATTTTATTGTTGATGCCTAAGATAGGCCATCTTAGTCTCATCTTCATAGTCATCATCACTTATGAAGAATCCATTAGCATTTACTTGTGGCCCAACGATGTGGCTTTCATGTCTAGGTCATATGTAGGCTATCTTTGTTGAGTCCTTTGACTCATAGCCACTCTCATTTGACATATATCCACCCTCATTTGAGATGTATCTGCTCTCATATAAGATATATCCACTTTCTATGTGGCCTATCCAAGTAAGGTTTTGCACATATCGAGGCCCATGATAGGCTAGGATGACTTCATATTTTTTCTCACTTGGAACATAATCATACTCCTATCGCTCATATCCATGAATTGGATCTTCCTCCCATAGGATGGCTCCTAATGAGGTCACTTCAAGAGATGATTTAGGGTGATACTCATTAGGTGGTGTAATATTGATCATAGACACCCATCCATAACCTAAGTAGTTTTTGCTAGGGGGTTGGTAGGGGTTCCAGTCAACGTCCTCCCCAAACCCTATGCTTAACCTATATAGGGTGGCTACCAAATAATCATCATGACTTTGTATTTGATAGCCTAGACCTCCCCTATCAGTAGGCAATTGGTATTGTAGATGGAATGGTAGTTGTTGCCTTTGCTCATGCAAGCCTAGGCCATAGCCATGCCAATGGAACTACTTAAAGTACCTTAGAGTGAATGTAGGATTTGACAAGTAATGAACATTCATGGTGAATGGTTCATCCTCAACTTTATCAATATCGATAGTAGTATGGGCGTAGTCCAAAATAGCATAGATGAAGTTGGCTTGGTTAGGGGTAACCCCTAAGGGGGCTATTGTACCCACTGGAAAATTTGGGACCCTTGGTCATCCCATGTCTTGTGCAGACTCAAAAATAGGAATGAAAATCACATTCTACACAAGATATTCACCTAACCCTATGTTAGCTAGGAGGACTGTAACTTGGGTTGCAAATGATGTTGTTGATGATGTAGGTAAGGTAGGTTGAGGTACCTCCTAAGCTATATCTCTTGAAAATGTTCCTTCTTTATGGGGTTCAATTTTTTTGTAGCTGCTATATTTTGATGCTCCTTAGGTCCTTCTTTCACTAGGGGTGCTTTCAGATTATGAGTATCTTTTCCCTTAGATGTTGAAGGCTTTTTAAAAGTACCAGTAGTCTTAGAGGTAGGAGGTGGTACCGATGTGGATGGATCACCTCGTGTTGATCTATTTTTTTTCTCTAGCTACATGGTTGGTGATGAAGGCTTTATGTACAGGTGCATTGATGGAAGGAAAAAATACCCTAGTAAGTCAACCTGATTCATGTACTTGAATGGCTCTTCTTTAGATATGGACTTGTCCCTCCTGCACATACTTGATGCATTGGTGTAGGATTGAGGGCATGCATTGCATGTCCCTTATCCATGTACGTCCTAGAAGGATGTTGTATTGCATCACCCCTTCCAACATGTGATACATCATGGGGATGGTCTTATGTCCTACCTTTATAGGAAAAATAACTATCCAAACTATGGAGCACAATGCATCATTGAAAGCCCTCAACATGTAGGAGGTCAGGATAATGTTGGACTTGGGGATATTTAGGTGCCCTATAGATTATTTAGTGATAATTTTGATTGACGAGTCCGTATTTATTAGAACCTACTTGAAGGGTATGTCATTGATTGATGCAATAATATGCAGTGGCAAGTCTACTAGGGTAGTAGGAACTACCTTGATTTTGTGATCATAGAAACAGATCACATGCTCTTGGCACTATTGCACTTGCCCCACAAAGTGTGTGAACACATATGGGTTATGGGGCTGGAGTTCTATTGATCTAAAAATATCCATCAAGGTCTCCCTATTCCCAGGATATTATTATATGAGATCGTAAATGGACAACTTGGCTAGATTTGTTTGTAGATTTTTTTCCAGTCTACTCCGAATAGTTACCATAGGTTGAGCTGGTGGACCTGGGGGATTGTTTTGCACCTATCTCTATCTAGATACAATTGGTACATGAATAGGTTTTTTTGGAGGCTATGGTTTCCCATATCACCAACTCCTAGTTGCCATATTTGCTATCTCAACCATTCTAATGCATCCCTAAACGGGTGGCTCAACTTGAACCTGGTTGACTTGGCTACCCTAATCTCTAGGTACTTCATGATTTGTAAATGGGTTTTTGAATATACCCATGTCTCTATTATTGGGAGCTAGTGGGTTTTCAACTTTTAGATCTCCATTTTCAATCATGTTTTGTACGAAATTCTTGAATTCGATGCATGTCTTGATGTGATGCCCCTGTATTCTATGATATGGGCAGCATGATATTCCCTATATCCCTTTGTCTTGGGATGGTTAGGGTCAATAAGTTGTACATCAGGAAATCTGATCCTATGTGCCTCACTCAACTGATTAAATATCGATTGCATCGATTCAATTAATAGCTTGTAATAGTGAGGTGATCAACGTTCCCTTTTCTAGCCCTGGTTGTTCTTAGGGTCATAGTTGGATGGTGGAGGATGAGCTTGATAATTTTAGGGTTGTTGTCCATTCCATTCCTTTGGTGTGGAAAATATAACCTGATTAACCTGAGAAAGCTTGGCCTACTTCTATTTATTTTTGTCATTCCAATTGTTCTTGCTCCACTCTTTCTTATTGCAAAGCTTGAGGTCTCCCTCATTGACATTTATGTCTTCAATAAGCTTGTCTTGAGCCAAGGATTCTTTGAATGATTCATACTATTGCAGTTGTAATAACATAAATATGTGTTTTGTAAAACTCTTTGTGAATATTCAGATGATTTCTTTAGTTGATACAGATAATGACAGTTTTGCCATGATTTTTTGCCACTTGTCCCCATAGTCAATTACTGGCTCATCATCATACTGCTTTAAATTATCCAGATCGGACATGTTCACCTTCTTCTTGGCACTGAAGGAGAAGAATTAAAGGAATACATTCACCAATTGCTCAAAATTGATGATGCTATGCTTGGACAACTAATTGAACCAATTGAGTCATTGCACCTGAGAATGTCATGATAAATGTTCTCAGCATTAGGGCATCATTCTACTCAAGGTGGAAGCATGCATTCATGAAGTTGGTAATGTGTTATTGCACGTCTTAATCTCCTTTAAAATTTTCTAGCCTGGGCATCTCAAAGTGCCTAGGATACGTAGGACTCAGGATTGAGGGACATAGGTTCTAGTTGTGTATCTTGCTCAATGTTGGTTTTTGTCCACCCACATTCTATTTTTCAAGATATTTGACCCTCTTAGTGAGTATCTAATATGCCATTGAAGAAGTAATTTCTTATTCTTGAAGGTTAACTCATGGTGGTAAGGGAGGTAATTTCGTGTTTACCTAATTTGAGAATCTATACTCATATCCCATAACCATGGATGGAGGTTCATGATATGTCTATTCTTGATCTTCTATCCCTACCTATTCCTCATTGAATTATGTTTGTTCGAGATCTACTTGTTTTTGATGCTATAAATCATGGTGAGTACGCTCATTTATTTGTCTAGTGCTTCTCTCCTGTTGAGAATCAACACATCTCTCATGTTGATATCTCTCACCACCTATGTGTGCATTTTCTCAAGGTAGCCTCTCCACTAGCTCTTTGTGCTTAGTTATTTATTTTCTCGAGTGTTGCTGTTGTAGGTGCAAATGCATATTCCTTAACTTATATTGATCAAGATCTTATACACGCTCTTGCTCGATGCACAATTCTTCCTCTAATCTATGTATATGGTCAGACCAAACTGTTACTAAATGTTCATGCCTTTCTAATTTTGTTTGAGGAGTTCTATTGTTTAGGCCCCTCGAGGAGGCTCTCATTGTGCTCTTGCCTTTGTCCACCAAGGTAACTTTTTCTATGTACTATATTATGTGTTGAATACCCCCATGATTGGAAGTAGTGTATGTGTTGTGATGTCTCTTTGAAACTTCCCTTGGTTCATTGGTGTGTCTAGTAGCTATGCTACACAAACTTCCTAAAGTAGAATATCCGATAGCAATGCTTCTTGGAGCTAGCCTTGAAGGAACTTGATCCAACTCATCAAGTTATCTGGTTCTCCACAATTAATCCCATAGAGTCCCATTGGCACCAATGAGCTCATAATATAAGGGTAATCTTCCATTTATAGGGAGGATATAGGTTGTCCTGGATCTACGACTAGGTGCAACCCTAATGTATTACCCCTCAGTGGGTTGATATTTCCTATGTGTATCATGTGAAGCTTGGGGTCTTATCCCTCCCCCCCCCCCAGTCCCCCCGGGGGGGGGGGGGGGGGGGGGAGTGTATACCATGGTGATTTATGAGTTACCTTCTTAAGTAAATTTCAAACCATACAAACAAACAAGTAGATGTTTATCTCGTTTAAGTATTTATATGTGTGTTTCATAAAATATTTGGTGTGTTTTGATTCGTTGGATATATAAGCTAACTCTCATCGTGTTTTGCACTTTTTGTTGGATGGTATACTTAAATTGTTTAAGGGATTCCACCTATATACTCACACATGCCGAATATGGTAGTGAAGTCCATCCTCAGTGAGGTAACATAGGTACTACCAACCCTAACCCAACACCCCGTACGCAGCGATACAACCCTCAAGGAGGATTGTGTGCTATTTTGCACAATTAGGACAGTTCTTGGGTCAGCCTTGGCCATAGAAAGGTCCCAATGATACTCTTTCTCATGAGCCAACCAAGTGGTAATGACATCCTCTGTTGGTCTCTATCAATGGCTTGGATGTGAGAGCCCAACATTGCTGATGTTAAAAATAATACGTGATGTGTATGGGGTTCTTTTGAACCTTGCATGTAAACAAAAATGCATCACCCAAAAAACATGATCTTTCCTATATGCCTAAGATAAAATATGTTTTATTTCAGAAAGATGCATGTATTCAGCTAATATGAACCTCAAATAATGCATTATATGTTATAAATTAATGGCCACTAACTGGGCCGCATGTAAGCCAACTAAATACACAGAAGCCTAGCACACTAGAGACTAGGGTAAACCTTACAAGCAGAGGCCCGATGTTCCTAACAGCTCCTACATAAAACTAAATAAAATCCTAGGAAACCTCAAGTGCATTTTATTTTTCCATTTTTCTTTATATTTTCCTTAAAAAAGAGTTATTTAAGTTGCTATTTTTTGGGAAAAGTTGCAGACAAAAAAATACAAAGAAATAGAGAATGCAACAAACCTCAAATATTGATCTGATGATGGAAATTTTACCCTCTACAAAACTTTTCTGTCGGTCACTATTGACTAGAGTGACTATTTTTGGTCGCTGACTACAGGAACCACTAAGATCTTCTGGTTGCTATCGACCAAAGTGGCCAAAAATTATTGGTCACTGTTTTCTAGAGCGATCGAACCCTCATAAAGAAAACCCATAAATTTTATTAAATAAAAAAAATAAAAACCTGGTGGGGGTTCCATCGTGATTGCCATATGTGCGACCCTAAGAAGCGTGCAGCAAAATTGACCCTTCTTGCAATATTATTATTATTATATGAAATAATTTAAGGAAGCACACAAGAACATATAATGTGAAAGTAAAAAGCAAATAAATATTCTTTTATTGATGCTTCCAGATCTCGGTTACATGTACATCCCTATGAGGGATACTCATTTTGATATAATCTATTACAAGTGGGGCAACAGTGAATATATACTTTGCAATGAGATGGTGCACATTTGTAGGCCTATTGATATCACACACAAAATTTTTTGAGGCCTTATTGGTTCCTCTTTCTCTCGATTTCATCCCGGAGGGATCTCGTGTTCTAGATACTTCAAACTAATCCTATGAACCTGTATCTATGGGTATGGAAACAAAAGAGCACAATAAGTAGTCTAGGCTACCTCCCTAGATGAGGTTGTTAGTATTAAATCTGAAAAGCAATATAAATAAGTATAATATGACTAAATGTGATGCAACTAATGAAAAGCATGTGCATATCTCAGGGAATAATAATGTAAATGAATAAATAAATCAGATCTACACTAGAAATAAATACTAAAGAAAAAAGTAATCTGATATAATGTTAGAACAAAGGAAACTAATGTCTAATACCTAGGTTACACCTACGGGCCACTCTCTAGGACAACATCTGCAAAATAAACCTCTCTTCTCTCGAACTAAGGGTTGTAGCACTCAGTTCCTCACTTCAATTGATGTTCAAGGGTCATCGATTGTGTCTCAGTACATTGGTTTGTGGTTAATAATAACGGATCTGAATAGCATATGCACAGTATATTCTTAGTCAGATAGCACTTTGTTTCTCCTCAAGGGTGCACAAATTCACTCTATAATATGATAGGGCTTCGTTGCATAAACTCTAAAAATTGTGGATCCTTTTTTTTTTGGGAGAGTCCATATGTAGACTTCCCTCTCTTTTAGATCTCGAACTTGGCTTCTTAGAGAATATTCAATCCAAATTACATGCAACTGACCATCCTCGATGGAAAGCATCAGTTACAAACTAGCATTGAAGGGGAAATTAGGAGGAACTTAGGGAGTTCCTCACCAAAATATGCTCGTAAATAATTCAAGGTGCAATTAGACTATGTGATATGGGCTCGTATTCATAGCCAAAATGTACATGGTGCTATCTACTATCAGGTTTAGTGACTAGGTGTGGCCACTAAAATCTTCAACAACCAAATGTGGCAACCACTCTACTTGAGAGCGACCAGACCTAAATGGGCTAGAACTACCCTTTTTGAGTGGTTAGGACCACTGCTTGCTCTTGGAGAAGTCCAAGAGGATTTATATGGTCTACAAATGTGTCCATATGGGTAGTCTCCTAAACATGACATGTTTTAGGTGTCTACAATCCCAATATTTTTTTTTGCATAAGTCATCATACAAATGTGCCAGTAGAGTGCTCCCCCATGCCATAATCAATCAATATTGAATATTGCACTTCACAAAATCATGTACTAACTTGAGGAGGTTCCATGGGAACCTCACTCCAAAAGAGTCAGATAGTAGGATGTTAGATATGAGTGACATCAACACTACATGTCTATTGGTAAAAATAATTGTGGTATACCAAGACTCAATAAGAACTTTGTTACTATCCATGCACTGCCTCACAATCTTTGCATCCTCTATGAATATACTTTGAAGGACTCTACTCTACTGAAAAAAGGGAGTGGAAGTGATAAGGCATCCCTTAATTAGAACGTGAAGAATATTATACACATCCTCCAAAGTGACTATCATCTCACCCTTAAAGAGGTGGAAGGTGTTAGTTTGGCTATCCCATCAGTCAACCAATGCAGTTAGATAGGCTTGGTTAGCCTTCACTACCTCTAGCCTCATAAAGTACTTAATGCAAATGGCCTTAAGCCACTTCCAATAATCCCTTGAGAGGTATCCTCACACCATATCAAAAACCATTGGAACTCTATGATAAGCCCTCAAAATTTGAGTATACCAAGCAAACAATCAAACAATCAGGTCTAAAAAAAATCCAAAAAAATCAATAAAAAACTAAGGCATAATGCATTTTTATTGAGGTCATCCTGACCTAAGATAGTCTCTTCCACGACTGTCCTAGGATGAGACGGTCATCGTAATGGTTAAAAATGTTGTTGTCCCATACTAATATGGCACCCAAACCCCACAAGAGGGATTGTCCCTCTGAGAGACGACCTTGGAATTGGGGCATGTACATACCAAAAAAAAAAAAAGAGGAAAAATAAACACTAAATCAAATTTAACAACCTATACTACATTTCCTAATCTAAGATTTGTTCCTTACATTAAATTTTTAGGTGAGGTTCACTTTTCCACATTAATTAGTGAGGTTCATTTTAAAATTGCAAAATAATAAGGAAGAGAACAAAGTGACTACCTTTCTCTCCCTAGCCCCTCCGCTCGTTGAAGTACCAAGTTGGTCCATGGTAGCAATGGGTGGGCAATTTAGTAACACTTCATGTCAGAATTTGCTCTCCTCCTCCTCACCTCTCCTTTTTCCACAAATTCCAATAGTGAAAATGATGTCAATTTTTTTGGAAATTTCTCTTTTATATTTTCAAATTTCTACAAATGTCTTTGTGGTAGATGACTACATTTAGTGTGATCATCCTATCATGGTACGACCCTAAAAATTTTAAAAACTCCAAAAAAATCCAAAAAAAAACTAAAACTTGTTGGTCAAAAACTCTCAAGTAATCCTCATACCTAGTGATTTACCCTATACACCTAGTGGTTGCAACGACTAATTATCCATGTAATCTGGTCGGATGGGTAAGTTACCATAATATCACTTAAACAAAAATAGCTCCTAAATGAAGAGAAGTGTCATTAAAACTCCCTAAGAAGGCCATGTTGTTGGACTCTTCCATGGGATAGAGATGTATGTTTCCTTCTTCCACTCAGCATCAAGTGATCTATGTATATAGTGATTTAATTCCTGAACAAATTGAATTGTTATCTCAATTCCCTAAGAAAGCCATGTGACCGGACTGCCCCAAGGGATAAATGTGTACAATTACCAATAATGGTTGAAATCATAAATTTAATGGGATTTTACCTCTTCCACTTTTGCAAAAGTCCTAAAAAACCCAAAACAAGTCATCTTGGTTAAGCAACTCATCATTTTCATCACTTTCCATCTCCTCTATCGACTCATCACTTGGGGGTGTAATCATACATCACAAAATTTATAATAAAAGTGAATAATCAAACACTTAATTACACAAATTGCATTCATTCAAGAAGCATTTCCAACAACTGTCATACACTTCCCTATTTGTTGGGACAAAATGCAAAAATTTCAACCAAATTCTTGGTATGGCTAAAAACCCCAAACTTGTAGAATTGCCTACCTAGAAAGTTTTCAAAGTGCCAAGATTAGGTATACCTAAAAGCCCAGACTAAGTATCTCTCTTTGATCAAAAGGCTTACCAAAACCAATTCCACCAAAGTGTTGGAATAAATGATTAAAAAATGTATGCTCTTTCCATGATTGAGGCATCTAATATTGATCATATCAATAAACACAATCAACTCTCAATTTGACTTTAGGTCATCTAATTTTACTTTGCGCTGTGCTTTCACACAATTCATCCCAAAAATGGGCATTTGTAGACACCTAAAACACGTCATGTTGATGATACTATCTATATGGAAACCTTTTCAGACAATATGATCCACCTTGGATAGCCCTAGGACTTAACAGTGGTTTTCACCACTCAAATAGGAAGGAATTTAATTTGCATCCATTATCATATTACCCAGATATGCCCCCCAATTATGGTCATCCCACCCTAAGATGGCCTGCAGACACGGTTGTCTTACTCCAAGATGGCTGCACTAGAAGCAAGTTCTTGTTCTACAATTCTAATGATTACATGTGCTAGCTAGACATAATGGTATAATGAAGTCAAGTTGCAAGATAGTTATCAAGAATTATTTATGTTTCTTGATCCTAACTACTTCTTGGATTCTCTTACAAGATTTGGACTCCCATTTGGAAGTCTATTTAAAGGCATTTAGTCTTCATTAAAAATTCTAGAGTTTTCATGCAATGAAGTGTTGTCAAACTAAAGAACCAAAGAGCTCTTATTATCAAAGCAATGAAGTGCTACCAAAATTCAACCATGAATCTTCCAAGCATTCCAATGGACCATATCCAAGGTTGAATATTGAATTTTTGTTTCTTGTACCATCCAAAGTCCTTGCTTCAATGTTGGATTTCACCCCTAAGTTTTTCCTCATGAGCACATCAATAACATCAACTAATCCATTGATCAAACCCGATGTTGCCTTACATCGGCCCTAAGGAATTTACTCATAGTTTAGAGATCGTCTCACTTAGAGATAGCCCCCATGCATGATCGTATCATACCAATATGAACAGTAGGAAAGATCGTCCCACACAAGGATAACCTCTAGGGCTAAGATCTATTTTTTGTTTTCTTGCTTTCATTAGATTTAGAAATATTTAATTACTGTTTAACATAGCTTAATCTCATTTTTATGCATGTATTTCTCATATTTCATCTTCTTTATCTCTTTATTTGTCATAATTATGGGTCTTATCTTGAAATATTCTTCATATGATTTTGATGCTCTTTAGATTTTCTTGTGTGCAGATTATAGGCCTTTACAATGGAGAAAACGACATAAAGATTCACACCTCACTATCATACATCGTAACAATCACCAAAAACCTATCAATAATTAGTTTGTGATATGCAAGAGAGATCATGAGAGATACACCTTGAATTACTTTTCTTATTGTAAGTTTGTATCAAAGTGGTAGAAAATCCCTCAATGTGATCCCATTGTAACAGTCTTGAAGGACAAAAATTGATATTAATAAAAAGGGCACCATTTTTGAATATCTTGTTTTATCATTATGGTTACATAATTTGTTATCTAGTTTGTTCTTTATTTTATTGCATAGGTGTATGATCTCTTTTTAAGAATTTTCAAAAAATTATGTTGATCTTAAGAGGTTGCTAAGAGAATTTATTGTGGGTGAAAAGTGTTTCTGAGGGTGCAACCAATGAAGAGCGTTATTAAGTCCACAAAATTGGACCCACGTTTTGTTGAACCCTTTGAAATAATAGAAAAGATCAATCCTATGGCATATTTACTTGCATTACCACCCAATCTGTCAAATATTTACAACACATTTCACATATCTTTGCTTAGAAAATACATTGCTAATCATGATCATGTTTAGGATTTTCTAATTTACAAATGGTAAATCCAAAGGCTATAGAGGTACGTCCACTAAGGATCCTTCAGTTCCGCTATTTCGAGAGGAAGGCTACTTGGGAGAAAGTGGTAGATATGTAGAGGTGTTTTCTATTTCTATTTGAAAACAATGTGTAATTATTAATTATGTGTCTGAAACTTTGATGAAACACATGGGACTGTGTTAAGCCTAAGGGGGAAGGATTTCATGACCCTACCTTGGCAAACTTATTTGCATGATGAATTTGTCAATTAATATATTACCTTGTTAAAATGATTTGCTATTTTATGTTTTGTTTATTCAAGACTAGCATATATTGAAGAATATGGTGTTTTTGTTGAAATAATAACTGATTATTTCTTAGATCTTGCAAATCATATATGTTATTAGAAAATATAAAGTTGCTAATGGATTTAAATTTTTGTAGGAGTAGGTTTCTCCTTGTCGATGTGAGAATGGATTAAGCATCAAGGAGGAGATCCTAGGGATGAATGTCTTTTGGCATATATATTTTAGCATATCATAAATCTCAACATGAAGAAAATGTATTAAATAGATAATATTTGATGATGCATGATAATATTATTAGATGATATTCTAGTTAATAGACTAATTGTAGGAGAAATAAATGCACGAGTTTATTACTTCTTTTAACATTTTTGAATAAAATAGAGGAATTTTGTTCTTGGTTGGCATAACTATTTTGAGTAAATAAAGGATTTTTTGTTACTTGCTAGAGCTTGATAAATAAAATTTTATCCCATTAATATTTTTAATAAGATATTTCATATTTTCTCACCATAAAGAAATGATTGCTGCCATAATAGGACTCTTGTTGAAGGATTAGTGGCTGGGTTTATTTGAGTTTGATTTGACATTCCATCGAAGGGCAAGCGGGTTGTTCATTTAGCAATAAAAGATCTTGGACATCGATCTTAGAAGAAGGTCCTAGGAACCTCCATGATAGCATATTGTAAGATACTTGCAATCATTACTAGGGATAATCTGGTTAGTTACTATCGAGATCGTGCTTTGGTAGTAGGATGGAGGACAAACCACCTCAAAAAAACTCAAAAAAAGAAGAAAAAAAAGGATGTGGTTCGGGGAGGAGAAATGAAGGGACGAGGAAACCAAGAAGAAAGTGGGGAAGCGAGTTTCATTTGAATAATTTGGTGACCACGTTTTTAAGGTTGGTCTTTTGTTTACTTTCTTGATGTAAGGAAATGGTCAAGATGTAGACTAATTAAACCAGTTGTTGAAATAGGAACAAATGACCTATAAACTCCTTTATGTTCTTGAACTTATTTTCATTGCTAAAGAAAATGATGAATTAATTCCCAGATAACACCTTCTAGTTGAAATGATCTATCTTGAAACACCTTTAAACTAGCTAAAGAACATGTTGCAAACATATAAGGTTAAATCAGGTGATCATTAGCTGGTGTTTACCAGATAAATTAAGAGATTTAAGGCAGTGGAAAGCTTACTCCATGTTGGACTATGTGTAGAGCATAGAGAGTAAGTTTGGGTTTCGTATATTTGTATCATAGGTATTTCTTTTAAATATTCTAGGAGTCAAGTGAGTATTGAAATATTTTTACTCCTGAGGGTAGATTTCTAGGGCATGTATGTGTTCATGAGTAAACATGTACTTGAGTGAATTATGACTTAGGTTATGGCTAGTAAGATATTTCAACTAAGGCATGGAACTAAGTTCATGCTGCAAGGACGAATGCTCGTATGAAGTGCTTGAGTTTTCCATTAGTTTTCCTCTAATTTGAAAATAGCTAGTTGCTGGTCTTTTGAAAACAAAGTGAAACCACAAAGAGCATCTCTTGATAATGTTGACTGTAGGAAAAGGGACCCATAGAAAATTCTATTGGATTATTTTTTTACTTGGCTTCTCCAATAGTGAAAAAGAGTTTGTTCAATGTTCGATAAAGATACTGTGTTTTCAAGATGAGTTGTGAGTATTAAATTGTTTTAGATACGTACCTAGGTTTTACGTTTTGGCAATTATGAAACTGTGTAGAGGCATAAACATCATATTCAAGTGAAAAGGGTTCTCTAAATGGATTCAAATTTAACTATGAAGAGTTATTGTTGTTTTACCGCTTTCTAAAGCTTCAATTATTTTAGAACTTGTGTGTGCGCTTTAGTATTTTTGAAATTGAGAAAGGAATTAGAATTTAAGCATGTGTTATCCAAATGTTATGGTTTCTTCAACTTTGAAACATTAGTAAAGGTTGCTTGTATGTGAAACTTGAGATAGAAGACCTTAGAGATTCTTTTGGGCAGTATTAAATACATTTGAAGAGAACGTGCTTTGTGTGGATGTAAATATAACTTAAGATTCAGCTTATAGGGTTTTTAACGAATAGAAACAATATATGGTATTCTTTCTTAATCCTTCTATGTCAATGTTGTTATTGGATGATGCAACTCCAAATTTGGGACTATATTGTAGCTATGAAATCTAATCCTTGCCTCATATATGGTCTTAAGGAATAAGATAAAATTATAAGTATTCCAAAGAAAATATGGAATCTCTATATGTGAACAAGAAAGGCAAAATGATCTGCCTCCGCTCTGGTTTATGGACAAAATTAAATACATGGACCTAAGGATGGAAAGACTCATGTTGTAAAGTCATTAAGACTATGAATCCCCTTAGTCAAATGTATTATTGTTATGGGGTACTTAAACCCAATGTAAGAACCGAGCAATTTATGAATAAATGAAGGAAGCTATGTTTTTAAGCTAGGTTTTTTCCTACAAGGTTTTCCTAGGATAAATATTTTGTTGTGAATTATTTCGTGGTTATATTTATTAATGAATGCATCTTAATGAATTTGTTATCCTAGGATATTGATGGATGTTTTTAATTTGTTATGCATTAACTTCTTGTTATGGAATTCATGGGATAATTAAGAGCTTAATTTGTCATGCCTAAATGATGTATATGTTGTGGTGTTTTTCCTTGTAATAGAAATAAACTTGAATAATTTCTCTTGCCTCCAATATAGAAGTGGAATGTACTGGGAACATCATTAATAAGCGAAAATGTAAATTATGAAGTGGGATTGCATGTGACGAACACTCATGCTTAATCTACCAATTATGTTAAAGAGTGTAGAGAAATAAATGAATGAATAATGTTTGAATGCCCTTATTAAAAGGGGCATGATAATATCTAGTATATGGAAAGAAGAGGAGTTAGGCTTTGGGATTATTGAGCAAGAATTATTTAAGGAAAGGACTAACTAGTCCTAGGAATGAGATTAATGAAATTGATAACCTTATCCTACCATGCTTAGTGTATCTACATGAAAGGACTAATGTATGATGTAAAGATTTGTGTATTTCTTTCAATGAAATGAAGGAATTAAGCTAACTCATTAGTATAATGAGAGTGATAGTTTAATCTTGTCTGCTACCTTGCATACGTAAAGATAGGTATGCTACATGTCTTAAAAAAAAATAGAGATTGTGAAATACCTCGAGAGGTGAATTGATTAGCCGAGTTAAAGTCATCAATACTTGAACATTTAGATCAATCAAAAAAATTAAAAGTGAAAATTTTGGGTTGTGACACGCCCGCTCTTTCACACCACGCAGTTTCTATCCCCTTACCAACTTTACCTGGAATAGGTTTCCTTAACAACAACTGTATTTACTTTAAACTACACATATCATTGAGTTTTATTTTCATTGCATGGTTTGCATGGCCACTCACTTACGGAGGCAAAACAAGCATAACTGCCACTACTTTTAAAAAAAAAAAAAAAAATTAAAAAAATTAATTTATAAAGGTAAAAATAAAATAAATTTATCCTACGAAAAAATATGATTAGATGGGTTTAATAGCTAATATTGTTCACATGATATAAAAGATAGATGGTGGGGTGCGAAAAGCAGTGTCCGTGATGGAATGCGCATAGAGAAATAAATATGATTAGATGGGTTTAATAGCTAATATTGTTCACATAATATAAAAGATAGATGGTGGGCTACGAAAAACAGTGTCGGTCATGGAAGAAATGGAAGTGTCATTGGATACAAAAATTTGAATTTGAATTTGAATTTGAATTTGTATTAATGTTTATTGGTGATTAAAAGAGATTAATAGGACTGTAAAGTAAGATATATACAAAGCAACGGGAGTGCTTAATGTAACTTTATAGAAAATAAAATAAGAAAAGAGTGCTTAATGCAATTCCGTAGAAAATAAAGTAAGAAAAACAGTAAACAGAATGACATATGATATATAAAATATGTGGATCAAGGATTACTCTCAACAGTCAAGGCTGAAAAGTAATATGGATGATGGAAAGCGCCTCGATTTCTACAGAAGAATTTCTATGGAGTGTTGGAAAGATTCTAGGAGTGCTTTTACTTTCACGTTGTTTATGAAAAGATTCTACAATAGCTTTTAATTTCAAGTTGTTTATCTTTAAATTAAAGTAAGATAAAATAAAAATTAAATTAAATTTATTTTTTAAAATATATTATTTTTAATTAATATTAGTTTCATTAAATAAAATAAATATATTAAGAAATATTTTATTTAAAAAAATATTTGAATTTTATATTATAAAAATTTTCAACTTTAAATTTTATTTAAAATTATTTAGCCTTTTTAAATGTTTATGGTTCAAACTCTGTGTAAACTTTTTAAATTTTTTTAATATGAAAGAAATAAATAAAATTTTAAATCTAAAATCATATTAAAATAATTTTAAATTTATTTTAAAAAATTTATTCAAAATAAACATAAATTAATAAAAGTGATATTGAGCTTTGTGAAAGAGTTTTTTTTGTTATATTATAAAATTAAATTTATTATTTTAAATATTTGAAAATGTATTTTTAACATTGCTCCATTACACCCATATATTATATTGTTTGTCTTTGAAAAAAATTTCACAAGTATATGCTAGGATTTAATAGAAGATTCATAGCTAATTTGAAACCACAATTCATTTAAAATTTTTAAACCAATAAGACTCCATGCTTCATCACACTTGTTCAACCAAATATTCTTCTTGTCTACATTAATACTCTCTCAATTTTTTGTTTCCATAAACCCCTAATGCATAAGAGATCCTTAACTTTTTTTTTGTTTTCATAAAAAATATTTAATAAATGATATTAGGGTAAGATTAAAAAATTGACCAAAACATTTAGTGGTCTAAAGGTCAAAAAGTATATTAATGTGAGAAACAACTCCAAATAACGGATTGCTTGCTAGTAATAACCTTGTTGAAAAAGACAAACTCAAAGAAATAATAGGTGAACCTAAAAAGTATTTAGTTTTTTTTTTTTTTAAGAAAAAGGTCCTAATTTTATATTAAGCAAATATGAAATTACATTCTTCATATGCTTCTTGGCATTTCTTGAGAACTTCAATAATAACCTAAAAAACAGGTCCTTTATACATTCATAGTTAAATATCTATAGGAGGTTAAATTTTATCTTATACACCTTTCCAAATTGTTAACCAATATTCTTTAAATCATTAATTTTTAAATTAAAAAAAAAAAAAAAAATTCATTGGAGTGAATTAATCCTCTATATAAATACAAACCACCTAACTGAGTTATCATACTAAATCACGTATCTAATTCGATTTAACCTCAATTGAGTTCTTATACTAAATCATGTACCTCCTTTGAAAATCCATATGCTTCCCTATTTAATTATTTATGGTTGTATACTAAATCATGTACCTCCTTTGAAAATCCATATGCTTCCCTATTTAATTATTTATGGTTGTGTCGAAGACAGGCCATTGTTGTCAACGAAGAAAGGAGAGGGGTCATGGAAGTAAGTGCTGAATCACATCCTGGGAAAATGAGACAGGCACATTTTCCCCTCTGAAAACTACTGATTGTTGACAATTAAAATGCGACAGGCACATTTTCTCCTCTGCAAACGACTGATTTTTGACAATTAAAATAGTGTTTCATATGATTTATGGCACCCACCCATACCCATATGTCCACGGCAAAAGCATGTGGCATCCATCAATCTATTTCCTCCGAGGACTCTGAAAAGTTTGCAGAGCCGTGTTAAACAAAGTTGAACAATTGAAAGTCCCCATTTCTCTTTAAATTGACTCACAGACAAGCTATTGGTAGAAACGGCAAGTACGAAAGTTATGTTGTCTGCTTTTTCTCCTAGCGTTCCGCATGGCTTTGGAAAACAAAGGAAATATGACCAAGACTTGGTTAACGTATTTTAATGTGGAATTATCGAGACAGGAGCAGCGAAAGTTTTGGGAAACATATTTTATTGGTAGTCACAATAGTCGCGAAGGTTTCGGCCTAATGAGGGCTAATTGTTATTAAAGTTGGCATTTTGCTCGCCGGTTGGCCTTTTCCCTTGTGAATGTAGACGGGTTTATTGTCTTTTCGTGGAAGTTACCACGATATTGTATTTTCCACGATATATTTGCGAGCAGGAAACACAGAAAGAAAGTATGAGGTTTGTTTAGTGTCATGAATGTTGTCATGCACGTCTTCTTCAGGAGCACGTGGAAGGCCATCAAGTCGTGGAAACGCAAACATTGTTTGATGTCTTTTTTGTCTTTTCCACCATAATTTCTTCTCACCGATTGTGTAATCGGTGTTGAATTGGTGTTCGTCGACCTTTCTTCTTTTCATTTTCCATCACAAATACAACTGTGTTTTGATACCTAACTTATTTTAAAGTCACATGCAAAGATTTTTTATTTGCTACCACTAAAATAATAAAGTACATTTATTTTAATTTTAAAAAGATTTGTAGAATTATTTTTATTTGATAAAATATGGATTGTAGAACTATGTTTTCCACCTTAAAAATACCAAGTATTTAGTTTATTACCACCTATGAGTTTTTGTAAATTTAGATTTTTTGTATTCCTTATAGTTTTGTTAACTAGTGTCATAATTTCAACATACTTATTGGAACCTTCTTCTAGTCTAACCTTGAATTTAAAATAATAAGAATCATAAATATAGAGTAATCCTCTTACTCCACAAACTCTAGGGACCTCCTATCTAGCCTCATCAAAAAAACCTTAGACCTCTGATTTATTGATTTTTGGAGGGATGATTTGTCTGATTATCTTTGTTGTTGTTGAAACCTCATAGTTATTGAAACTTTTGATGATTTAGGAGGAGACCTACCAAGTAGCTTTTTTTTTTAATCTTAAAATATTCCTACATTCCTAGATAACCATATTCCTCATAACACAAATAGCAGGAGAGCTATACAAAACCTTTACATGATCTATTTTCAAACCAAGATTTCAATCACTCTCCTAGGGAGTGTTCTCACCAATCTATATGAAGCTTTAACTATGCTATAACCTCCCTCCAAAATTGTCTAGTAAAGAAGAAAGCTACTAGTAAATGATCAATTGTTTCATTGTTTGACTTACATAAATGACATCTTCCTAGACCATTTCAACTCCTCTTTTGTAATACTTCCCATCTTAGAACATTATTTTTATGGTAATCCATAGGAAAAGGCTTATCTTCAATGGGGATTTTTGCTTCCAGAGTGACTTCCACCACCATGTTGAATTGTCATTTCTATCTTCCAAAAAAGTCTTATACCCCAAATCTGGAGTATACTACCTTGTAGCTCCATTATTTGTTCATGTCAATTGATTAAATTCCTCTCACAAGTTGATATATTTAGCTTTAAGTCTCTCCATATATTCTTCCCACATGTGTGTCTTCTAGTCTTGAAGCCCTAACATTATTTCTCCCTTCCATCCTTATCTCGAATTTGTAGATGATTCTAGGTTAGCTACTTGGATGAGAGTTCCAATCCCTTGAGCTCTTACGATTTAAATTACATTATTTGGATGCTTGTGCATACCACCACAAGCAATCCAAAGGTCTAAGCCTATTCTTATCATTGAATTACCCCTTATTTTCTAGGTAAGCTAATTACCTACAATATAAAAAGCTTGAAACATTGCCTTCCTACAAATTGAAACATTAATGGTTTGCTTCATTGGGGTCTTATCCACTCCATGATTGTGAGTGACTCCAAATACTCTTCCTATATGATTTTATTTCATAAGTTTTGTTTGATATTATCTTCCAAACACAATTGGTTGTGAGAGCCTTGCTAAACAGGAAGATGTTCTTAAATTTCTATCCTCCATTTTTCTTGGACTTGGATAAGGATTACCATTTAACCTAGGAAATAACTTCCCTCTCTCTTTTCTATAATACTAAAATATTGTATCTTTTTTTGTCTAATTTTATCCAAAACTCATTTTGGTATATAAGTCAAATATTGCCAATATATTGGTATCTCATCTAGCACAAACATAACCAAAATAAATATCCTCCCAAAGAGAGACATTTGTTGCACCACATATTAATTCTTCTTTCCACTTTCTTTATCAACAAATTACATTCTTGATTTGTGTAGTTATTGGGTTTCAAAAAGAACCCTAGATATTTAAACCCATTTTAAGATCCAATCTATTAAAGAGGAAAAGTTGACTTATTAATATAGTATGATCATAATCCACAGGGTCAAAAGAGATGATTGATTTTTATGTATTAATATATATACATGTTGCTAGAAAAAAGAACAGGTCCTTGGATGGAACCGTACCCTTGGGTATAGTCCAAGATGATCATACCTATACTTATGGTCAACTCTATGCTAGCCAAAAAAAAAAAATCTTTTTGTGATTACTACTTTTTTGGAAGCTTCTATCTGAGTTTGATGGTCACATAAATTTACATCTACATGCAGTTTACAACATAAAAAGGGGTAATAAAACATACAAAAACATCAATGGGGGTTGGAAGAAAAGGAATTGTTTAGTGCAAAAGAGGCTAGAGTGATTTTTCTAGAGTTTTATTATGTAAATGTATGATTCTCTAAAATCAAGGAAATAACCTTCTATTTATAGAATTTGGCCAAGGTCATGGGTTTGAGGTGTCTTGTGAGGTGGCCTATGAAGTGGAGGTGGCCTCATGAATTCCCTTGGGTGGAGGAAAATCCTCATCCATCGACATGCATTAAATGGGTATTGGTGCACCATTATTTATTTTACCTATTAATTTGAACCCAAAAACACAAAGAATAACCATATTCATTGGATGACACAACATATACCTTAAGTGCATTATCTTCTTGGAATTATTCATTCTATTTTAGAAAAATTTCATATAGCCATTTTCATGCAAGAATGCCTTGTAGTTATAATTTCCACTACTAACAATGCACCATGTATCAATACATGAAAAGTAGTAATAGTCTCTACATTTGAAACAATAAACAACTTATTTTTTATCAACTCCACAAACTCATCATAACTATCATACTTCAATTTTTTTCAATCATAAATTTCATGATCTTTGCGATGTCCATGTCCAGTTCACTTATTGGTATCTTCTAAAGCTAAATGTATGCTCATGCTTGCTATTCATTTGCTATTTCAATAATGGCTATAAAATTTTACATTTTAAGATTCCATTAATTTGATGATAATAAAGTAACATCCCCAAAGTTTGCTAGAAATTATGCATTATCTCAGTGCTCTTTAATCTTGATGTTAAATTTGTATGCTCTCTCTTGTTCAACCTTTAAGTATGAATATTGCTTGTAATATTTTTTGCTACTCTCACATATATTTATTCCATTGCTACTATCTTAGATGGATACCTTTAGTATATTTGGATGTATCTTCAAATTCTTTGACTTCATATGTAGCTTCTTCAACATTCTACAATCTCCGCTCTTCTTTAAATCAATTTCTTTAATAAAACAACTCCACAATAACTTCTTTTGTAATTTTAATTTCTATCTTCAAATAATTTTCTCTCTAGAAAACTTTTAAATAAAATCCCTTTCTTCTATACTCTTCTTCACTCAATTTTATATTCTTTCTCAATTTTCAATCTTCAATTTTTCCTTCAATTTACTATTCTCTCTATATAATTCTCACTTATCTTTATTATTATTCTTCTTCTTTTTATTTTTTCAAATATTATTATCTCAATTAATTCTTCTTATAACTCTCATAAATTATTATTCTTCAATTTTTATTCTTCTATTCAATTCAATGTCTTCTTTCATATTTTCCTTCAATTAATTTCTTTCTAAAAAATGTTCTTCTTATAAATACGTTCAATTTTTCTTATTGCAAAATATTTAATCTTCTTCTCTTTAATAAAATATCTTCCTTTCAATAAAATAACTTTCTTCAAATAATTAAATTTTTCTTACCTTGGCAATTCTTCTTCAATCTTCTGCAATTTCCAATGCTCTATTCAATTGGCTATCTTCAACTATGGGTGATCTATTCAGCCCTACTACTCTTCAATATTCGAGTGCACTCAGCCCAACTTCTCTCAATATTTGAGCGCTCTTATCAAGTTGACTTCTCTAAATGTTTGGGTTACCTTATCAACCTAAATTCTTCTTCTTCCTTCTTCTCATTATAGCTCTATTGTAGCTCTGATACCACTATTAGCAAATTACCCTTATTCTCACAAGATAATTTCCATAGGATCTCATAATATCTCACAATATATCAAATGCATATTCCACACAATAATAAAATTAAAACTCATAGAATATTATTGAGAACCAATCTACTATAATAAATGCATTAATGTAATGCTTCTTCAATACATATTACAAGGTTTTATCTTCAATATATACATACATGAGTCTCTTCGTATACACATGACTCTTGACCTTTGCATTTACATAGATTCTTCATTTCCTCATACTCATTGGAGATCTAACTCTTCACATTTCTATCATATATTTACATAAAGATAAAGTTCCTCACGAGTTTCTATAACTCCTAAACATGATACTTCACTTACATAACTCACACTTACTAACAAGACACCTCACACACATAACTCATAATTACTAACATGACACCTCACATACATAGCTTACACTTATTTATATGACACATACTATAGAATAACATATTAAACACAAATTTTAAACTATTTGCACACCATAAACTAATTACAAAATATTTACAAGGTACTTGCATTAATCATACAAGGTACCAAATAATGTAATACCTCCAATAATCGTCCTTACAAGTTATTATAAGATGGTTAAAGGAGGCTTGTCTAGTTGGGAGTACTTCCTCCTAGGTTTTGGTTGTTGTGGCTTTCCTAAGATAATATTTTGAAGGTTCATTATATAACTAATGCTATTGGTTTAGCATGAGTCCATAAATCCATTACTTACAACATATTTTCTTTTGTACTTCCTTTTTGGGTGGGAAGAATACTTTTCTTCCTTCTCATGGGATTTGGATTTCAGTTATACTCTATTAAGGAAGGTAGTCTCTACTCTCTTAGCCATATCAATGTCATCTTAAAAATAAGTACATTGGTTGTCTCAAAATAGAAATACAATTTCTCATTAAGGTTACCTATGAAGATATCTAAGAGGTCTCTTAATGGGAATACATACTGGAGTCTCCCCATCAAGGCTTACTATATTTAAATGAAGTTAGCATAGTTCTCATATTTTTATGTTTGATTTATTATCATTAATCATTTTTTCTCCTCAATATAGATACAAAATTGTTTGACAAACATATTCACAAGATAAATAAAGCTCTTAAGGGAATGCCTTGGTATTTGGTAGTACTATTCCAAGGAGGTCTCATTAGGGCTCTTGGAAAATAGTTTGAGAAGATATATTTAATAATAATAAATATTATTACATGTATTTCTAAACAACCTAATATGTTTAATGATATCTTCCTTCCCTTTAAACATTTGAAACTTGGGGGTTTCAAATTTGGGAGGAAAAAGGAGACTAGATATAAAGGGATCTAGAGGTTTGTTGCATAAGTCATCATAAGAGTACTTGTGACTAGAGGAAGAACTTGGATTATGATCTTTATTTGTTTTTATAATTTTAATTGAGAGGTTGAAGCTTAAAATTAAGAGAAAACTATATGTGATTGCATAAAAGGGATGTGCTAAAAGAGAAAATGGAATTTATCATTGATATTATGAGATTATTGATATACCTAGGGGTATGATATTGATACTAACATTGTATGATTTTCTCCCAAGGCATTTAAAGTGAATGAAGGATGGAAAATTTTGATATTAGAGTTTTGCTATAAGATTATAATGAAGGCTATGAGTTTTATAAATTGGAATACTTGAGTGTATATTTGGGTTAGGAATGTAACTTGTACCCACTTGTTGAGATAGAGGGAAATAAACATTATCCTACAATAATTGTATAAGAGAAGGAAAATATGAATGATATCTTGAGGAAGATGAGAGGTTTCACATCCTAATATCAATAGACATAGTGATGATAGGGGATTAGAATCAATTAAATTAGAAATTGATGTTATAATATTTGCACTTAAAGATCCAAAGGATGGTTCCACTTGATTTAAAAACAAAGGATTAGAGCTATATTGTTGGATACGGTCCAAGAGTGAACCTTCCCCTACAAAATCACCTAGGTTATCATGAGCTTCATTAAGAAATAATTCCATGAAATCTCTATGCTTATGTAAAAATAAAGCCATATGATTAGTGGATTTAAAAACCACTCTCTTGATCATCAGGGATAAGGGTTAGAGAACCCAAGGGGGAAGAGTCCTCATATTCTTCTTAAAAGTTAGGGTTCTTAAAGATGAGTTTCTCCTTAGGACATTATATTGGAGGGTTAGGGTTGATGTCTAATTAATGAGAAACACTATGGGTTAGGTAGCATCTCTTATCCATGGGTTGGAAGGAAAGGATGGTTTAATTAATTAAGTTTTGATATTTATAGAGTTGATTATAGAAGAAAGAGAAGATGTTTTAGCAACCTTATATCTCCTTCCATAAATATTATAAATCTAACTTATATACCTCAAGGCCTACCAAATATCACTACCCAATTCCTCTCTATATAATCATAAATACATGATAGAAAATTGATGCACATATCATCAATGATACGTGGAAGTGACTGCTTATATACATAGCCAAGATGGTACATGAAAGGTAATAGTATATCTCTGTATGACTTCCACTAGCCCACTATAATATACTCCTTTCTAGGCATAAGTACGCATGAAAACCTATATAGGCAACTAGTGGGCTAGGCTCTCTATATACCCAATATAGCCTTGTAGCTTGTATAGTAGTTTTTCAAAGGATTATAAAGACCCTTAGTAAGACTAGAAATTGGTTAAGTTCTTATAATCTAGATTTAATGTGATTTAATATAAGTAAACAAGAGTATATGATATTGAATAAAGTTTGAACACATTTTATTTTGATTAAGGCTTAGTTTGACAAAGAAGGATCTTGGGACTCATCGTAGTGTTCACATTGGATTCACCAAAATGTGAAATATAAATATGGAAGACATTGTGAACGACCTCCTTGCAATGCTTTTTTACTCTTTCCTCCTATCACTTCAAGACTAGGGGAAGTTTGTTAGTTTAAAGATTAGTTTTATTATATTAGTTAAAGAACACCTACATTTCTCTTGAGATACTTGTTTGTTTAATATTTTTCTTAATATAGCCCTAAAACACATGCAAATGCAACAATCAAGGCCTAAAACTAAAACATTCTTTTGATTTTGATGAGGAAGTAAATAATAATTTTTCTTTTAAGGTGCAAGGGCATAAGAAAATACAAAATATAAATCTTAATATGTAGCTATATGTGACTTTTATTTTATGTCAAAGCTTAAACATTAAGTTGATCCCCTATACGGTTCATACTAAACTAGTTCTTTCTTTTCCTTTTGTTTATTTTACTAGTAAATAGAAAACAAAACCTAATTTCCATAGAAAACAAATACAATATAAATTATAAATGATTAAATGATAAATATTAGGGACAAAATGACTTATTTTTCCATAGTAACAAACATATTGCTAGTCTATAGATTTTTTTGGTACTATTGCCTATCGATGGTATTATTGCTTGACCTACAAAATAAATTTAAAAAATATACAATTAGTGGTAGAGGGGCCAGTTTGAGATGATAGATAAGGTTAGATTTTCTTTAGTAGTAATTATGACCTTGTTTAGACATATAGATGATAAAAATGATAGAAATTTAGAAATAAATGCCAGATGGTTAAATTATCATTGATGTTTTTGCTTTAGTGTTAATACCTTCACACTATGTAAACTAGAGAGTGATAACAACACTGACTTATAGTCTAGTAATGCTTTTTATTTTGAGAGCATAAAACAATATTGAAGATAAGATAATCTAAGGTTATGATGACTATTATGGAGGACCCTAATGTAAGAGTACAAAGGCCCTATCCAACAATAAAAAAAATAGATTTATTTACTTAAGATGAAGAAAATGACAAAATGAAATATTAATTAAATATGAATGCAAAATGTAAGATTATATATGAGTGTAATAAGCTAAAAGACCTAAATATATTAGTACAAGGAAGAGCTAAAATCAAATATGGATAAGAAGCACAACCCAAGACACAATGCCATTCCCTCTTGTTGGAATCTAGCTACCTTACTTGCTTTCTTGTTGATGGCTATTGCATGGTTAAGCTTGGAGGCTTGATGCTTGATGATTTCTTGGAGACTTGATTGGATGCTTGGATGCTTGATAGAATGATATCTTCAGTGCTTGCAAATATGACCTTCACAAGATTATGGTAATATTTGGATAATCTTGCTATGAAAAATGCTAAAATGCTATGATTCTAGAGAAAATTTGGCATAATTTTATTACTCTAGAACTCTTGATGATAAATGCATATAACTTTTAATAGCATTTTGCTACTACAAAAACTATGATGGAATGGTCACCCTAGGTGTTGGTTTTATAGGAAGCCATGGCTCCTTGGAAAAATAATTGCATTAAATATGACACGTTTGAAGAAGATAAGAACTTGAAAAGGGATAAAAAATCTATTAATGGAAGATCATGAGAATAGTAATTCATAGACTTGGAATGTCTATAAGAGCTATATATCAATTTTTGGGGGATTTGGTTCATTAATGGTGGGTAGCTTGAAAGAGACAATAAGTCAAAATTCTTGATTTTGATGCATGAAAATCAAAAGCACTAGGAGGTAAAAGTACCAATGGTTTTTTTTGTGGTGGATATTTTACCTCATGATCATTGGAATTTAAAAATATACAAGAAAGTTAAAAACTATAATATTTAGCAAAAGCATCACTATGTCATGATAGTGCTACCAACACTATCTTTCATGTCCTATCACTTTTGGAGCAATAAGTGCTCTAAATTTAGATCCAAAGGAGGTCAATTTAGTTTTTCTAATTGAAATGATGATTGATTAAGGGATTGGCAAAATTGAAGATTAGCCCTATGGAAATTTGGGTGTTTATAGTTATCTTCTATTATGTTTTCAAGTCTTTTTTTGTCATGCTAAAATATTTTCAAGCTATTTTATCTATGATTATAAAATATTTTCAACATGTCCAATGTTTTTCTCCTGTTTATCACATCCATACAAAAATTATTTTCAATTTTTGAAAGTGTTATATATATCAATTTATTATAAGATAATATTAAAGTGTAAACCTTTATTTTAAAAATAATAACAATTATTATTTAAAGAATTTTTTCACATTATCATTATCATAAAATAAAAATGTACTATATAATTTTAATCTTCATCATATTAAATAATATTTTACAACATAATAATTACATAAAAAAATTTCTCCTCTCATATCTCCATAATTTATTAACAGTTATAAAAACTTAAATTATTTCCTATTAAGTCTTCTTACATTATTCAATGAAATTACTAGTACAAAATAAGTTGGACTATTTATTGACATATAAATGCCTAAACTTTTGCACTTAGCATTCAAAATATCCATGGAAGCCTACATAGATGTAAAATTTTGATGGGTGCCATCTAAAAACAAGAGTTATTATATGTTATTCTTTGATATGGTTGATGCCTCAGGCCTCTCATTGTTAATCCATACAATATGACATCACACGTATCTTTTGCTAATTGTAATTTCAGGTCTCATCTAGTCACACAAAATACTTCTTCATCATCCATGGTTTTTATAAAGGTACTTTTAACTTTTTTTTCTAATGCAAAGTACCTATTTAATATGTAAATCACTCTTTGATCTTATCTTTTTATTTGAGACATAGAGTATAGTACATTAAATATGAGAATTAATTATAGGGAATACTCAAATATGAGCATTTATAATGGATTAGAGACCAATTGTACTCCTCATATGTGGATGTGTGATGCATGCACCATATTCTACATTGATGGTTGAGCATCATATGACCTACTCATGCAATCAAGCCAATGCACAACATATGCAACATTTATTGTATGCAATTATCATCTAATATTTGGTACACTACTTGATCTCCCCTACCCATGTAAAATGTGTTGCAATTCTACCTCATCATGTCAAAACCTCCTATAAACTCAATCTCCTCAACATATTTCTTGTCATTCACCAACTATAACATCACCAATCCAAAGATATACATATCACTTTCCTAGTTCATATTCCATCTCTCTATATTGGAAAAAATAACATATTATTTTATCATGAGGAAAATACAAAAGTAAAAACAAATTTAAATTATAATGAGAAAATTGCACTTGGGTTATATACCCAAAATGGGACATACTCATACTCGTACTCATACTAAAAAAATTTAGGTTGAAAATTCATGTCCAACAACTTGATTTCACTTCCTTATGGAAAATGGAAGGGAAGTGATTATAATGCATATACTTCAACTGCAAGTTACCTTGACAATAATGTCACCATGTTTGGGCCATTGTAACATTGTTTTTAGTCTTTGTAAATTATTAATGTGATTGAAAAAACTATCACCGATGATATAGCCATATACCAAAAACTTATAATCAACCTCTTCACTTGGAATACGATAGATATTGACATATGAACTTATTACTAATGTGTCTACCTCCATTCCAAACTCATTATTCTCCTACTCAGCATTGGTTCTAGAGTTGTTTGATCTCATGATATTTTGAATCTTCTTAATTGCCATAACCTATTGATTCTAGAGAGGGACCTTGTAAACTTTGTTAGTGCCTCTTGATCCTATCACATTAGTTTTTTTTAAGATGTCTAACTCATCAAACTCCAAGGACAACTAGAAAGATTTTAATTTCCACATTAGATTGTCTATTAGTTTTTTGTGTCAAAAAAAATCCAGCGAGGTAAATATAAAGGAGAGCAATGTGGCAATTGTTAAAGATGGTGTCAAAATTATAGCCAATCATTGAGATGATAACTTGCATAAATAAATTGGTTTTTCAAATGCTAGAAATTCTTTATCATGTTAATTTTAATTTGTTAATTTTAACTTTGCATCTTTACTTTAACATGTTGTGAGTGAATGTTTTGTCTATAAACTTCTAGGAAGAAATGAAGTAGAATGAGGAAGCTAAATAAAAATATCATACTATTTTGGGTTCTATCGAGACTTATTTTAAGATGAATAATGAAAATATTGATAGCCTTAAGAAGAGATATCTACGACCACGAATTTAAATTATGCCAAGTAGTTAACTAATATAAAAGATTATCTACTAAAAATAATATTATAGTTTTAGAATTATAAAACCTAAAAGATAAATTATGGTCTTATAATTGCCCTATTCTATTTGATGTTATAGACCAAAACATTGCTAATTTTAAATTTAAAACTTTATAAATTTTATACATTTTTTTTAATCATACAATATAAAATCTTAAAATAGGGACTGCTTTGACCCGACGTGAGATGGAGATCATGGTAGCTCGGGGTTTGTACCATCTACTACCTTTGCTAAAGCTCACAGCGTACTCTGAAGTGAAAAACTCAAATGTAAGACATTTAATTCATCACCTGCCTAGATAATAGGTTTCTTGAATTTTGATTTTATTCATCCAACCTAGGTTGTGAAGAAAAAATTAATTCAATAATATCCTATGCTACCAATCCCAAGAAAAATAGATTAAATTCTTAATGCTTTCTAAAAAAAGACATAGTCCATTTTTTTTAACCGTGACTAGACTTTCAGTGATGACAACTTCCACTAAAGACGGAAAAAGAAAAGTATGCCCGAAGGCCACATAAGTTCCACAATAATTTTGGTCTTCAAAAATATATGCTCATATATCAACATCCCTATGTTTTCTGGGCGCCTTCCTAAGAAGATATATGCGCAAATGACAAAGAAGACACCTCAAGAGTGTTTGGAAGCAGGCCTAGAAATTTGTCTTTAGGAAAATTCTAAAACTGGGCTCTGTAGGCACAATTGAAAGATTGCTACCCTCCTTCTGCCGTCATTGACCCGCAAAAGAAAATGAGCTAAAAACACACTTTAAATTTCCAAGAGATTTTGCGACATTTCCCTAGTGGAGTATGTGTTTTTTCTCCTGCGAAATACATGCAGCAATCATGTTTCGTTCTCTTCACTCTCGCCACATCTTTGGCATCTTTTTTTTCTAGTGCTGCTGCGCCAATACGTTACTTCATCTCTCAAGAGGCAAAAATTTCTTCTTCGCCTTAAAGAGGTGGACTCGATTGACACACCTAATGCCGTGAGTCGTTGGAATGTCTCTCATCAAAGCCTCTGCCGTTGGAGTGGTATCCCAATCTTTAGCACCTGTTGTTGTCAACTTAATTATGGGCCATATTTTTTTTTTTCTCTAATCGTTGTTCCCAGTGAGACTGACGAAGTGATGCCACCTTCCTTGCACCATATTTTTTTTTCTAAGCAAAAAGTTGGCAAGTGACCATCAATTTCGCAGAAGTGAATTAAAACAATACATCCAAAATCATTTCATATCCAACGATAATATCTATTTGATAAACAATAATATATTGTTACATTCCACCAAGAATAAAGGTAGTGGAACAACTTGTAAACCATTACTCTATGTTGTTTTTATAATATCTCGTATACATGTATTCGTAGGAAGGTGTTCTTTAAACGATTGTATCGTTTCATGACCAACCGTTTATAACCTATTATTATTATATATATAATTATTATTTAATTTGGTTAATGTGAGAAATTTTTATGATGGATGCACAATGCTCAGCAGTCTCCTCTTAACCATGATCTCTCGTAAAGCCGAGAACTATACTTATCAATAGAGAATTTAACACAAAGCCACCACACACCCACACCCTCACACACTCTCCCACGCCGTGGTTTGATATATAATTATCTTATTAACAAAATCAAATAGTTTATTATAATAAGTTTTAGTATACTTAATTTTAATTATAAAATTGATTTGTTTAATAATTATGTATAAGGTGAGATATTATTCACCATTCATAAATTAATATTCAATTTATCTTTTAGGTTTCATATATTGTTAACCAAACTCTATTCTTAGATATTAAATTATGCCTCAATCATGGATATTGACCCATCACCTTACTAAGAAAGTCACACATTACTACTTGATTTGCACTTAAGATGGTGATTATATCTCCTCCAAGCACAAAGTTATAGTGATCCACATAGATCTACTAGTGTTCTTTATTTATCAATAATGTCTTATAATTGTTTAGAACACAATATATATTTTTAAATGGTTAAATGGGATTGAAATGATTCCCATTTATATTACATCATGGCCACTTAATGGTATCACAACAATCTGGCTATTATGCATGTTTTGCTTGGCAAGATTGGAAACTAAGTTTCTTCTTTAAAGTCAAGGAATTTATCTAATTTAGCTAACTTTATATTGAAGGTACTATGTGATATATTACTAGGCGTGTCACCTTTATTAAGTGTGCTAATTTATTAATATGTTGAAGAATAAAAGTCCTTTTTTATGTAGTTGAAAAAATGACATATATTCTATTCATTTTTTGATTTGGTAAAAGAAAGAGTTTTGAAAGTGTCCCAAACCTTTTACAAAGTTTTTTCGAAGGGTCCCCTAACCTAAACATAAATATATTCCATGAGCACCAATAAAGAAACAAAACCGATCTAACAATCGATATTAGTAAATTGAAGTTAGCGCCTAGAAAAGAACAAGCTAATGGGTCCCAAGGCACTCAAAAGAGGACATAGGGCCTTACCACTTAACAAACCAACAAAACAACCACAAAAAATGGTTCATGAGCACCAAAATATGTAAATTTAAAATTAAGCTCTTGCTCAAATAGAAAAAAACCAATTGAAATAAGTTTCAATTTCTAGAAAATCTCACCTACTAGGAGAAGAGTAGATCCAACATATCAGCACTAGTGAAGCAAAATTGGTAGAAGAAACATTCCTACCTAGCAAGAATATGAGACCTAAATCTTGATAGGCTCCCAAGAAGAACAACCAATATCATGAGGTCTACAACTAAAAATACCAACCATAAATATTAGAGCCTTCTAGGCCAACTTCAAGAATCTAAAAAAATCTCACAGTTTAATACATATGAATCTTGCAAACCCTTCAAATCCAATTTTAAAAATGAAACTAAGTGCATAGAAATGAATAATCTACAATATATTCAAGAGCGCTAAAAAAACAAGGAAAAGAACATCATCACACTCAACGAAGGACCTAAGATCCAAAACTAGGCATCTTGCATTGCTCACCCAACCAACATTTGGGGTTTAAAGATCAATCATCCTTAATAGGACACACAAAGGATTTGAATCTTAAAATTTTTAAGAAACTATAATTGCTCCAAAACAAACTAAAACACCCAAAAAACTTCTTTTTGGGTCCAAACCAAGAACCAATAGGTAAAATAAGCCTACAACTAAACCACCCTAAGAAGAGTAGTGTTGGAAATTTGAGTTAATTTGAGGTATCTTATGTTGTCATTGATATCACGTGGATCATTGATGTCACATGCATCATATTTGGTTTTGGTGGCAAAAGCACTTCATAGATAATCATCTATGATATTTCTGAGAGCATTGATATATACAAGGTTTTTATGAAAACCAAGGCAAGTAAAATAAAATATTTTATTTAAAACCATGGGGGGCTTATATGGAAAGGGCTTTTCTTAAAAGCTAAGGTGGAATTTTGTTTCATCGAAAAAGGACCTCTAGTGATGGAGATATTAAAGTTTAAAGTTTAAGTTTAAATTAATAGAGGGCTGACCTATGTGCAATTAATGGAGGCTGACACATATATATATGTAAAGGTTTCAATTTATTTAGGAAAGTGGGCATATTATATATCGTCGAAAATATTATTTCAAGGGCTATTTGACTAATTAATTTAGAAGTAGAAATACGGTGTGTGTAAATATATATTTCTGATTTTGCAAAGGGGTTCCAAAAGTGAAGTTTGTCTTGTTCTTTTTCAAGAGGATTAATTCTTTCATGAGGTGACAAGGTATGCAATATTGTGATTTATTTTATTTTATGGTATAAGTGGTTTTGGGAGTGAAAAGGTTATGCAATGTTTTGATTTATTTTATTTTATGGTACAAGTTGTTTTAGGAGAGATAAGGAAGTTGTGCAATTAAATGCCTTGGTGATGATTATTGAAAAGTGGAGTAATGTTGATTATTTTGTGATCTACTAACCCTTGTGAAGATTGGCAAAATAATTTTATGATTGTGGCATATTTACAAAGAGATTTTTTTTTCATCTTCATAAAAGGTATGGGCACATTCTTCTATTGATTGTTTATGGTGGTTGATTTCTGAAATATCATTGGAGGGAACAAGATTGTTTGTGGTTTTCTTTTTGAAAGTGGGTGATTGAATGCTTCAAGGTTTTTTGAATTAAGATTTGTGTCTAAACCTTGTTTTATAAGCATAGTTTTTGAATCCCATTGGTTGTAAAATAACTTGAGTTAGAAAAGAACATGAGTATCATTGTTATGTGAGATTTGTGGTTGAGCATTGTTGGAAACATTTGAGTTGGTTGATACATACTTGGACTAGGGTTGTGTGAGAAAGAGTTAGTTCTTGTGATGATTGGTTGAGTTGAGTTGATTGAGCCTAGTCAAGTGATTGTTCAAGTTCTATGAAATAAACTATTCCATCATTCTATGTTGAGTTGAGATTAAGGTTAGAACATATTGAGTCTCTAAAAATTCTCTTTATGGTTCTATAATACTTGAATTGAGTTGAGATTGATATTAGAACATATTGAGTCTCTAACAATTATCTTTATGGTTCTATAAGACTTGAATTGAGTTGAGTTGAGTTGAGTTGATATTGAGATTAGAACATATTGAGTCTCTAACAATTCTCTTTATGCTTCTATGAGTTGAGTTGAGTTGAGATCATTGTGGATCATTGTTGCCATCCATTGAAGAGTGCATTGCCATTCATTGTTGAGTTTATTTTGAGTACTACTTGAGCATGATTGATTGAGCCTTTAAGAAGGCCTTTGGGACAGATTTAAGGATAGTGTTGGGACAGATTTGAGGACAGTGTTTGGACAAGTTCTTAGTGAGCTTGTTGGAGTAGATTTGGGCAAGTTCTTGGTGACCTTGCTAAAGCAAATTTGGGCAAGTTCTTGATGAGCTTGCTAGAGAATATTTGGGCAAGTTCTTAGTGAGATTGTTAGAGCAGGTTTGGGAAAGTTCTTGGTGAGCTTGCTAGAGAAAATTTGGGTAAGTTCTTGGTGAGCTTGCTAGCATAGATTTGACAAGTTCTGTGTGAGCTTGTTAAATTGGTTTTGTGTAAGCCTATTGAGCAGGTTCTTAGTGAGCCTATTGACAAAGCTTTGGAGTTGATAGAGTACAAATGATACAGTCTCAATGGATAGAGATCCAGCAACCATCATAGTTGAAGATAGATCTGAGTGAGGATTCTTCAAGTGGAGAGAGGTCCACCAGTCAGTGTAGTAGAGAGACAGAGTCTTCTACAAGATCACATAGCTAGAGCATAAGGGGAAAGAGTTCTCTTGTGTAAGAGATCCACGAAATTGATATTAGGGGATCAACATATCCTTTGGATAGATATCCATAAACATTGTAATTGGGAGTGATTCCCAAAGAGATTTGTTTTAGTAAAATATTTTCTTTGTGGAGTACCTCACATTGGGGGAACCACGTTAAATGTTGTGTCTAAATTATGTGTGGTGACTGGTGCTCTTGCTAACTACTGCTATCTAAGTTATTAATGCACACTGCTATATTTAGTTATTGCAATTAAGGAAATTAATTGATATTGGTTTTGAAATAAAGTAAAAAATGGTCTTATATTGTTCACCCCCCTCTCAATATAAGCTTGTGTTCTTAAATTGGTATCAGTGTGGGTTCCTTCAAAAAAGCTAACAGCTTGAGGGCAGATTCTACAAGAACACAGATGGCTTCACAAAAAGGATTATCTTTAAATAAGGCTCCATTGTTTGATGGTAACAATTATGATTTCTGAAGCATGAGGATGAAGAACTACTTGATATCACAAGGATATGAGGTATTAAATATGGTTTAAAAAGAGTATAATATTGAAGGTGATCTCGAGGAAGATAAGACTACCAGGAAATTGGTTGAGATCAATGCAAGAGCAATGAATTATATTTTGAGTGGGCTACGTGAGATAGATTTTGCAAATGTCATGGTATGTACTTTAGCTAATGAGATGTGGACAAAGTTGAGGAATACTTATGAAGGATATTCCAAGGTAAAGTTGGCAAAAATACAAACTCATAGAAAAATATTTGACAAATTGAAAATAAAATATTATGAAGATATTGCAAAGTTCTTACTTTGAGTTGAAAATATTACTAACACTATGAGAGGCCTAGGTTTTGATATGAAATAATCATAAGTTACTCAAAAGGTTTTGAGATCACTTCCCATGAAATATAATGCAAAGGTTTCAGAAATAGAAGAAACAATGGATATCAAAAAGTTAACAATGGAAGAATTGCAATTTACTCTCACAGCTTATGAGATGAGGGTGTAAGCATCAAGCTCCAATAAAAGAGATTACATTCAAGGCTTCATAAAAATATAAAGGGAAAGTTTTAGAAACATATATAGTTTTATAAAATTACGAGGAAGCTAACTTCATCAAAAGGAATAAGGACTCAAGGAATTTTAGAAATATAAGGAAAGTTAGGTGCTACAAGTGTGGTGATCTTGGTCACTATGCATACAAGTGTCCACATGAAGAAATCAGTGATGATGAAAAATAGGGTCACAGAAGAAAAGAATATGGAAAACATAAGCATACCAAAGATGAAATATTCAAGCAAAACGGGTATGAGAAGAAGAAAATTTTTCATAAGGAAAAGAAATTTTACTACATTGTAGAAGCAAGTGATAGCCCGGATCATAATGATAGAGACAATTCAGATTATGAAAAGGAAGAGCATTTATTCCTAGGAATAGAAGGTGAAAGAGAACAATGTTTTGTGTGTGGTCAAAGAAATCACAGATCAGGGTATTGCAATAGTTTCAGTGATAGTGAAGATGAGATGACACATCAAGGAAACAAGCATGGTCAAAGAAATCTTGAGAGTTTTTTTGCTATAGAATATTATAATGATCTTAGTGACAGTGAATATGAAGAAGGGTTTTTCTATGGAATAAGAGAAGTAGAAGAAGAACATTCACTCCAAATAGAAGAATTTAAATAAGAGGATAATGTATCAATTGATCTAAAGGAAGACTTCAATGTTATCCATGAGAAACTACAAGAGGTTAAGGAGAATCTAAAAGAATTGAGATGTTCCCTACATGAGAATTTTGATCCATCACATGACTCAAAAGGTCAAGATATTTGTACTAAGAAGGAAACATGTATTTTAGAGGCTATAGAGATGGATGCCAAGTTGCTACTTGACATAAATGAAGAGAAAGAAGAGAAATATTCCAAAGCACCAAAGGTCCCATATTTAAGGTTTGGGAAATCACACTCAAAAGGAAAGGAAGTTCTAAAAGATGAAAGCAAAGGAGCACCTAAGATTTGTGAGGAAAGTTCCAAAGTTCCTATGGCTCCAAATATTCATTTTGTTTCTTGTTTTGAGATAGGTGAATCAAGATCAAAGGGAAAATAAATTCTTGACGAAAAATGCAAGGAAGAAACTAAGGAAGAGGTTTTAGATGCTACAGAGAAGGTTCAATAATGCAATGCACAAGTTGAATATGATCATAAGGATAATTTTCAATAGAGGTATGAGGAACCAAGGCATGAAAAAATGGCTTTTCAAGGATATTTTTTTCTTGTAATGGATTTGGACACAGGGCTATACATTGCAGGATCCATGGATCAAAGAAGTTTGATTTTTCTAGAAGAAACTTCAAAGGAAGAAGGTACAATTTTCAGGGACATTGCTTCTCATGTAATAGGATTGGTCATAAAACTTTTTAGTGCAAAGGAAATGAGAAACATGGTTTTGGTTCTAGAGCTACACAATTCAAAAGTCATGGTAATAATGGTCATGAAAACAAATCTTCACAATACATGGTTCAGGAAAGGAATGGATATGGAAATTACTTCAAGAAAAAATTCAGGACATGGGAACCATCCAAAGGCTATAATATCAAGTGTTTTAATTGCAATAACTTTGGGCATATTGCAAGACGGTGTAGGACTCAATTCCAAACAAGGTTCAAGGCAAGAAGGTCAAATAGGTTCAAGACAAGAAGATAAGTAATTCATCAAGAGAAGGATATCAGAAAAACATGGAAGGAAGTTGATTTAGGAAAGAATCAATGTAATATTGGAGTAAAGGCACTCCCACCCCAAAATTAATCACCTCAAGAGAGAAGGTTGTGAGGGGGCTATGCTTAAGAGTCATATCTTTTAGCCCCATAGGTGTCCATTTTGCCATAGAGGTCAAAGGCGGAGAGATTTGAGTAAGGGGGAGATATTTGAGTTAGGGGAAGCAGCATCCAAAGAGAGCATTGAGTTAGGGAGAGAAGACTCCAAATAGAGCATTGATTTAGGGGGAGTAGCCTCCATAGATAATATTGAGTCAGGGGAAGTAGCTTTGATTCTCAGAGATGGTTTTTGCAGTGATTGTGGTGTTTGCATTAGAGGTGTTGCCATCAATGACAAAGGGGATATTGTTGGAAATTTGAGTTAATTTGAGGTATTTTATGTTTTCATTGATGTTACATGGATCATATTTGGTTTTGGTGGCAAAAGCACTTCATAGATAATCATCTATGATATTTCGGAGAGCTAGATATATATAGGATTTTATGAAAACTAAGGCAGGAAAAATAAAAGGTTTTATTTAAAACCATGGACTTATGTGGAAATGGCTTTTCTTAAAATCCAAGGTGGAATTTTGTTTCATCGAAAAAGGACCTTCGGTGATGAAGATATTAAAGTTAAAATTTTAAGTTTAAATTAATGGAGGGCTGACCTATGTGCAATTAATGGAGGTTGGCAATATATATATATATATATATATATATATATATATATATATATATATATATATATATGTAAAGGTTTCAATTTATTTAGGAAAGTGGGCATATTATATATCATTGAAAATCTTATTTCGAGGGCTATTTGACTAAATTATTTAGAAGGAGAAATAAGGTGTGTTTAAAGAGATATTTCTGATTTTGCAAAGGGGTTCCAAAAGTGAAGTTTGCCTTGTTCTTTTTCAAGAGGATTAATTCTTTCATGAGGTGACAAGGTATGCAATATTGTGATTTATTTTATTTTATGGTATAAGTGTTTTTGGGAGTGAAAAAGTTATGCAATGTTTTGATTTATTTTATTTTATGTTACAAGTGGTTTTAGGAGAGATAAGGAAGTTGTGCAATTAAAGGCCTTGGTGATGATTATTGAAAAGTGGAGTAATGTTGATTATTTTGTGATATACTAACCCTTGTGAAGATTGGCAAAAGAATTTTGTGATTGTGGCAGATTTACAAAGAGATTTTTTCATATTCATAAAAGGTATGGGCACATTATTCTATTGATTGTTTATGGTGGTTGATTTCTAAAATATCATTGGAGGGAAAAGGATTGTTTGTGGTTTCCTTTTTGAAAGTGGTTGATTGAATGCTTCAAGGTTTTCTGAATTAAGAGTTGTGTCTAAACCTTGTTTGATAAGCATAGTTTTTGAAGCCCATTGATTGTAAAATAACTTGAGTTAGAAAAGAACCCGAGTATCATTGTTATGTGAGATTTGTGGTTGAGCATTGTTGGAAATATTTGAGTTGGTTGATACATACTTGGACTAGGGTTGTGTGAGAAAGAGTTGTTCCTTGTGATGATTGGTTGAGTTGAGTTGATTGAGCCTAGTCAAGTGATGTGTGAAGTGATTGTTCAAGTTCCATGAAACAAACTATTACATCATTCTATGTTGAGTTGGGATTAAGGCTAGAACATATTGAGTCTATAACAATTCTTTATGGTTCTATAAGACTTGAATTGAGTTGAGTTGATTTGAGTTAGGAGTGATATTAGAACATATTGAGTCTCTAAAAATTCTATTTATGGTTCTATAAGACTTGAATTGAGTTTAGTTGAGTTGAGTTG
>JAQPPZ010015473.1:0-36863 GCA_028583015.1 Wollemia nobilis
TTTTTGTTTTTGCAAGTTTTGAAGAACGTTTAAATGCATAATGTTGGCTCATATGACTCCCATAAATGGTCGCCCCTTCAATATACCATTGCTGAACCGATGTACCAACCTCTCTATATACCCGCCCTTACGAGAGGGAAACTATAGGTATGTCAGAGCAGATGGTACGTGGAACATAGGAGATACAAAAGGGGGGATTGTCTTGTTAATGACACCTACCATAGAAGACTTATCCTCGCACGCATGGGAATCACCCGAGTGACACTCGGTCAACTTTCGTTAGGATTTACGCCTAACAACAGTGACAATCGGGGAAATGGATGCAAAGCTAAGCCAAGGTGGTGATGAACCCACCGTTGGTCTTGGTCAAGGGCTGGGGTTTTACGACCAGCTCCTTGGCTTAATTTTACCACGTGAAGTGTGTGCGGTTACTTTTATTTAAAAATGAAATAGGCAGCAAAAAAGAAACTTTCCCTAAGCCATACAAACACTACAAACCGAAAAACAACAAATAGAAATTTGACGAAACGAATTTTTTTTTTTTTTTATAATAATTAAATAAATAAATAAAGCATGAAAATTGACGACAACTTTCTCTACCCTTCTTTAACAATTAAAGAAAATGAAAGTAAAAAAATAAACAAATAAAATGATTTTTTTTTTTTTTGAAATTTTTAATGGATTAAAACTTTTCCTAAGAAGGCAAACATGACAGAAAATAGAAATATCACAGCAAAAAATGATAGGGATAGTTAGAAACCGTTACCTCTTTTCTGCCCGGACTTGCTGTTTCTGATCTTCGGCTCTAAAATTTACAGGCAGAAATTCATCCAGGCAAAGATGAATAACAGTCTGCTTTTTAAAAATGGTACCTGTTAAGTAAAAAACATAAAAATCTGATTAGTTTCTGTGATATTAAAAATCAGGGAATGGTCCCACCGTGATGCTTGACCCAAGACATACAAAAAAAAAAAGAAAAACCACATGTATACATACAAAGTCGTGCATCACAGCAATCGCCTAAAAGACAAAATAATGGAGTTCTAAACAGTCTATGGTGCCATAGCCAAATATCACAAAGTCCATCCATCCATTTCATTTTTGCATATCACATATAAATAAAAAATATTTGCATTCATTATGCATCCATCAAAATAAATCAGCATACAACAATCGCATTTATCATACCATATGCATCCATCAACATCAATAATTGTGCATAACATAAAATCATGACATATACACAAAGCAAGAAACTCAAAAACAACAAAAACATACCAAAAATACAACACAAAAACATAGCAATAAGCATTGCCAGACACAAGTGCTCTTGCACTTAACCTCTTGGCATAAAAAAAATCGATGTCGGGGCTCAAATTGTCACTCTCCTACTTCCCCAAGAAGGCTACCATAGCCGGACCGCTCCATGGGAAGACGGGTTTTTGATGATTTCACCCCATTATGGCATCACCAAAAGGGTTAACACCCACCAAAAATAGGTCCAAATGTCGAGAAATTACACATGCTTAACGGTAAAACATCTAAAGGCACCCTAACCTAAGTCATCTTGGGTCAAGCGACTCGTCGCTTTTCTCACGAAGGTCATTCTCTCATCGATTCATCACTTGAGGGAGTAGTCACACTTAGTCACCAATCAACAAGCACACACCCAATCAAGGCAATGGCATGCATTCAAAGAATCATTGACAAAGACAATCATGCTCCTGCTTGGGGCAGTAAACAAGCAATCATTAAATTGATCAAACACTTGGTATTTCCGAAGCATGAACACAAGGTTCCCCTTGTGGACAAAAGGTTACGCCATTTGCCTAATCATGACTGATCAATGTCCAAGCTCAAGTCACACCTCACCAAAATAGGTTAACACTTGAAGTCAAATACCTTAGCTCGTCAGAAGCAAGGATTCAAGAATACATGCCCTTTCCATACTTGGGGCATCAAAAGTTGGTTAGGTTACCAAGAAACCCTAATTATTAGTGCTTTGGTTATCTATTTTTGCTCAGCACTGTGTCACCCGTAGTGCTTCCCAAAAAGGGGCATCTATAGACACCAAAACAACACCAATCCGATTATGTGACTACAAACACTGATCGCATTGACACACACAGCTTTCAGGGCAGCCCTCAGAGGTCAAACAGTGGTCCTAGCCACTTACACAACAGTTTAGAAGGTCAAAAAGTGAACAAAGCAAAGTCGGTCATTTTAAAGCCTTAAGCAAGAACAAGCCTTAATCAAAAGCAAGCCTTTATCAAAAGCAAGCCTTTATCAAAAGCAAGCCTTAATCAAAAGCAAGCCTTTATCAAAAGCAAGCCTTTATCAAGAACGAGCCTTAATCAAAAGCAAGCCTTTATCAAAAGAAAGCCTTTATCAAAAGTGAGCCTTTATCAAAACAAAGCCTCGGTCGAAGTGTCACGATATCATGACACTTCGTCCCCAAAACAAAGCCTCGACCGAAGTGTCGTGATATTGCGACACTTCGACCTCAAAACAAAGCCTCTCGATCGAAGTGTCACGATATCGCGACACTTCGGCCCCAAAACCAAGGCCTAGCCGAAGTGTCGCGATATCATGACACTTCGGGCCCAAAACCAAGGCTTGGTCGAAGTGTCGCGATATCGCGACACTTCGGGCCCAAAACCAAGGCCCGACCGAAGTGTCACGATATCGCGACACTTCGGGCCCAAAACCAAGGCCCGATCGAAGTGTCGTGATATCACAACACTTCGGTCCCAAAACCAAGGACCGGCCAAAGTGTCGCGATATCACGACACTTCGGGATATCGTGACACTCCGATCGGGCCTTGGTTTTGGGCCCGAAGTGTCACGATGTCACGATATCGTGACACTTCGAGCCCAGAACAGAGCCTTGGTTGAAGTGTCGCGATATCACGATATCGCGATATCGCGACACTTCGGGCCCAAAGGGAAGCCTTCGTCGAAGTGTCGCGATATCGCAACATCGCGATATCGCGACGGACTCCCATCTTCGCGCCAAGGTGGACTTAACCAATCAGAGGCAAAATTCAACCAATCAAAGGCAGACATTAAGGCATTCAGAGGCAACATTAAAATGACTTAAAGTAGACGTGAGACAAGTGGCCCGAGAATAGTCAGTTACTGCCGCCTGCTATGCATGCGCACGTAGGTGGGCAGATTGGCAGTTAGCGAACTGTTGCGAGGGCGGTCATGTAAGCCCTAGTCAAGGCGGAGTCTCCTCCCTATTGAGAAGGCATGGCCGCCACGTGGCATCCCTGCGTGCCCTTTTCAAAGAGACCCTGTGGGTCTATAAAATGGTAGATTTTCCCACCCAAAAGAAGGACAGGTTGACAAGCATTTTTAAAGCAACGAAGTGCTGCTAAACTAGAGGCCCGATTGCTTCCTTTCTGATTCATTTCTTCTACACTCTTGATCTCTTTCGCACGAGAGGTTAGTGAGTGGTTTCTAGAAGCGTGGATCTGAACCTTAGAACCCGACAGTGGACAACAGTATTCCATCAATTCGACGACAACTCATTCTCTGAGATTTTGGGCCCATTCCTAGTGGATTGGCGCCGAAATCAGATTCCCACGGTGGGCAGCCCGCTCGGGTGCCCCGCAAGCTCTAGTTTCATCTTAAATTATTCTGCTATCACGTATTTTTTTATCACGTCGTATGCTATTTTAAAATAGTGTATGTTTTATGTTCGAATATATATTGCGGCCAACTGTGTTCGAATATATTTTCCACAAGACGGTTATCGAATATATATTCTGCGATTACGTTCTAACGTTCAGAGGCCGCTTGTCAAATAGTATCGTGTTTTGCCGATTTTTGGTTCTCCATTAACCTACAGGTAACAAGCGACCGTTTTACTGGCAGTAGTCGATTTTTGGTTCTTCAGTGACCTGCAGGTAACAGTGACTGTTTTATTGGCAGCAGCCTTCTGGTAAAGTTTTTGGTTTTTGTCAAGGTTGCAGGTTGCTTAGAGTTATGTTGTTTACCGATTTAATCAGTCTTTTTGCACGCATTTCCCATTGATTTCGAGAGTCAAACGTTCTGTCCTTGTGTTGCAGGTGCTACTAACGTTTTCATTGTTTCTTTGATCGCAGAAGAAGCAGCAAGAAACAAGGATTCATCAGCATAAGCGACGGCAACACTGGCCCGCCCGTTTCAAATGTGGGCATGCGAAAAAGAAGATCACTATTCATGATTGTAACTGAAAATATGTAACTGAGGAGATGTATTGTAACCAAGTTGGAATAAAATTAATAAAAAGGGTTGTGCTCTTGCTTTTGATTTGATTATATCCATGTTATTTCATGCATTAAGCTATTTAGTTTACATTGCAATTAGTGTTTCTTTTATTTCCAAAATCTCATGCTTTCAATATACATACAATGCAATAACAACAAAAACTAGACAATACTTAAATATATACATATACACAAATAAATTTAGACTACTTAGAATATGATACACTTGCATATGATAAAACAATGTCATGTGAAACACAATAAGTTATGCATACAACCAAATATACAAGCAAAATAATTATATAAAGAATACCAAAAAGAAAAATACAAGCAAAACAAATATCCAAATAGAATAATATTTAGATTATAGAATACACAAAAGATCAAATATATACAAATACACAAACAAATACATAAATATACAAACAATATCATCTCACATTCAAAATATTATACATACATGCAAAAGTACAAGTCAACGTATAACAACAAATACCCAAACAAGAAGTAATAAAGTACAAAACTAGACAATACTTAAATGTATACATATACACAAACAAATTTAGACTATTTAGAATACCAATAAATTGTGCATACAAACAAAAATACAAGCAAAATAAGTATACAAAGAATACCAATTTTGAACAATTGAATTATACATAAATAATGAAAGATACAAGAGAAAAAAAAATGCAAGAAAACCAAATACTCAAATAGAATAAATATTTAAATTATAAAATACACAAATATATAAATAGACAAAAACAATTTAATATCACATACAATAAAATAGAGATATACAAACAATGTCTTAAATAATCAAAGATACAATAGAAAAAAATACAAGCAAAACAAATATCCAAATAAAATAATATTTAAATTAGAATACACAAATGATCAAATATATACAAATACACAAACAATTAGGAAATACATAAATATACAAACAATATCTCACATTCAAAAGATTATACATACATGCAAAAGTATAAGTCAACCTATAACAACAAATACCCAAACAACAAGTAATAAAATACAAAACTAGACAATACTTAAATATATACATATACACAAATAAATTTAGACTACTTAGAATATGATACACTTGCATATGATAAAACAATGTCATGTGAAACACAATAAGTTATGCATACAACCAAATATACAACAAAATAATTATATAAAGAATACTAAAAAGAAAAATACAAGCAAAACAAATATCCAAATAGAATAATATTTAGATTATAGAATACACAAAAGATCAAATATATACAAATACATAAATATACAAACAATATCATCTCACATTCAAAAGATTATACATACATGCAAAAGTACAAGTCAACATATAACAACAAATACCCAAACAAGAAGTAATAAAGTACAAAACTAGACAATACTTAAATGTATACATATACACAAACAAATTTAGACTATTTAGAATAGGATACACACATGTCAAACACAATAAATTGTGCATACAAACAAAAATACAAGCAAAATAAGTATACAAAGAATACCAATTTTGAACAATTGAATTATACATAAATAATGAAAGATACAAGAGAAGAAAAATGCAAGAAAACCAAATACCCAAATAGAATAAATATTTAAATTATAAAATACACAAATAAAATATACAAAAGACAAAAACAATTTAATATCACATACAATAAAATAGAGATATACAAACAATGTCATAATAGATATACCTAATAAAAATATTTTAATCTTGAGTGAAAATTATTTTCATTCAATCAAAGTATATACATTGAATTATTTTGTTTTTTATTTTTAATATTAATTAAAAATAAATAAATTTAAAACAAAATAGTAATAATCAATACAAATTTAAAATTTTAAAATTATAAATAGAAACTAAAAATTGACCGAATCATTTATCATAATTTATTATTATAATAAATAATAAAATAATAAATTTAAAATTTATTAATATTTGAGTAAACTTAAAAATACAACCACTTATTCAAATATGAATATTACAAACATATATTAAAATAATAAAAATAAAAAATAAATTTTAATAATTTAATTGTTTTCATTTTTATTCAAAACATCAAAACATAATCAATATACATATGGAGTTGCTTCTTATAATATATTTAAAAATTTAAATAATACACACTTGAAACCTATGATAATTTTATATATATAAAAGCTTAAAGTAAGTATATAAGCAACTAAGATTCATAATTTGCACCAAAATATATGTTTAACTTACAAGGTTAAATTATTTTGATCATTTTTCAACACATAATTGTTGTGCACATATGGGGTGGTATACAAGAACTTAGAAAATAAGTATTTAAATAAAATCAAACTAAATTTTTAGTGAAGAAAATATTAACCAATATATATGTTATAATTTTAATAATTATTACACTTCAAAATATTTTTAAAATGATCTAAATATCAAAGCACAAAACAATTAACAAACTTTAAAAAAAAATACACAAACAAAGAAAGACACACCCCCAAGAAGGTCCATGGCCATCCATGGGGGTTTTAGAGGGGTTTCCCAACCCCCAAGAAAAATATTGATTTTTTTATTAAAAATAATTGTTAATAGACATACATTGAAATAAAAAATAGAAATTGATTTAATGAAAATTTTAGAATTTGATAGAAAACCCCTAAATTTTCTCTAAGATCATTTTCTCTCTCAATTCTTGAGTTTTAAGTCAAAATATCCATTTTATATGTTCCTGCAAAAGAAAAAAATAAAATTAGTAATATAATATATTATACAACTAAAAGAAACAAAAATACAGAAAATAAAATAACAAATAAAATAAAAAAAAAAAAGAAAAAAAAAAACATTACTAAAAGTTGTAATCTTATGGGCTTTTTAAAGTTTTTCAATGACATGATTGAGAAAAAATATATATTTTCTTTAAAAATAAAATAAAATATGCATGGTTATTTCAAAATTTACCTATTATTAATATTTTTTTTTTTTATAGATACATTTATGTTAACCTTTTGACCATACAATCAAAGACAAAATTATGTTAAAAATTATTGATTTAAAATAAATCCAAAAAAATCCATCACTTTAATAAAAAATAAAATCTAAATCTAATAATCCTAACGTAAGTCCTGACATATTATTCTCAGCAAATGCATCACTTAACTATCAGCTTATTTTTATTTGAGTGGAATAGAAGAAGTCCAACTGACACTAAGTTTAAAATGACTGAACTTATTGAAGAAGACGATAGGATTAATCAAAACCTACAGTTCACTGTCGCCCTTCAACCTTTCCATGTTATTATGAGAGCCCCTCTAAATAAAGGTGAATGTACAACTTCAGCAAGGCCAGAGGAACTTCAAGGACTACAGATAAAGGTGAATGTACAACTTCAGCAAGGCCAGATTAACCACTGAGTACTCTCAATAATGAAATCTACAAGGCCAGATTAACCACTGAATACTCTCAATAATGAAATCCACATAGTAACCACAGATGCCTCATGCCAAGTCACACATCACACTCAGCAACTTGGACACTAAGGCCTATACAATATTGTATGTAATAGACCACACACCTGTTTATAATACATATAATTTTATTCGTTGAGAGGCAACTGTATAAGGGTCTAAATCGAAGCAGCCAAACCATTATGAAATAAAAATAAAACTAGATCTAGTGAAAGTCATAGCATAGCATATTATTGACGGGAACATGTTTTATGCAAACGAATTTCAACTGACATTAAGTTCAAAGATGAACACTGAGGAAGATGATAAGATTAATCAAACCCATAGTTCACCTGTTGCCCCTTAATAATGTTATTATGAAAGCCTCTTTTAATGGGCCCACCTACTAAAAAAATCTAAAATATCAAGGCCTACAGATGGAGGTGAATGTACCACTCTACCAAGGGTAAATCAACTGTAGATAATAGCCAAAAATGCCTGATGCCAAGTCAGGCATCATACTCAGCAACTTGTCCACAGGAAGTATATAATAGACCACATACATTTTTATAATACATAAAATTCTATTCTTCCGAACACGTCGGACGGAGGCAGGCAGTTTAATGAAGTATAAGGGTAAATTAAAGGTCTAAATCGAAGCAGTCAGACTTCACATGAATTCACAGGTATACACAACTCTAAATCGAAGCAGTCCGACTTCACATGTATACACGCGACACACGGAACTTGAGGATATGCTAACTAATCTCTGTTATAAGGGAGGAGGCGAAAAAAAATACTTGTAATGTTTAGTTCGAGCTAACATATTTCATAGCCTACAATCCCTTAGGCCATCTCTCAAATATATTTGTAACATTAAACAAACAATTGCTGAAATATCTCTCGTTCTTCAGTCAGGAGCTTTAGGGTATGGCTAATTTTATGTAAGGATTTTTTTCCTCCGCCAGAAAGCAGGGTTTAAAAACCTCCGTGTCTTCCTATCCAGGATTTAAAAAACCTTTATGCCTTCCTATTCTGCTTTAAAATACATTTTACAGGTCATAATTCTCAGTAGCCCTACTAATCTAGAAGTGAAATTCACCCCTATAGTCTAAGCAATCACTAATGGAAAAGGCGAACAGACGATAAATTTAATATTTAGTACTATAAAGGAATTAGCAGTTGAAAGAAACTCATCAATCCAAACTAGACAAAAATACAGTACATAATTTATGTATTTCAAAATCTTTGTTGACATTTATCAAATTTTGTTATAAAATTAATGCAAATTTAAAGTTGTAGACATACCTTTGACAATATAGGGCCACTTCCAAGAGGCTGTAGCAAGTCTTCATTTTCAGCCATCTCACAAGATTTTGAAAATTAACAATAAAATAATTAAAACAGACAAATCTTAAAATAATTTTAAACATGAAAAATAGAGCAGAAATATAAATGCAAGCAAAAATTAGAAACAGAAAACTTACCTCAAAATCTGAACTACTCTGATTTGCTTTGCCTATTGAATTTAACATCTATTGCTCTCTTATTCATCCTCTCCTCAATTCAAACAAAAGTTTTATTTAAAAAAAAAAAACAACAGCAACCAAAGAAGACGCAGCCATGGCTTGAATAACATCTTAAAAACAAAAGAAACAAAGCCAAGGAAGATGAAAACAGAACCAAAACAAGATAAGGGAGGAAGATGAAAACAGAGCCAAAACAGGGCAGGGGAGGAAGATGAAAACAGAGCCAAAACAGGGCAGGAGAGGAAACCGAAAACATAAAGGTAACAAGACTGCTATACCTAAATATTCCTTTTCCAACGGCTATAGGACGCCGACGACATTCCAACGGACGCGGGTAACAACTTTCTAACGGCATCTCAACGGCTACCTGAGTCCAACGGCATTGCAGACAATACATCGGGTAACAGCTTTCTAACGGCATCTTTTATAGTGGTGACACCTTGAGAAAATGGAATACTATTCTTTCGTCTGCGGCTACCTAATCACTTCTGGATTAGACACCGTAAATCGAAATCGACCAATGTGAATTCATATATTCCAGATAGCTGGGATCCTTCAGCCCCGCTCAAGGCCTCTCTATTCTTCTAAAAGGGCACCTTTCTTTTCCGTGGGGATGTTCTTTCTTATAACATAAATAGGGAGGTTTGGATACGAAAAAGCGGCTCAAAGTCCAATCAATCCTCGGCCCGCCCGTCACACACGCCCGAATTCCTTCTTTTCTGAGTGAAGAGAGATGTCGTCATTATTCAAGATAAGAAAATACCTCAACGTCCAACGGCATTGCACACAAATACATTCTCTAATCTGGGTAAAGTTTAAATTTAACTTGCAGGTCTAACTTTCCTTGGATTTAAAAAATTTTGTGTGCGTGTTTTTTCTTACACGTTGTAATTATAGGATTTTTTTTATTGTATTAATACATTGTATATTATTTTTTTGAGTAATACTTCCTATACATATTTACTATGGGGATTGAACCCAGGTTACATCACTTTTTTGAGTAATACTTTTTTATACATATCCACCATGGAGATTGAACCCAGGTCACATCACATTTTTTGAGTAATACTTCTTATACATATCAACCATGGGGATTGAACCCGGTGAATTAAAAGAAAAACACTTTAAAAAAATTATCAAACATTTTTTCAATATTTTAAGAAAGATTAAATAAAATAAAAATAAAATTATTTAATTTAATGTGAAGAAAATTATTATATATGAATATATATAATGGAATTTAAAATTGGATCATCTAATTTATCAAGTTATCCATCCAACATGTAAATAACATAATTGAATTTTTTAACCTTAATTTCTGCATATTTTGTCTATTTTGGTGAAATTACGGGTTGCAAATAAAAGGTACGATTCCATGCTTGGAATATTTTTACATAGCTTTCAAGCCATAGTCCTCCTCTCGTCCTGATCCAAGATAAAAAAAATATACCCTAAAGTAGACTTTCTATCATCAATAGAACCTGCATAATCAAAATCTGAGTATCCTTGTAGACAAAAATATTTAACATTCTTCATATAAGTTAGTCCATAATCAGTAGTCTTCTTAATATATTACAGTATTCTTTTAGTAGCTTTCTAAAGACTCTCTCTAAGCTCTTGCATGAATCGTGAGAGATAGTTTATAGAAAAAACTAGATCAGGTCGGCTATTTGTCAAGTATAGAAGACTTCCAATTAATTGATGATACCTTGTAGCTGAAACTAAAGGTGTTCCATCATTTTTGGATAATTGAAGCCCTTGTTCCATAGGTGTATCTTTTGTCTTACAATCCTTCATTTTATATTTTTCAAGTAAAACTTTTACATATTTTGATTGTGTAATTGTAATATTATCTCCATTTTGATGAATTTCCATACCAAGATAATAATTCATCGATCCTAAATCTATCATTTCAAATGCCTTCTCAAGATCCTTTTTTATCTCACCTATTAGTTTTCCAGAGCTTCTAGTAATCACTATATCATCAACATATACTATAAGAATTAATATATCATTTCCAATTTTCTTTGTATATAGGCTTGGATCGGATGTACTTCATTTGAAATTATGTTGTAACAAGTGATTATTAATTTTTATATTCCATGCTCTGGGATCTTACTTTAAACCATATAAGAATTTTTTTAATTTGCAAACCTTATGTTCTTGTCCTTTAACAACAAATCCTTCTGGTTGTGACATATAGACCTCCTCTTCAAAGTCACCATTAAGAAAAGCCCTTTTTACATCCATATGATGAAGTTTCCAACCCTAATGAGCTACTAGAGCACATACTATTCTGATAATGGTCATTCTGGTTGTTGGTGTGAATGTCTCTTCATATTCAATACCCTTTGTTTGAGTATATCCTTTGGCTACTAACCGACCTTTGTACTTGTCAAGTATTTTATCAGATTTATGCTTACTCTTGTAAATTTGTTTGTAGCCCACAACTTTCTTTCCTAGAGGTCATTCCACTAGATTCCATGTTTTATTCTTTTGTAGTGATGAGTATTCAGATTCCATAATTGCCTTCCAATATGAGTGATTTAAGACTTGAAGTGTGATGTTGGCTCTACTGAAATGCTTAGTAATCCTCTTTTCATTATACTTTGACTACGAGTTTGAGGTCTTGTAGTAGTAAGATCAGGCATTTATTCCAAGTTTGACTCCCTGAGTGTGTCCCTAAGCCATATTGGTTCTTTCTTTTGAGGAATTGTAGATGTCTCAGTATATTCACTCTCTTCATCTTGAGATTCTGATTTTATCTCTTCATTTACCATATCTTCCTCTAAGAAATTTAGAGAAACTTATGCATCTTTACTTTATTTTTCAATGTCAATTTTGACTTTTTCATCAAAAACTACATCTCTGCTTATGTATACCTTCTTTGTACTTGGAAATTTTATTCTATATCCTGCATATTCATCATCATAGCCAACAAATATACCAACCATAGTTTTGTCATCTAATTTTGTCCTTTTTTGTTTTGGAATATGCATATAAGCTTTGCATCCAAATATTCTTAGCTTTTCAATATTTGGTTTTTGTTTGACCATGTGCTTCTTTTGGTGTAAAGTGCTTGAGTATTCTAGTTGGTAATCTATTTTGTAAGTATACTGCTATTTTGACTGCTTCTACCCAATATTGATGATCAAGATGAGCCTCTTTTAACATACATCTCACTATTTCTATTATAAACCTATTTCTTCTTTTTGCAATTCCATTTTGTTGTGGCGAATATGTTGTAGTGAGTTGTCTTTTAATTCTATGAATTTTGATAGTCTTTCCTAATTCTTTCTCTACTTGAAGTTTAAACTATTTAAAATAACTAAATGCTTCTAATTTGTACTTCATGAAGTACACCCACATCTTCCTGGTATGATCATCAAAAAATAGTTGAAAATACTTATGTCCTCCAATACTAGTAGCATTCATTAGACCACATAAATACATATATATTAATTCTAATGGTTGTTGAATCCTATGTTGATGAAGTTCAAAAGGTATTCTATCTTGTTTTCCTGCTAAGCATTCTGGACAGATAGTAGATTCCAAAGATAAATTTGGTATTCCTTCAACCATATGATATTTGAGCATTTCATTTATAGAAGATATACTAGTATGTCCTAAACGTTTGTGCCATAGATCTAAGTCCTTAACTGAAGAAGCTAAATGTGTAGTAGTATCCAAAACAAATAGACCACTTTTATAGGAACCTGAAGCTATCTTTTTTCCTTGTTTGAGAATATGACATTATTTTCTTCCATTAAAAACTTTAAATTCTACTATCATGTTTTGATCCACAAGTTGAGAAGCTGAAAGAAGATTGATAGTCAATCTAGGAACATATAACACATTGTTGATTATCCCTTTCCATTTGTTATATTGACTAGAACATTTCCTATTCCTTTTACTTCATAAGTTTTACTACTGGTTTCTCATTTTTTCATGTAAAGAATCAAAGCATTGTTTGTTTCCAGTCATATATTTACTTGCTCCTAAATCTATGTACCAATAATCCATAGCTAAAAAAAACTTTCAATTTTTATTTGAATGAAGTTGACTACCTTATGACTCCCTAGTAAGTGATCAAACTTGATAAGATCTTTCCAATTTTCAAGTTTTTTAGAATGCCTTGTATCTACCAATTGTTTTGAGTGCAATATATTTTGATAGTATACTTAGCTTTCTTAGTTTTCCTTGAGTTGAATCCCTTTTATCTCCCTAATGTTCAACTTCAATACTTCACCTTATTTCTCCTTATTAATGAATAAATAAAAAGCTAAAGATAATTTATGATGCACCTTCAAGTTTTTATAAGGTTATTTATTTTCAAGACCTTTAAGTTGGATTCCTTATGTCTCATAAATTTGTATAGAAGACTAGTATCAACAATAATTTTCCAACTTTCAAGTAATTCTATGTTTTGCTTCCTATATCCTTTAATTCTCAATGATATGGTTTCTACATTTCAAGATATCTAAATTTGGTGTTGAACTCCTTATATCTTCCTAATTACAAATTTAGAAACTATGGATATTTGCAAATTTAATGTTTTCAATGTCTATGTAGAATTTCTTTTTTTTTTCCCTTTGAAAATAAGGTATTTGTAAATAATCCTAGTGCTTGAATAAAGTAAATTCAAATGCTTTCAAATCTTTAATAAAGTATCTAAGGTTGTACTATATCAAAGCAAATCCTTATATCTCCAATTATCTAATTAATCTCAAGCATTAAATATTAATTAGTTTTAGCCTTAGTAATAAAGTTCCTTATTCCTCCTTTACTTTATAAAAATGCACTTTGATTTAAATAAAATCAATACCTTCTTTAACTTTGGCGTGCACTGAGTTTGAAGTCTTCCTCCCTTTGACTTCTCTGCAAGTTGTGCTTGTCTTGAGGCGCTATTCAATTCTCCTTCTTCAATGCTTATGACAACATTAATTGCACCTGCTTTTGGCACCTTCAAAATTGTTGACTCTCTTCAACGTACTCTTCAATTGCACTTCATGTTTACGTTCTTCTTCATTGTGCACTTGGTCTTACTCCACTTTGCTCTTGGATTTTACTTCACTATCATGCTCTATATACTCCTAGAATGCCTTCTTATCGCATGGGTAAGTGTGAGACTTATCACTCATGCAAGACAAGCATTTGCTCTTCCTCTTGAGTTTTCTTTAACACTTTGACACTTGGCAGCAATGACTCTTCACCTTCTAAGCACTTGCACTTCCTTATAATGTTCTTTCTCTGCATTGTTTTCCTTCCAAGTGGCATTAACTCCTTTATATTTGGTATAGCGCTAGCTTATCTCCAAGTGGCACTATTCTTGCTATGTAACATTCTTAAAGGTGGTGCTATTCTTTATGACACTTCTTCCAAGTGGTGCTAAGACTTGTAACTCCTTTTTCATGTGCTATCTTTTATGTAGTGCTCTCATTTGCAATGTAACACTCTCTATAGGCACTATGACTCTTCAACGTGGCTTCTTTAATGATGAGGTCTTCTTTGCAATGTTCTTTTCCTCCTTCAATACTCAATAACATATGATGTTGCACCTATCCTTCTTTTGCTACATTCTCAGACCTTTAATGGTTGAATATACTTGGTTCTTGCATTTGTTTTTCTCACTAATGGTGTTGTTCTACGTAGCTTAATGAAATGCTTGCCTTCTGTGCTACCAATATTCACCTTTGCTTTCTGAGATGGTGGTTTCTCCTCTTGAATATGGTGGTGGCACCTCTCCTTTTTTCAAGCCATGGTAATGGTGCTTTCTACATTGCCTTCTTCTCCATGTCAACTCTTCTACTCCATCTCCTTGTTGGCTCAATGCTTGGTGATCTTTCTTATGGTGATTTCAAGCTTCTTAAACATGCCAATACTTTACCTTTTTGGATAGCTTAGTATAAATAAAAGTTTGCTTTATAATAATATCTTCTTTGTTATACAATATCCACTTGTTAGCTTTCAATAGATAGTAAGAAGTATATCTAACTTCTCCTTATTTTATGCAGGTTTTAATTCCTTTTAAAATCTATCTTCTGCACCCTTGAAGACATAAACTTGAAACCTTCCTCTTTTGCAACTTTAAACCTTGAATTTTTGTGCTTTTATAACTTAATAATAAGATAAATTTGAATGTTTAAATAATGAACCTTTTGCACCAATGTTGCATACCTTTTTGGTCTCCATTTGGTGATATATTTCTTGGTGATTTGTATCACCTAATTGCTGCCCCGAGTTTGATAAATTTGCAACTCCAATTTGATATGCTTTGCTACCATGAACTTGTCTATTTTGTAGCTCTCCTTGTTGTCCAAATCAGCTCCTAAACTATTTCAATTTGCAGCTTTCTTTACCTCTTCTAATGCTGCCCAATAATCTCTCAAATCTACTTGAAAACTCCTCCAAGTTTTAGCTCAATCTTACCTTCTAGAAACCCTTCAATTTTTTCTATAGAAATCAACAATCTCCTTGTCGAATTTTTACTTCAAATTTGGCCTCCTTCTCAAGAATCTGAATGCCTTGAGGTCTTCAATAATCTCCTCCAAAATTTGACAAACTTCTTGCCAAATCCTTCTTCCTTTTGGGCTTGTTGTCAGATGGTGACAATTATCCCAAATTCTTCTCTATCAAGAACTTATTTTTGCTAGCAATCTTCTATCTTGAGCTCTCCTCAAATCTCCTCCAATGGCTACCTTCTTCTTCAATATTCTATAAAATCCCCTTGTAGCTCTGATACCAATGATAGTTTTTGTAGTATTCTATCTAATCAAGAAATATAATTGCTAAAGAGAAAAGGAAAACAAGATAAACTAAACATAACTTCATATTTCTTTGATGAACTTGTACAATGAAAAGTAGGACTTGAAATCCATAATATAGGTTTACAAAATGACCTTTGGTCTACCTCAAATGACCCTTGGTCTTCCTCAAATGACACTTGGTATATATAAAAAATAATATATATTTTAACACTCTCAAGTGTTGAGCCATTAATGATGCCACTTTTTCCTAAACCCCCATGATGTGCTTCCATCCTTCTCAAGTGCTATTTTTGGATTTACTCCCATCTATGTCAAATATTGGATTTTTAAATCTTACCACCTTTCTCATCCCTTGTGAATGTACACAACTCTCCTTCCTAAAGTCACAAGGTTTGTAAATTAAGACCATGGGATGACCTCTCCATGAAGCATTCTCAAGCTACCAAAATTCTAGCAATTTCTCTTCTTAAGCTCTCTTAATACCCATTGTGCTCATCTTGGATTTTGAAGATTCTCTTAGGAAGGCAACAGAGGAATTTCACCACATATTTTGGTTGTTACCTCTTTCTACTTGTCTTCCTTTGCATTCTTTTGCTTTATTTTGCATGCTAACTCTTTTAATTGGCTTATAATCAATTTTTTCTTATTATCTAGTCTCCTTATCATCTTGATTTAAGCATATGGATCATGCTAACTTGAAGTTTTGGTGGATCCTTATCACTTTGTAGTACTAGTAGGGATCCATACATAAATTTATTATCTATTGGATACCCCTTGATTGACTTACCAGTTTGATCTTGAGTTTTGGGTTCGCTATCCTCCTATGTAGGCTGATAGAGCAAAAACATGCCTTGATTGTTTCAAGGCATGATTTCTCATACCTGAGGCTTGGGGAAAATTTTTTTCCCTCCTAATTACCCTCAATCCTAGCCCCCTTTGGCATCCCTCGATGCTCCCTCCTACCTCCCTAACAACTTAAACCCATACACTTTTTATGTATTCCTTTTGGTTTACTTCTTAGGGTAGAAATACACCTTGTCTAGCTTAAGGCATGATTTTGCTTGTTCAAATATTATGGGTAGAATCTTATCATTCCCATTCATCATCCTAGATATTTGGCTTCTTTTTCTACCTCTTTTACACATCATCACTTCTTATCAACCATAGTTTGCTCATTTTGTCATATATTATTTCTTGTCTTACTCACATGGTGGAAACACACCATTTCTTGTCAAGGTATAATTCTTCCTAACACACCGGCTCAAAACCCTACAAGTCTACAAGCTACACTTTATTTTCTGCATCTTGCTCTTTGCATAGAATAGTGTCAACCTTGCACAAGGCATGATTTTTTTGTCCATGCTTTTACAATTATTTTTCTACTTTAATTTTAGGGGTTTGACTATTCAACCAGATATAACTACTATCCTCTTGGCTATAATAGATCCTTAAAAAGGTGATCACTTTGCCAAGTTTTTTTCTTTTATAGGAATTTTATAATTACAATATGTTTTTGAAAGGAACGATAGCACAAAATTGTGACAACATACATGAGGCGTGTTTCCACTTTATACATGGGTAAAGGTAAATTTCTTTGTAAATTTTATTATATTCTTTCTACTTTTTTGTTTTTTGATATTTTTTTACTTCCTCCTTTTGTAAAGGACACCTTAAAAGAAAGAAATCAAGGAATCCTTATTTTAAGTCTTTAGTTTTCTCTTAGTTTTAAGACATTTAAAGAAAATGATGAAGTAAAAAACTTCTAGTTTAGCTTCCATTATTTTGTTTATTTCCTCTAATTATTTAGGCATCCAAACTTGAATTGCATGTAGTTGGCATTAGGATAGTCGTTGTTTGCACATTCCCTTAAACCCTTGCTTGAAGAGAAGAAATTTTAGTTTGTAACTCCTATTTTAGTAGAATAAAAAATCATATAGGATAGACATTTGTATTCATGCATTTTATTCGATACATTTAATTTAAAAATTATTTATAATTAGTATAGTCTTTAGTTTCAAAACTAAAATTAGGTGTTTTCAAAAGAACATACAAAACTTAGACCTTTAACACTCTCAAATAAACTTAGCATTGAGAGTAGGCTCCCTATGAGGTAAGATCATAGATCCTTAATTTTGCACACCTACATATTTGGTGAACTCGATGTGAACACCTCCTTTATCTAATACTTTCACTTAATTATAGATAAAAAATTATTTAAACCTAAATAAGACCACTTAATTTTATTTGTGTAGATTAGCTTACTTACTCAAGATTAACAATGAGTACCTTTTATCTCTCATATTATCTTGGCTATGTATCTGGATGTAGTTTATCCTCATACCATTCCTTATCCATTTACATAAAGGTCTTCCCTTATATATGGTCATGTATAATGAGGGCACTAAGCTTTGTCTACATATCGATAAGTATATCGGGAGATCCTCCTAAGGTATATCAACAAGATATATTAGGGATATTTTTCTTCAAATTACAAATCTAATTAATTAATCTCAATCCTTAAATATTATGGTTCATAGATAATATAATCTCCATAGTAGAAAATAAATTATAAATCCCAATCAACTTCTTATATGGGATGACAGTTAAAACAAAGTTTCTAGGAAAAATCCTAATTTTGAAGAAGAAGATGATGATACTTCAACCATAGGTTCCATTAATCCTAAGGAATCTACTCATGGTATATTAACCTTTAATTCTATGAATCATATTGTAGCTTCATTAAGGCACAACAAAAATATCATGGTAAAATCCTTAGAAAGAGGTTATTCTTTATGGAGGACCTTCAACCCCACCTCAAGTCCCTAATTCTAGTTCTATGTCTCTTCACCTATCAAATATAAATATTAATATATTATACAACCAACCCCCTACAAGCCTAAATCATAATCAATATGCCCCTACTAATACATCAAGTGCAAGTTATGTTAATCCCATAATTGTTACTATAACCATAGGTGGTGGGATGCCCCATCCTCCCCCTACTATAGGTAATATTGTCTCTATAATAGCTTTTGAGGAACCTTCCAGAACTAATATTAGGTATTCAATGCCTAAATGAACAACTACATATTATCCTCATAATTTTGAACCATCATATAATCCTTATAATAATCCTCCTAACACTTTCAATCCAAACTAAAACTTTGCTCAAATCCCTACATTAAATATCTATAATCAACCTCCACTTTCTCTAAATAATCCTAGAATAAATGTGCCCATATCACAACCTTACCCTAATCAAACACCTTTGGCCTTACAGTCTACTAATCATGACCTTGATGCTTATAATTTGGCCATCATGGTAAAGCAACTTGTTCAACATATGGATACCATTCAAGCCCCTAGTTATACATACTCTTATAAAGACATGTGTAATGAACCTTTAGATCCTATGGTAGCAATCCACCCATACCCTCCTAATTTTCAAGCACCACAACTTCCCATGTATAAGGGTATGGAAGATCCTATTGAGCATGTTAGGGTATTTCAAACTGCTTGTCACGAAATTGCTTATGATGATATGCTACTATTAAAAATATTCCTTAAAATCCTTAGTGGTTGTTTAATAGAATGATATTATCAACTATCCATCCGTTCCCTTAAGAGTTTTGAAGAAATAGACAAAAACATTTGTCACCTATGTCAAGAAAAATGTTAGCCTTAGATATTTATATCAATTGAAACAAGCCAAGGATGAAAGATTTTTTTATTTCTTGATAAAGTGACAAAAAATAGTAGGAAAACTTCAATTTACCCTCCCTCCCAAATACCTTTTGGATATCTTCATTAGAAACCTACAAGACCAAATATCTTATGAGCTAGAAATTACCACTATATTATCTTATGAACAAGTTGTAGATTTAGCTAGATATGGATGTTGCTCTTATAAGGAGAGGAAAATTATAACTTAAGAAGGAAGAGGAGAAATCCTCTCAGTTTCAATGTAAGAAAAAATATGTAGAGGGTGATGGTGTCAAAGATAATTGCCAAAAATAATAATGTGAACACCGAAGGACCCACCCAAAAGCTAGTTCTAAATAAACAACAAAAATCTAAGAGGAATTTTACTAAGTTAGATCAACCTCTTTCCTTTATCCTTAAGAAACCATTAGATGCCAAGATGATTGTCCTTATGCCCATTAGGCCTCCTAATACTACCATCGATTGGTATATTGTAATTGAACATTATGATTTTCATCGAGTGGATGGCCATACCACAAATATATATAAACACCTTAAACATCTCATCCAAAACTTCCTACATAATGGTTTCCTTGTCCTTGGTGGCCCTAAACCTTAGACCTCATCTAATGAAGATATAGGTATTTTACAAAACCCACTACTTAATCATGATCAAAAGGCAACTAATAATATCTCCTACCATAATGTCCCATCTCGTCATGAAAACATGATAGGAATGATTTCTTCCTCCATTTGTGATACCACTAGAAAAAAACAAAAGGATCAATATTCTAATAAACCTTCCCAACCACCTCTAGTCCTTCATGCTAAAAGTATCCCTTCTTCTAAAGGACCACCTCTTGTTCTAAAACCTCAAAAATCCATATAAATATACCCTTGATCTTAAGCAACAATGAGCTAATACTCCTACTAAAATATCTCTCCTTGAACTTCTCAAACCTCATATACTCATAGGTAAACCTTACTTAAACACTTAAGTGAACAAATTGTACCATAAGACATGCAACCTAATAAACTTGCCAATGTAGTTTGGTCCCTTGGAATAAATCATGCTACTATAGCCTTTTATGAAGATGACCTTCCCCACCATCCATGCATGGGGAACTTCCCCTTTACATTATAGGCTACATAGGTAATTATTTATTAAAATAATTCTCATCAATAATGGTTTTGAATTGAATGTTTGTAGACTTTGATTCATACAAATATTTGGTATAAGGGAACAAGACCTTAAAAAATATGACCTTGTCACAAGAGACTTTAATAATGAAACCCAAGAATCTAGTGGTACTATAACCTTACCCCTTAGAGTTGGGCCTTGCATCCTCAATAATCTCTTCTATGTCATACCTTGTGAATTCACTTATAATATTCTTCTAGGATTCCCTTAGATTTTTGCAATGAGGGATGGCCCTTCAACACTTCTTCAATGTCTCAAGTGTGAATATAATGGTAAACTTACCCACATTCCATCCAATCCTCAATATTTCATGTATAGTACAATGGTTGAGATGATATTTGCCAAAACTAACCTTTGTCCATCACTTATCCCTATTCCATTAAATAATACTTCTACTTCTTCATATTCTTCTTCTCAAATCATTGATGCATTTGAAACTATTAATGATCAATCTAAAGCTTAAATTGATAAATGAACAAACATAAGCAATCAACTTGAAATAAGTAACTTAATTCATTTTAATAATGAATCACTCATAGACCTTGATAAGTTTCAACCTTCTTCCAAAACCTTAGGTTTTACTTACAAGAAAGATAAAATAGTGTGCATAGGATTATGTACATTCACCTATGACAACACCTCTGATGAAGATCAAATCCATGGTTAACCCGTATTCTATTGAAAAGTTATTCATGACATGTTACTTGTCCAATTCATACCCTTTATCCAAGAAAATGCTCACCAACATGGGATATCAAGGTAAAGGACTTGGGTCTCATGGGAAAGGAATTAAGAAACTTTTAGAAGTAGAAACCTAGCCTAGTCATTGTGGGATAGGATGTATCCTCAACAAAAATCAACCTTTGTCATTAGATGTTGATGATGATGGTGATATTACCTATGAGGAACTCACTTTAAACAATGGATTAGAATGGGATGAGAATGATGATAAAACTTCTCTCCTCCAATTTATACTTTTTTCTACCATACATCTTATAATATTAGCTCATCTTGAATTAATTAATACTCAAGAAGACTATTCAAAAAGGGATTTTTATGTGATATCCCTCATGAGGATATTTTTCAAGATGACTTAGTCTTTGATGGATCCTTTCCACATGTAGCAAATATAAAATCTTATGAACTAGAGGATTGTGATCAACCATCCCTTGTTCCCAAAGATCTTGAACAATTAGTATTCTTGTCATCCCCTCCTCAATTCCAATATGAATCCCATATCCTCATTAAATAAACAATCAATATCAACACTAAAACTCTTGATTCACCTAAAATACTTTAGTTAGGGAAGGTCTTAACCCTCGATGAGCAAGAAGAATTCAAGTTGTTAACTAAGCTTCAAGATATATTTACTTGGTCTTACACTGATATGCTTGGGTTGGATCCTTCCTTAGTTATACATCACCTTGAAGTTCGACCCGATTCTAAACTTGTTAAGAAAACAAATTGAAAATGCATCCTAAATTTGTTAAATAAGAGCTTCAAAATCTCCTTGATGTTGGGTTCATCAAATCTATTAACTATTTTGATTGGATTTCCAACATCGTTCCTATGACCAAGAAAGAAGGAACCATTAGAATTTGTATCTATTTTTGGGACATTACTAAGGCATGCCCTAAGGGTAACTTTTTCTACCAAATATCAATATTATTGTTGATTTTACTATCAGTTATGGCATGATATCATTAGTGGATGGTTTTTTATGGTATAGTAAAATTAAAATTTTCCTTGAGGATTGAACCAATATTGCATTCATAACTCCATGGGACACCGTTTTCTATCAAGTCATGCCATTTGGCTTGAAGAATGTGGGTTCTACCAATTAAAGGGCTATGATATATATATTTCATGATATGATGCATGACATCATGGAAGATTATGTTTTTGGGGTAACATTTGGTAAACTATTGGGATTAATTATGTATATATATGGTATTGAAGTAGATCCCAATAAGATATTAGCTATTACTAATATGCCTTATCCATGAAAACTACATAGCCTTCAAGTCAAATGCTAAGCCTTTAGAAGATTTATATCACAACTTGTAGATAAATGATAACCCTTTTGCAAGCTCTTGTACAAGGATGTAGAATTTTGATGGGATGATGAGTTCCAAGTAGCTTTTAATTCCTTAAAGACATACCTCGCATCCCCTCATATCCTTATACCTTCTAATCCCTCCAACCCTTTATTACTATACATTGTTGTAATCATCCATGCTCTAGGAGCTATGTTATCCTAATATGATGATCAAAATAAAGAAAGGAAAATTTATTATATTAGTAGAACTCTTATTAGCTATGAAACCCATTATATACTTTTAGATAAACTTTACCTCTGTAACATCCTAAATTTGACCCATAATAATTTGCATTAAAGACAAAAATATTCAAAAATTAATTCAAACAACTTTTTAACTTGTTGCCTCGATTTTTGTGCTTTCCTGGTGAGATCGGGTTAAACTGACGAGATCGTACGTACGATCTCCGAGATCATACATACAATCATGCATACGATCTCTATGATCATACGTACGATCTTGCCCAAAATAGAAAAACTCAAATTGGCAAAATGACAAACAAGTTACAATGCTTTTTATCTTTACCTGTGCAACTATGTAGCAGTTATGAGATCGGATCCATCGATCAGTCCCAGCTTGGAAGGAGTTGCAACCTATTCTATTTTTAGCCTATTTTTCCCTACTAGTTCAGCCTATTTAATCAGGCATCCCTCCCCTCAAATTCCTCCTAACTCCTCGACATAATTTTTGCATTCAAATCACTATAATTTTTGCATTAGTCCTAGTTATTTTTCTATTTCTTGTAGGATCGGAGGATACGATCAGGGATCGGATGATACGATCAGCGATCGAAGGATACAATTAGCCTTGTTCTACTATGATCTTGTTATTTGGTTATGATCTTCTTACAGATCACTTGGGGGTAACTCCAAGTGTTGGTTTGCATTTCTTAACCTCTCATTTGCATATTTATCATCTGATTTATCATTTCCCATTGCATATAATATTAGATTTAATCATTTTCATCCATGGAGTTCACCAAATTGCATTCACTTGCATATTTCATATAGCTTAAGGCATATACATGTTAGATATTTGTATTAAGGTATTCAATAGATCATACATAATTTGATTTCTATCTAGTAAAGTCTGTAGCATATCCTAGTTTTCTATTTTTGCACTCTATTCATGAAACTACAGGTTTCTATTGTGATCGGATCTTTCGATCACTGATCGGATGGTACGATCACAGATCATACATATGATCTTGACTCAAGCATATAATCTTGACCTACTACATACGATCTTGCCTGCAACAAAAATCAGAATCTTCATCAGACTTTCAGATACAGGTCAGAGTTTCAAATCACTTTTTAAGCATTGCATTAGATTCATTAAGCTCTATTTCTATTATTTTTTGTATTCTAATGAATCAAAATTGCATATAGGTTAGCATAGTTGCATATTGGCCAAAACTAGGTGATTGTGAGAATTTAAAAGGAACACATCAAACAAACTCCAAAACCTAGGCATGGAAACTACCAAGAAATATTTCCTAGTGAACCCTAAACAATTCATCGAAAAATCACCAAAGAAGACACGAACTCAAGTGTCTCTCTTCGAGGTGTAGACCTATCATTCTCCCATTCCCCTTCGAGGTATGGATCCATTAGCCTAAAGGAAAGGAGTGCAAGAATTTTAGAGCTACATTCTTTGGTGAACCCGACGTGAAAAACATAGACATATTTCTGATTTATAAAACATAAAAAAGCATAAAAATTACAAAACATAAAAACAAAACAAAACCAAAAATCAAACAAGGTCATTAGTCAAATTTGCATATTTTTTAGTGAATTTCATAAATGTTAGATCACAACATTAGAAGAGTTGTACTCATAAATATTAGGGCATTATTATCCACACAAGAAATTTCTCAAATAGTTGAAAACTCAAGTCTCCCATCCGAAGAACAGTGGACTGAACTCTGGAGAAGATTAGAAATCATAAAAATCCTAAGAACCAAGACTTAATCAAATTATAAGATTTGACTTAGCTAAAATCTTGGATCCTAAAATCGCTTCTCACTACTTTGATATTCAAAGGGCATGTGAGAGGTGGTTGACAGATAAAAGAGCAAGTATCTCTTCAACTATTTACACCTTTGATGATTACCTTGAAAATGCTATAATAGTACATAAGTTTTTAGCACACGTAGAAGATCAAGAAATAGTCTTAGAAAATAGGAGAAGATTTTATAAAACTCCTAGGGCTGTTCATTATCATGAATATTGTCATGAAATCTACTTTTATGGTCAAGATATTGAAGTTGATAATATCACTATAGCCCATTTTATCAAATTTTTGAAAGCCAACTTTCAGTTTGAGGAAGAACACTATATGTCACCAGAGGAACTTGAACCCATTAATGATATCTATAGACTCTTTCAGGAAGACTAAGATATAATATTTAGGATATTATAATTTCTATTTTCTACTTTGTTTCAAAAACATAAAAAACCAAAAATATAATATATATTTACATATTTGCATATTTATTTAGGTATATATATAACATATATACCCCAAAAATTTAAGCATATATATAATATATATTTGCAAGATAAAAATCTTAAAACCAAAATACCTAAAGTTTTGAGAAATGATAAACAAATAGAGACTGATGAACAAGACCAAGAAAATATTGATGATAGGGTACTCATTGAAGATTATGTACCTTCAGAAGATGAAGGTGATAATGGAGAAGATGAAATAGAAGATCCTGATAAACCTACATTAGATGAAAAAGGAAATGTTAAATTCGAGTCTCTTAGACAATTTACCCAATTTATAAAAAACCACATAGAAGAGTTTAATCAAGCAGTACAAATTGATAATTCAGGAGAAGGTGCTATGGAATCAGCCTTAGCAACTACTTTTCGGATACATACAAATCCATTATCATACATGAATTCAATAGACCAAGATAATGATCAAGCAAGACCATCTAATCAAAACATGATACCTTTAAATCAAAATGTTCAAAAACCAATGGCACAATCATCCAAAATTGTTGCTAGCAACACCAAAACAAATCCTAAACAACAAAAACAACCATTCTCTTCCATCTTCTCTCAAGATCTTAATCAACAAATATCAAACCAACAAAAAGCTAAACAAGTGCAAAATACCAATCATCAACAGAAAGTTCAACAAAATCAGCTTCATAACACTTTGCACAATAATATTTCAATTGGAAATCCTTACACAACAACACCAACTTATCAAAGATACAACAACATGGTGCAACAAAATCAATTTGGTGGACAATCACAAGGCCTTGAAGACATAGTTAAACAATTAGCTTCAAGACTAGATCAAATAGATCCCTACCATCCCTCATATAGTTATAGAGAGATGTGTAGCCAACCCTTGGATCCTATTGTGGTTGCCCAACCATACCCAAAATATTTCCCTATGCCTGTCCTCCCGATATATAAAGGAACCGAAGATCCTATTGAGCATCTTCGCATGTTTAGGACAACATGTCATGATATTTCTCATGATGACTTGTTGTTGCTAAAAATATTCCCTAAAAGTCTCGGAGGCATGGCTCTAGAATGGTATTATCAACTACCTACAAATTCTTTAAGGAACTTTGAAGAGACAGCAGAGATGTTTGTCCACCAATTTAGTGCCTATATAGAGAGGCATGTGACCATTAAGGATTTATACAATTTGAAACAAGGTAAATATGAGAGTTTTGCTGAATTCTTGACTAAGTGGAGACAACTCTTAGGCAAACTACATTTTGCATTACCTCATCATGAAATGTTGGACATATTTATTGGTAATTTGCAAGAACAACTATCTTATGAGCTTTCTACTACTACAATAACCTCCTTTGATCAAGCCATTGATCTAGCTAGGAGGGTAGAATATGCCCTCATTAGAAGAGGATAATTTAAGAAGAAATATGAGGATAAAACTTCTAAAAATCAATATAAGAATAAGCAAGTAGTGGGTGATGGAGTTACTGATAGCAGAAACAACTCAAATGTTAACCTTGCTAAAACTGTAAAGAAATTTGTATTGAAAATCCCTGATAAGCCACCAAGAGAATTCACAAGATTAAATCAACCCTTAACTATGATTTTACCTCAATTATTGGAACAAGGCTTGATACGGTTACCTGAGGTAAGACAACCAGATACCACTACAGCTGGATATAGGGCTGATTTACATTGTAATTTTCACCAAGTAGATGGACATTCTACAAATTCTTGTAAAAGGTTAAAGCATATGATACAAGATTTGATTGATAAAGGTAATATGGAAGTACAACAATTTCTTGCAAACAATAATACCCAAAAACAAACAAATCAAAATGCAAATCAAAACCTAGATATTTTTCAACATCCCTTACCCAAGCATGGTAAAGAAGCAGTAAATCAAGTAGAACATCATAATGTTCCTCCTCCAACTCGGTATGTGGGAACCATTAGTAAATTTTTACCACAACAAGATTTGCAAACCTCCTATGTACCTACTTTATCTATAGTCACAACTAGACCAATACAATATTTTCAATCTTCATCTTCAGAAGATACTAAAAGTGACATAGAAAGTGAAACAGGAAGTGAACTAGATATTGCCTCAAATAGTTCTGAATATGAATCAGATCGAGTTACTCCCATTACAGATTCATTAGTTCCAGAAGAACCATTCCCTAGGAGAATGACTATTCGACCATCATCTCAACAAATGCTTACAAATGAACAAGCAAAAAATGCTAGACCTCATTTTGGTTATTTACGAAATAATAATGTTGTGGGTACTATTGGAGCCATTACTAGACAGCAAATCCAAAATCAAAATTCTCAACCACAAACTCAAACTCAAAATGAGAAAACAACTCCATTTGTATTAAAGGCACCAACAAAAGGGAATAATATATCAAGTTCACAACAGAAACCTCCTTATGATATTAATGAACAACTAGCAAATATCACAACTAGAATCTCTCTTTTGGATCTTTTGAGAACTTCATCTATCCATAGAGAAGAACTAATGAGTACCTTAAGTAAAATGATGGTACCACAAAATATAGAACCTGATGTTGTGGTTAATGTTGTAATCTCTCATGGAACAAATTACATAGATTTTTTAGATAAGGATATTCCTCCTCAAAGCATGTATAGAGATAATCCTCTATACATCACAACATTAATTGGGGATGTAGGTGTCAAAAGAGTTTTAATTGATAATGGATCATCATTAAACATATGCACATATGAATTTTTCCAAATATTTGGATTTAGAAATGAAGATCTAAAAAGGACTGAAATGATTATTAAAGCATTTAATGATGAAACTCAAGAAACATGTGGAGTGTTATCGATTCCATTGCAAGTTGGTCCAAGGATTTTGGATACGACCATGTTTGTTGTACATTGTCCTGCATCGTATAACATACTTTTGGGTCGACCTTGGATCAACGCAATGCGAGCGGTACCCTCTACATTACATCAGTGTGTTAAGTTTGAATTTAAAAATCAACTAGTTACTATACATGGTGATCCTAGACCATTTGACATGTGTGCCATGGCAGAACCAATAGGAGTTCCATTTTGTCCTGCTATGTCATCAACACATCCTAATCCACCTTCATCATCAACACCTTCATCATCTAAAACTACACCATCTAAATCTACAACTAAAGAAGATAGTCCCTCTACTTCATATCCTACTTCGGATGAAGTATTGCTAGATTTATCTTCGATACTCACAACTTCAGAATAAAATAATAATTTTGCCACTCAAGATTCCCTAGTGTTAGCTAAGTTACCACCATCTCCCCGAACGATGGGCTTGCCACGAAAGTTGGGAAGTATCTATCATGTTGGGAGTTGTGCCTTTGTCTACGTAGGGTATGATTATGGTAAAATTAATATTGTGAGTGTCACAATTGATCAAAATGGTTTTGCTAAATGTTACTTTTCTAATGGATATATAAAATCAAAACAAATGATGTGTGACATGGGTTACAGAGGTAAAGGTTTAGGACCTCTTGAAAATGGAATACAAGAGCCTTTAGAAGTTGAAGAATGGCCTGCCCGATGTGGTATTGGCTACATTCCTACAAAAACCCAACCATTCCCATTTGAGGATGATGATCACCTTATAACATATCAAGAATATTTAGCACAAAAAGAATTTTTTAAACCAAGTAGAAGGATATATTCTTGTAATATGTTATCAATAGCATACCCAGACATGATTGTTGAACCAGATGAATATTTAGAGGGAGATATATTTCATGATATTTCTCTTGATGAAGTTTTGAAGAATAAATTCTTCTTTGATGGGTCTATACCATCTATAGCCCATGTAGAAGCAACTACCCCTCAAGAAGAGTTAGCAAAATTAACCTTAGAGGAATTACAAGAAATGGGGGTGTCACCAGCACCACCCAACTTTGAAAGAGAATCAAATATTATGGTAGAAAATGTTTTACAAGTTAACATTGGGACAGAGGAAAACCCTCGCATGGTCAAAATTGGAGCAGAATTAAGTGAAGAAAGATAGAAATAATATATAGCATTTCTCACAGAGTATGCTGATGTTTTTGCTTGGACATATGCAGATATGCTAGGCCTAGATCCTTCTGTGGTCATGCACCATCTAGTAGTGCGCCCTGATGCAAAACCTGTAAAGCAAAAACTTAGGAAAATGCATCCCAAAGTAGCACTACTAGTTAAAAATGAGTTAGAAAAACTTTTGAATGTAATTTTTATCCAAGCTATTGATTATGCTGAGTGGATATCAAATGTTGTTCTAGTAGCCAAAAAAGAAGCCACTAAAGTTAGGGTTTGTACTGATTTTAGAGACATTAATGATGCATGCCCTAAGGATGATTTTCCTCTCCCTAATATGGATCAAATCATAGATTTTACAGTTAGGAGTGGGATGTTATCCCTCATGGATGGTTTTTTTATTATATATTTTACATGATATAATACTAATGATTTAAGAAAAGTGTTTGATAGATTAAGAGAATATTTGATTCGATTAAATCCAGAAAAATGTGTATTTGGAGTTAAATCAAGAAAATTGTTAGGGGTTATTGTTTCTATGCATGGTATAGAAATAGATCCTCTCAAAATTAAAGCTATCCTTGATATGCCACCACCTAAAAACATATCAGAATTAAGAAGTTTACAAGGTAAATTACAGTCTATCCATCGTTTCATTGACAAGTTGGTGGATAAAACAGGACCTTTTCTTAAATTACTTAAGAAAAACATCCCATTCCAATGGGATAAGGAATGTCAAGAAGCTTTTGAGAGTCTTAAATAGTATCTTCTTACTCCTCCAGTGCTTGTTCCTCCTAGACCTGATTGTCCATTTATTTTATATATTTCTGCTTCGAAACTTGCACTTGGAGCTATGTTGGCTCAAATTGATGATGAAAAGAAAGAATGAGCCACATATTATATAAGCAGAACATTAATAAGTTATGAAACCCATTATACTCCATTAGAAAAACTTTGTTTGGCAGTTGTGTTTTCTACGCAAAAGTTGCATCATTATATGCTTAGTCAGAAAACATTTGTTATAGCTAAGTCTGATCCATTAAGGTACTTGATGAGTAGACCTTACTTGTCAGGGCGCACAACTAAGTGGGTTCTTGCTCTGAGTGAGTTTGAACTTACATTTATCGGCCAAAAATCTATTAAAGGCCAAGTTATAGCTGATCAGTTAGTTGTTGCACCTTTAGAGTCTACTCACCCTATAACTATAGAATTTCCTGATGAGTGCCTTAACTTAGAAGAAGATCTGTCTGAGTCATGGTATTTATATTTTTATGGAGCTAGATGCATGAGTGGTGCAGGTGCCAGTATTATATTAATATCTCCACAAAAGCACCTTATTCCTTTATCTTTCAAATTACAATTTGCTTGTACTAATAATACTATAGAGTATGAGGCTCTAATCCTTGGGTTACAAGCCACTTTAGCCTTAAAAATTAAAATATTATTAGTCTTTGGAGATTCTCAACTTATGATAAATCAAATCAATGAATTTTATCAGACACGAGATGAGAAGCTCCACCCTTATAAGGAGTATGTTCTTAAGATTATTTCATTGTTTGAGAAAGTAACTTTAGAAGCCATCCCTCGCACTAGCAACCATGCCATTGATGCCATGGTTACAACTACTTCTTTGTTACCTTTGGAGTTGGATGATGAGTATGCTACTATCATTATTCACCAACTCCAAGAGCCCACTTCCTCTAAGTCATGTCTAGAACCATTAGATGTGTTTTTGATTAATGAAACAACCCCAAAACCTTGGTATATAGATGTCTTTAATTTTCTCCAAAATGGAACCTTCCCAGAAGGATTAGATAGAAACCAACATAGGTTATTACGTAAGCGAGTTATTCACTTTGTAATTGTTGGTAATACCCTATACAAAATATCCTTTGAAGGTATCCTATTAAGATGTCTTAATTTAGAAGAGTCTAAGAAAGCCTTAAGTGAAGCCCATGATGGATCCTATGGAGGACACTTTAGTGGAAGTGCCATTGCTAAGAAACTCCTTCGAATGGGGTATTTTTGGCCTTCCATGGAAAAGGATGCTAATGATTATGTGCATCATTGTGACAAGTGTCAAAGACATGCAGACCTTGTTCACGCTCCTGCTCAGGAACTTCAAGCTATTTCATCTCCTTGGCCCTTCTCTAAATGGGGTTTAGATATTATTGGTAAAATTAATCCTATTTCATCTGATGGTCATAAATTTATAATAACAACAACAAAATATTTCACAAAGTGGGTAGAAGCTATGCCATTAGCTTCTTGCACAGGAGTCCAAGTTTCTAAATTTATCTTTAATCAAATCATATGTAGATTTGGAATTCCATCAACTCTCATCTCAGATAATGGAACATGCTTTAAGAACAAAGATGTTAAGAAATTATGTCAAAAATATAAAATTCAACATCGATGGTCTACTCCTTATTATCCACAAGGAAATGGCCAGGTTGAAGCTTCAAATAAAACCTTAATCAAAATCCTAAAAATATTGGTTAATAAATCAGGTCATGACTGGCACATGCAATTATATCCTGCCTTGTGGGCCTATCGAACTAGTGTTCGTACTCCTACAGGTGCCTCACCTTTTGTCTTGGTTTATGGTGCTGAAGCAGTTTTTCCATTTGAGTTAGAAGTTCCTTCTCTAGCTCTCTTACTTCAGGATGCTGAAGTAGGGGACGAATATCATGCTAGTAGACTAAGTCAGTTAGAACTTCTAGATGAAAAGTGTATTCATGCCCTAGAGCATCTTCGCTCTTACCAAGACAAACTCAAAAGGTCATATGCCAAGAAAGTCCATAGTCGATCTTTTGAAATTGGTGATTTAGTACTCAAAGAAAATCAAAAGAATACAAATGCTAGAAAATATTTAAAAGGTAAATTTCAACCTAATTGGCTTGGACCATTTGTCATCACTGCTAAATTTGGATCAGGTGCATATCGCTTGGCCACCTTAGAAGGAAAATATCTTAAGGAGCCAATGAATATTATGCATCTCAAAAGATATTATGCATAAAACAAAAATTCCATTTATGTACATACTTGTAAATAACTTCTTCATCATTTAGTTTGCAATTCTCATATTATCAAAACACCAAAAAAATCAAGAAAACATAAAAATTTCCAAAAATATTTCAAATTGTTAAAATCTTATTCTTTGCATCAGTGTGTGTTGTTTTCCAAAATTCAAGTTATATTTTATTGTATTTCAGATAAAATTCAAAAGTTATCTTGAACCATGCACTTAATTTACATCTTTAATAATTTTGATTTCATCACTTTGATTATAAATCTCTCTTGTATCGAAAAGCACTATTACTTCATTAAATAAATTTTGAGTTTTGGGAAATGATCTTGCTACTTCTTGAACCAAGAACACATTCTCACATCTTAAATATGATTTGTTGCAAAATTCAAAAAGGATACTACATAGTAGTCTTAGTTCCTTAAGCGAAAAGTTTCCCTTGCTATCCTATTATGTGCATGGTCTAGAATACTGAGAATTGGAAAAAGGACAAGCTCCCCCTACCCAAATAAAATCCCTTGCTCTACATCTAATATGGGCAAGTATCCCAAAAAAGAAAAAAAAGAAAAAAAGAAAAGCAATAAAATCCCCTTGTTCAAAAATGGACAAGAATCCCTATTCCAAAAATCAGAAGAAAAGAAGGGGGTAGTGAGCTTGAATCCCTGGAATTCCTCAGTTATTCGAAAGCCATGAGGTAAGCCCCATAACAGGTGGTTTGTGCCCAACCCGCTTGACCTTGGGTAATCCCTTTCACGTGGTGACATGTCTATCACATTAGCGACCTTATTTTGTATAGACCAATGTCCGCTTGTGGATTAGCTAGCTTTTGGTAACTTGACTTACATAGTAGTTCGGTACAATGGCATGCACAAAATCATGGTTAATGAACATTTCACTTGCACACACATTGGTTCATAAAAGTTTGCTTGTATCACTACCTTACTCAAAATCGGTAAATTAATTTCACAAGCACACACATTTGATCCTTGAGAGATTTTGTATCATTGTGTCAAATCAAGATGGATAATGAACTCACTTATCACACACTGGTTCTTGATAAATTTGATTTTGTCTTAGAAATAAGTTAAAATATTCCTTTGAAATTTGTTAGACAACATTAGTTTATCATTTATATTTCAAAAATTTTCAAAATCTCCAAAAATAATTTATTCCAAAAAGAACTTGTAGTCCAAAATCATTTATCATGCATTGCATTCTTGACTTCGCGATGATGGTATAATTCCTAGGAATTATTCTTCTCAATTTTCACACTAGGAATTCTATGCCTAGCGCAAGTCATCTTTCTCAATTTTTAGGTCTAAAACATTTCATATTTATTAATCTTCTTAAATATGTGATACGATGATTTGCTTCATATCAATTTATATTTTAAAGAATAAACAATTTCATATTATCATGCATTGCATTTTTGACTTCGCGATGATGGTATAATTCTTAGTAACTATTGTCCTCAAAATTTTCACACTAAGAATTCTATGCCTAGCGCAAGTCATCCTTCCCAAATTTTCATGCTTAAATCACATTATTTTCATAAACAATAATCCTTATCAAAATATTTCTTAAAAATCAAATTTTCTCAAAAACAAAATCAAACATCTTCTTTTATCATTATAAGCCTCAAGATTATTCTTGAGCACCACAAAAACATTTCTATTATTAGCAATACAAAATTCCTCACAACAGGATTCACTTCATGACCTAGCGAGCATTGATCTCCACCAACGGTCATATAACAACACAACATCCTTCGAGGAACATTGCTAATCCATTTATTTCATCATTATACAAAAACATCTTTTCAAAAACATATCTACAAAATTCAAATTATTTTTTCATTTTAAGCATGATCAAAATATTTAAATCAAAAGCATGATTATAAGAAATTTAAACATCATAAAAATTCAATCAAATGCAATCAAATCATACAAAGTCACATAAGACAAGAAGATCAATATATATATATATATATATCTCAAAAGTCTATATACAAAATAGAGTTAGACTAGTATGCCACAATCCTCAAACATCGGCATACTCAATCACCAAAGAATATAGTACAAAAATATGTCTAAGTAAGCCCACCCTAGACTCCTCTCGAGCCTCTAGAGCTTGCAGCATCATCATCTCCACTAAGAGGTCGTGGTGCTCAAACATCCCCCACTATCGTCATCCTAGAGGAAGTCACCCTAGTAGTAGAGCGAGATGAGGATCCTATGCGAATAGGACCCACAATCTCAAGAGGTATAGTCTATCTCTACTCTGCAAGAACTACCATAAAGTATAAGGTCTGGTAAAATATGGTTTGTTGTATAGACCTCACTAGCTCATCCCCTATGTTGCTCCTCCTAGAATGAGTAGTCTGAGAAGACGTAGGAGCTGGAGCCGCATCTCCCTAAGTCGCCTGAGCCCATGCTTGTATGAGCTCTACCTCTAGAGTCTAAATCCTACTCCTCAAACCTACATCTTGTGCCTCTAGAGACTCAATATTAGTCTTTTGGGAGGCATTCTCCTCCCTCAGACTAGTCACCTCTACCCATAGAGCAGCCATCTCACTGCTCTCCCCCTCCTCCATAATCCTCTTGCCCTTATCAGGCAACTCAGGTACAACCTCCTACTGAGGAGATGCTACATGCTCCTCCTCCATCTGTCATCCACCATCTACTGAGAAGAGGCTCTCCTCTCCTCCCTAGACATCCCTCTATCCTCAGCCAACTTTGATGTCCACCCCTAGTACGAGGACCCTATCTCCTCAAAGATACCTATGTCTCAGACTACTACTGGTTGGCTACACGTCATTACCTAAAAACCTACTCAATTACCTGTTGCACTACACTCCTCCATAATGTCAATCGGACAAGTCTGATGCCAGTGTACCACTATCGATACCTATCCATAACCTCGACATCATCTCCAACCATTATCTATACTAGCTCATCATCAGGCTATAGATCCAAAAACTATGCCATGTTAGGAGCCCCACTAAGAGTAGTAGGGTCCCGAGTAGATCTAGCAAAAGTGATATTCCTATACTAAGGAATATCCTACCATAGCCCAAACTATCATTGCACCCGATCCATGTGATGCAACTCCACCTCTCCCTAGTCCATCCATAACCAAATGGTTCACCTGATGTGAGCCAACTCAAAAGCATCCTCACCCCACCCTGGTAGCTCTCTCTAGGACCTCCATCTAATATCCTCTACCAGTAGCTCATCAATAAGTCACCTCGCTACATCGAGGCCAACCCATCCTCGATGTCCCCTCTGTAGAGGCCAGTAGAAGATCCTCGATCTATCCTCCTCTACTCTGGGCTCACCATCTCTCACTCGAGCCAGAGGAAGTCTTGTAGGTCATCTGATAGCTAGGTGCTCCCAGCACCACACCTATAGAAAATATGTCAAAACCAATCCCTTCCCTCTCTTATAGACCACTCTATGCAAAAATATGTACAACCTACAGAGAAGGAATGGACCCCAGGCAAATCGTATGCTCTGATCATGCATATCATAGATCACCTCTACTAAGGTCCATGGTAGGTGGCATCCACTGAGGTGGCATAGTATAAGGCCTCCCATGATGCCACTCAATAAAACTATCAAATGGGAGACTCCCTCTATCTCCCCAAGCCTATCAATGCTAACCCCACCCTTCTTTAGTAAGAAGTTGGGGTCTCCTATCAATCTCCTCAATGCCTGGCCTTGGTTTCCAGATGTAGCTATGTGAGCACCCCTCACTGGTATCCTCAAAATCCTCCAAACATCCTCTAGTGTGGGAGTCATCTCCCCTATCGGTAGTCTGAAGCATGATGACTCTAGGTACCATCTCTCTGCCAGAGCCATCAACAATCTCATATCCACTAGAATTTGTGGCATCTCTACCACATGCCTCAGCCCCACCGTCTCTAAGCATGTCCTCTCATCAACTGAGAGAGCAGCCAAATCTACCTGGAGAGTAGCATATCTCCACTCCCGATTCTTTAGTTCTACCATCTATCAATAAAAACAAAATAACAAAATTTAATTGATTGGATCTAAAAGCAGCTAGTCAGATCAAAAGTGCAAAATCATATCAAAGCGGATGATATCGTATCGATTTCCATGATATCATACTCTATGATATCATCAAAATTGATCTGATATTGACCTCAATCGGATTGATTTCATCGATATCATATCATATGATATCTCAAAATCGCTACAATCTTGTGAAATCATTACGATTTTACAGTTGGGTTTACATGGCGGTAGCTGTGCCATAAAAATCCAAAATTAAATCAAATTAAAGAGAAA